>JAEHOE010000034.1:600000-966971 GCA_016858145.1 Edaphochlamys debaryana | reverse complement strand
CGGTCCCCGCGGCGCTACCCCCCGCTCCTGTGGACCGGCGGATACCGCCAGCTCCGCAGCGGTGAAGGGGGCCCCAGCGCAACGCCTCCGGCGATGCCGCCGCCGCCGCCAGGTCCGCAGCGGCACAGGGGGGTCCAGTGCTCCGCACTCCGGCGCATGCCGCCGCCGACGGCAGGTCCCCAGCGGCCACAGGGGGTCCAGCGCTCCGCACTCCAGCGCATGCCGTCGCCCGCCGCCAGGTCCGCAGCGGCGCAGGGAGGTCCAGTGCTCCGAACTCCAGCGCATGCCGTCGCGCCGCCGCCGTCCGCAGCGGCGCAGGGAGGTCCAGTGCTCCGCACTCCTGCGCAGGCTGTCGCCGCCGCCAGGTCCGCAGCGGCACAGGGGGTCCAGCGCTCCGCACTCCAGCGCATGCCGTCGCCTACGCCAGCTCCGCAGCGGCGAAGGGAGGTCCAGTGCTCCGCACTCCAGCGCATGCCGTCGCCTACGCCAGGTCCGCAGCGCGCAGGGGGTCCAGCGCTCCGCACTCCAACGCATGGCCGTCGCCGCCGCCAGGTCCGCAGCGGCGCAGGAGGTCCAGTGCTCCGCACTCCAGCGCATGCCGTCGCCGCGCCAGGTCCGCAGCAGCACAGGGGTCCAGCGCTCCGCACTCCAGCGCATGCCGCCGCCGCCGCCAGGTCCGCAGCGGCACAGGGGGTCCAGTGCTCCGCCACTCCAGCGCATGCCGTCGCCGCCGCCAGGTCCGCAGCGGCGCAGGGGGTCCAGCGCTCCGCACTCCAGCGCATGCCGTCGCCGCCGCCAGGTCCGCAGCGGCAGGGGGGGGGGTCCAGTGCTCCGCACTCAGGCGCATGCCGCCGCCGCCAGGTCCGCAGCGGCACAGGGGGTCCAGTGCTCACGCCCCCCCACACACTCCAGCGCATGCCGTCGCCGCCGCCAGGTCCGCAGCGGCGCAGGGGGGTCCAGCGCTCCGCACTCCAGCGCATGCCGTCGCCGCGCCAGGTCCGCAGCGGCGCAGGGGGGTCCAGTGCTCCGCACTCCGGCGCATGCCGCCGCCGACGGCAGGTCCGCAGCGGCGCAGGGGGTCCAGTGCTCCGCACTCCAGCGCAGGCTGTCGCCGCCGCCAGGTCCGCAGCGGCACAGGGGGTCCAGTGCTCCGCACTCCAGCGCATGCCGTCGCCGCCGCCAGGTCCGCAGCGGCGCAGGGGGGTCCAGCGCTCCGCACTCCAGCGCATGCCGTCGCCGCCGCCAGGTCCGCAGCGGCGCAGAGGGGGTCCAGTGCTCCGCACTCCGGCGCATGCCGCCGCCGCCAGGTCCGCAGCGGCACAGGGGGGTCCGGTGCTCCGCACTCCAGCGCATGCCGTCGCCGCCGCCAGGTCCGCAGCGGCGCAGGGGGGTCCAGCGCTCCGCACTCCAGCGCATGCCGTCGCCGCCGCCAGGTCCGCAGCGGCGCAGGGGTCCAGTGCTCCGCACTCCGGCGCATGCCGCCGCCGACGGCAGGTCCGCAGCGGCGCAGGGAGGTCCAGTGCTCCGCACTCCAGCGCATGCCGTCGCCGCCGCCAGGTCCGCAGCGGCGCAGGGGGGTCCAGTGCTCCGCACTCCGGCGCATGCCGCCGCCGACGGCAGGTCCGCAGCGGTGAAGGGGCCTCCAGCGCAACGCCCTCCAGCGCATGCCGCCGCCGACGGCAGGTCCCCAGCGGCGCAGGGGGGTCCAGCGCTCCGCGCTCCGGCGCATGCCGCCGCCGACGGCAGGTCCCCAGCGGCACAGGGGGTCCAGCGCGTGAGTGTTAACCCGGATGCTCACTCAACAATCAATCAAGCAGAGCCCTCATAAACAAAAAATACCGCACATATATCAAAAACATGGGCTGAGTCATGAAGGTCCGCAGCGGCACAGGGGGCTCCAGCAGTGCGTCACCTCTCCTCGCCAACGCCTCCGCCAGTGACATCGCTGCCGGGACCCACACCGCTCCTTCCAGTGGCTGTGCCCATCGCCGGGTCCATGGCTGCCGGACGCAGGCCGGGCGAAACGGGGCATTGCGGTGCCTGCGAAAGGGGCCTGTCGACAGTGCACTCCCTAGCCGTATTCTGCCGCCACATGCCTCCAGCCTATCCTGCGGTCGTCAAACCGGATTGAAGGCGGCAGGATAGGCTGGAGGCGTGTGGCAAAGCCGCCTCAAAGTCCGCCGCCCCACAACCGCAGCCCAGCCTGCCGCCGCCACAACGGGAGCCGAGCCGAGAGCTATGCTGATCCACCCCCCCAGTCCACTCCTGCAGTGGCCAACCCGGCACGGGCTCTACCGCAGCTTATCCTGCCTCCACCCATACGGGTGACGCGCTGACCGGCCCCTTGCTCCAGGTCAACCTGCTGCCGACGACGGGACAGCAACATGGGTGGGGTGCATGGGTTTCTGTTCGAAGGCATGCGGTCGCCGCCAGACAAGCACAGGCAGTCCAAACCCCCATTATTCTAGTCCATCCCTACAGCCACCACATCGGCACATGTGCGTTGTACAGCTCACCCGCGGCAGGGCACGAAGAAGTGGCCTCCAACGCATTCCGCTGCCCTGCACTGGAGCACAATCCTGGTGAAGCCGCTTCATCGTTGCTGCGAGTGTGGGCAAGGCTCAATACCGCAAGCGTCAGCGAAGCCTGTGGGTGATGGTGTTGAGAAACACCGACGGCAGGAAGGGTTGAACCAACCCTGTGGACCGTCGGATACCGCCAACTCCGCAGCGGTGAAGGGGCCTCCAGCGCAACGCCCTCAGCGGCACAGGGGGTCCAGCGCTCCGCACTCCAGCGCAGGCCGTCGCCGCCGCCAGGTCCGCAGCGGCGCAGGGGGTCCAGCGCTCCGCACTCCAGCGCATGCCGTCGCCGCCGCCAGGTCCGCAGCGGCGCAGGGGGGTCCAGTGCTCCGCACTCCGGCGCATGCCGCCGCCGACGGCAGGTCCGCAGCGGTGAAGGGGCCTCCAGCGCAACGCCCTCCAGCGCATGCCGCCGCCGACGGCAGGTCCCCAGCGGCGCAGGGGGGTCCAGCGCTCCGCGCTCCGGCGCATGCCGCCGCCGACGGCAGGTCCCCAGCGGCACAGGGGGTCCAGCGCGTGAGTGTTAACCCGGATGCTCACTCAACAATCAATTCAAGCAGAGCCCTCATAACAAAAAATACCGCACATATATCAAAACATGGGCTGAGTCATGAAGGTCCGCAGCGGCACAGGGGGCCTCCCAGCAGTGCGTCACCTCTCCTCGCCAACGCCTCCGCCAGTGACATCGCTGCCGGGACCCACACCGCTCCTTCCAGTGGCTGTGCCCATCGCCGGGTCCGTGGCTGCCGGACGCAGGCCGGGCGAAACGGGGCATTGCGGTGCCTGCGAAAGGGGCCTGTCGACAGTGCACCCCCAAGCCGTATTCTGCCGCCACATGCCTCCAGCCTATCCTGCGGTCGTCAAACCGGATTGAAGGCGGCAGGATAGGCTGGAGGCGTGTGGCAGAGCCGCCTCAAAGTCCGCCGCCCCACAACCGCAGCCCAGCCTGCCGCCGCCACAACGGGAGCCGAGCCGAGAGCTATGCTGATCCACCCCCCAGTCCATCCTGCAGTGGCCACACCGGCACAGGGCTCTACCGCAGCTTATCCTGCCTCCACCATACGGGTGGACGCGCTGACCGCCCCTTGCTCCAGGTCAACCGGCACAGGCAGTCCAAACCCCATTATTCTAGTCCATCCTACAGCCGCCACATCGGCACATGTGCGTTGTACAGCTCACCCGGCGGCAGGGCACGAAGAAGTGGCCTCCAACGCATTCCGCTGCCCTGCACTGGAGCACAATCCTGGTGAAGCCGCTTCATCGTTGCTGCGAGTGTGGGCAAGGCTCAATACCGCAAGCGTCAGCGAAGCCTGGGGTGATGGTGTTGAGAAACACCGACGGCAGGAAGGGTTGAACCAACCCTGTGGACCGGCGGATACCGCCAGCTCCGCAGCGGTGAAGGGGCCTCCAGCGCAACGCCCTCAGCGGCACAGGGGGTCCAGCGCTCCGCACTCCAGCGCAGGCCGCCGCCGCCGCCAGGTCCGCAGCGGCACAGGGGGTCCAGCGCTCCGCACTCCAGCGCATGCCGTCGCCGCCGCCAGCTCCGCAGCGGTGAAGGGGCCTCCAGCGCAACGCCCTCCGGCGCAGGCCGCCGCCGCCGCCAGGTCCGCAGCGGCGCAGGGGGGTCCAGCGCTCCGCACTCCAGCGCAGGCCGTCGCCGCCGCCAGGTCCGCAGCGGCGCAGGGGGTCCAGCGCGTGAGTGTTAACCCGGATGCTCACTCAATAATCAATCAAGCAGAGCCCTCATAAACAGAAAATACCGCACATATATCAAAAACATGGGCTGAGTCATGAATGCGCAATGGGACTTGAGCAAAGCCAGCCTTGCGTTTCGCTGCTCAGCAAGTTGTGAGTTTAGTTGTGACAGCTCCGGGTAAGCCGCTATGTTGTATGCCCCGCAGCAACCGCTGTGTCCCGCGAAATGCAGCTTATCTATGAGGAATAACGAGCTACGTGCCCAACGCGGCTGGCGGTTGAGGAAGTATGCGTGACCGTGGCAGTTATTGTCGTACACTATGATCTTTGGGCAACGTGGAAACCGAGTGTACAAAACTTCAAAAAGCGCCTGGGGCGACTCAGCCGAACGCATCATGTGAAACCCCAGGCACGCGCCACACTTCAAACAGTGAAGCACAAAGAGCCCAGGCGTCAACTTCTTAGCATCGTACTTATACTTTGTGCATCGAGCACTGCCAGTAGATTGGCTCTTAAAGTCAGCCAGGTACCGCCCCAGCCTGCGCACCCTTGGCATGGAGGGGTAAAAGAAGCCAGTGCGCAGAAACTCCGCATCTGGGCCCAGCAACTCCAGGTCAGGCCCCGCGTCTGTGAAGAGGGGTCAAGGAGAAGGACAGTTTCATTGGAGGTGCCAGGTAGACAGCCAAAGCCGCCCCGTGCCCCTGCTCCTCACTCATCCTACCGGACAGCGCAGGGTCCTGGTGGGCCTGCGCATCACGCGCAGCCCTGTCCTTTGTAGCTTTGCCGTAGGCGGCAGGGTTGGCAGCGTCATATGCGGCCCGAGCAAGCTCCAGCAACTTGCTGAGTAGGGCCATGGCTCTTGGGTGCAAGAAGCCACTCGAGCCGCCAGAGCCGCGGCTACCGCGGCATGCAGTCTCCTCCATCACAAAGCTGCTCAGCAAAGGCGCTTCGTTCTGTGGGGATGGAGGGAAAGGGCCTCTCATTAGGAGCAGGTTTACCACTGGGAGATGGAAAGATTCAGGCAACATCCTCACCGCCAGCTGAAGGAGCTCTGCTGGCCCAGGTAAGGGCTGCTCTGGCTGCAACGCTCGCTCAAGCCACGTGTGGACGGCGAATGGGATGAAAGCGCACACTGGGCTTTCAGAAGCAATGGCGCGCAAGAGCTGTCGCACACCAGCTGGCGCGTCGATGCATACCCCGTCCACCGTGGTCGACTTGAAGTCGGACTGCAGCACAAGGGCGTGAGGGTGGGGAAGGGGCGGAAGCCGTTGGCCAAGACTTCGCCTTCGTAAGACAGTGATAATCAATGTCTGAGCCCTCCTCTCCTAGCTAAGCTGCCGCTCCCTCCCTCCATCGCCCTCCAACCCTGCCCACCAGGTACTGGCGGAGCCCAGCCTGCGTGTCCAGTGCCATCCAGAAGCGCTCATACTCATCCGTGGAGATCCTGACAGACTCCGACTCGCACAACTTCTTGAGTGTTGATCGGAGAGCAGGGACGGCAAGAAAAGAGCGGCCACTGTGCAACGAGCCCGCCCGAGCTTCCTCGCTGGGGCTGGGCCCCCACGGCTTCACCAGGTGGCTCTGCGTGTCAAACGCTGTCATTAGGCCAACCCCGATGAACGGATCATGCTTGAACGCACCCACCTTCTCCTTCTTCATCCCAACCATGATGCCGTCAGCAATCACGGCATCACACTGTCCGCCAGGGCAACTGCACGTGAAGGCCGGCGTGTAGTCGAGGTCCTGCAAGGCGATGTAATTGAGCCAAGCAGCCTGGAAGCTGTGGGGACGAAAGCGGTGGGGACGAAAGAAAAGGTTGAGTCTGCGCACAGGCCCCAACATTGTCAGTGGACAATGAAGCAGGCTTACACAGCGCGCTTGTTGGCGTAGTACAGCTCCTCTGGGGACCCAGGCGCAAGCAGGCCACGCGACACGTACGACTTCACCACGGCCACCCAGAGTGAGTAGAACGGAACTCGGGTGGTTGCGAGCTGGATGCTATACCTGCGGGCCACAGCAACAAAGGACTGAATGGACTCAGATTGAGAGGCGTGGGGGCTCGGGTCCCGGCGACGGGCCCAGGCGACGGGCCCAGGCGACGGGCCCAGGGCTGGGTGGGCTCCAGGGGTCGCTAGAGGCTTCCATGCTTACCATTGAAGCAGTTCATGGCTGAACAGGTCCGTGTCGTTGAGGTTGAGTATCCCCATCTCGCCGCCGTCGAAGTGCAATCGTCCTGTGCAGTTGGGCGTCTTGCACCTCAGGTGGGAAACCTCCACTTCACGAAACCAAGACATGCCGTAGACGGTGCAGTTTGAGCGGTGGCGCGATGCCCCTTCCCAAGGGGCCTTGCACTTGTCGCAGGCCTGGCCAGGTTTTGGTTGCGGGAGGAGCTCGCAGGACAACGACGAGTGCTCTGGGTAAACACGCTGGACACCACGATGCACAAGCCCATCGAGAATGCGTGCCTGGGGGAGGTAGCGTGGACGAAGCGCGGTAGGGGTAAGAATCCGAGCAAGCGCTTGACGCGGCAGGGTGGTGAGGCTGCCCGACCCACCCCGACACGAACCGTAGGCCCAAGCGCACCCTGCTTTTGGCAGTGACTCTCAGTTTCCCGTCCTCGTCCAAGAAGCTGCTGATAAGTTTGTCGAGTTCAGCAATGCTGTCATCATCTGGAGAGCCGTCGGCAGCATCCATAGGCACGCCGGCATGGCCTGCGAGCCCGCAGGCGGTATGCTGACGTACGTGTCGGCACGCCTTGCCTGCGGAGCATGCCGTACAGCGGAAGATGCCGCTGCGCTGATAGACAACAGCTGCGTCGGTGGAGAGAGGATCTCCAGCAACCCATACGCAGCGCATGTGGTCATCCGCCCCTGGGAAAGACAGCTCGTGCCGTGGTGGGGGAGGCCCGGCCTGGAAGTCCCGCGCGGGCGGGTGCAGCTCCTCGAAAGACCTTCGGCGCCAGCCGCACCAGACCTGCGAAGCCAAAATCAGTGAGATTAGTCCATTAGTCCAGTACCCAACCGTGAGGCCACAAACAATTGTTCACACCTGGAGCGCCCGGGCGTGCACGCATGCGTGCATTGCTTCTTCGAGCACGGCAGCTCGAGGCCACCCAGGCAGCGAATCGCGGTCAAAAAGCCGTGCTTTCGAGGAACAGGAGCTCTCGCAAGTGCACCAAGAGAGCACATGCGGGCCATCCGCGAGCTGCACGGTCCTGAAGGTGGTGAAGACGAACTCCCGCACTGGTCTAGCAGTGGGGAGGCAGTATACAGTCTTCGTTGCCGTCGTGGCCACGGGAGCGGGCAAGTCATCACCGCAAATGGTCTGGCAGGCGTTAACGTACGCCGCCAGCTCAGGGGTCATGAAAGACGGACACCCGCAAGGCGCACAGCACGTGAACGCGGTGCGCCACTCCACAGCGCGAGGTGCCGGGCTGACTGCGGGCTCCGGGCTCCGCCACTCCTCGTCGCCAGGGGGTGGAGGAGTGTCCTCTCCAGCCGCAGTAATGTCCTGTGCTACTGCTTCTGACAATGTAGGCGCTCCGGGAGGTCCGGATGGTATTCCGCCTACGGGCGCTGCTGTCTGCACCCCGCCGGTGGTCCCCATCTCCGCAAGGATTGTGTTTCCATTAGCGTCGATGGTAAACGCAGAATGAAGCCTCGGACGCCCACGGGCGCGTGGTCGCGGAGGTGAGTTCGCCTTATCTGCCATGGTTGGCTTCTGTCATAAGAGCTGGGAAGTGCAGTATAGCCTACGGTAATATGCCTTGAGTTGTCAGGGGGCATGTGGTGTGGGACCTGTGGGTACGCAGCGGCGTTCGGGTACACTCGAGTGCATGGGCATGGGCGGGTCTGCGCCTCAACCGAAGGGCTGGCCGACTGGTGCAAGAAACGTTTGGCGTGTTGAGCGCATATAGGCAATGCACTCTTGCTCCGTTCTGGGCGCAAGCTGTCCAAGTCCGGGGGGATGCGTCCTCCAGACGACAGTTTGACCGCAATAGCAGCGACGCTGTCGCGTTAGAGTCGCTGCCAGGCTAGCACTCTACATGCTGCTGGTGCCAGCGCTTGCTGCACCTTGCGCGCTGCCAGGAGTCGAGCACCGCTGCAGCACGATGATTCTTGCTCGCGGGGGTGCAGACGCCCTTGTAGCCGCACTATCCTTCGCCCTCGTGTGCACATAGCAGCGTCGTCGGCTAGGGGCTCGCGCCCCGGCAGGCCCGCAGAAGTCAAACCGCATCCCAGCGCAGTGCGCACACCAGCCGACCGCCGCTGCGCTTGATTGCAGCCCCGTATCGACCTGGGAGCATTCATGATGGCTTGTTGGGTGCTTAGCGGGCTGTCTTGCGGGTTAAGCGGCTTTCGCACGTTTGGGACCATATTATGGTTCCCGGCGTGCGAGAGACGCTTCCGCACGCCCCGGACCGGATCACCGGCCCCAACCCCGCGGGACCCGTCGGAGCCCCCGCTCACGCGTGTTTCTCATTGTAGTTGCTGCTATTGCGTAAGCAATTGACTACCTTTCTTGTCTACAATTGTGAAAGCCGTTTACTGTTTGCGGTTGCTGTTGGGGACTGTTGGGTGGCCACGGCGCTTTCCCCGCTTTCCAGCCGTGTAGGGCCGTGTATGTGCGCCTTTGGATTGCACCTTGCTTTGGCTTCTGTGTGTGCCTGTGTTTGCCCCCGCCCGCCGCTGCCTGCCTGCCTGTGTCTGGCCCTGCCCACACGGCGTGCGCGCACTGCCGCCCTGTCCCCGCCTGCTAAGCCAACTGCGTGAGCTGTTACGCACGTCTGCCCCCCTGAGGAGCACGTGCCGCCCCTGTGCGTGTTGCAAAGGGGCTCATGCGAAGACACCGCCATTCATGATATATTTTACATCCTCTTCCTGTTGCGAACAAACCACGCTACGGTCCAATTTATACCTCCGGGAAAGGGAGGCAGAGGCGGGAAAGGGAGTGAGCGCTGAGCGGTAGGCATTGGGCCTTGAGCTTCGAGGTAGCACAGGCCACCCAGGCTGGGACACTGAGGTGGCTAGGGTAGCGCAAGGACCAAAGGGGTTGCACGCCTCCTTGTCCCTCAGTGGGGGCTCGAGGCAGCGCACGGCCGTGCGCACCTGGCGTGTGACCGATGCCGCTGGTCACGGCTGCGGGCGGCTGAAGGTCGGTCTTGCCCGTCAGTACATCAAGGGCTGCCTCCAGCGCTGCCTCATCGGGAAGCTCGTCTTGTGCTCGAGCCATCGGCGGGGCGAGAGCAAGGGCCGCGAGCGCAAGCATCGCGAGCCATGCAGCCGCGACCGGCCGGCTGCGCCGCGTGATCATGGCGCCTATAAGGCCGCGTGTGTGAATGGATATACTGAGATGCTTCGTGTTAACTCGTTGTTAGGCACAGACGTACCAAGTCGGTCGGAAGGATTGTCGTCCTTCGCTCGGTTTGCGGGCTCACGCACAAGGCTACTTGCGCTGCAGTGGCTTGAGTTGGTGTGCACATCTGCACTCGACCAGCCGCACTTATCGGGGGGCGGCGGTCGGGGCCCGGCCGTGGGGCCGTGCAGCATTTCGAGTGCCTTGGGCAGCTGCCCAGTGGGCCCGGCTGCCGTACGGGTCCACAGCGAACCGGCACGGCGCCGCCTACCCCGCGCTTCGCCGCGCCTGCTCGACTGCACATGTCAGAAGCGCACAGAGGAGGCATCGCTGAGAGTGCCTACATGCAGTGGTAGGGCTGGAAGGGGCCCGCTGACCGTAGGCACTCGGAGCCGACGGCCACCGCATGGCCGGGGAGATGTCCACGGCCGGCAGGCCCCGAGCCCCCGACTGGCATCCCGCGACACACCAGACTTGCAGCACGTTGGTCGTGTCTTCACCTTGATCGTCTCTCGGGTCGCTGTCCTACCTGGCGTTGCCCCTCCTTCCCCCTGTTCCCGTTTGTCCCCGCCCCCCCCTCGGCGGCCCCCCTCGGGCCTTGGCCGCCAAAGGGGCCTTTGCGTTTCAATACGTTCTCAGCAAGCAAATGTCAGGGTTCAAGGGGTGCTATGTGAGGCGAGCCAAGCCAATTGCCGGGGACCTGCGCCCCCAGCTGAGTGCGGTGGACTGCTCCACCCTGTATTCCTCCGTGACCGTAAATGTGGGGTAACCCCCTACCCGGATACTGTCCCGCACTACTGCCCCTTACTGTCCCTTCCTACAGTTGACCCACGAGCAGCCTCAGCACAAAGGGATCCCAGCGCACTGACTTTCCGCTGTTCACGTCTGCTCGCCACGGCTTGCCCAGTACCTGTTTAAACCGGACCGTCAGCCGGCGGCTGCGCGCATCCCTAACCGTATCCGCGCTGCCCCGGCGTGCTCGCCCAAGGCGGTGGGGCTGGCGGCTGTTGCAGTGGTCCGGTTCCCCCAGTCCACAACGAATAGCTGAAGGCAACAAACGAGGCGTAGAGAGGGCGGTGGAGCGGGCCTGTGCGTAGCTCAGCTTGGGGAAGCGGCTCCACCATACCCTTTGACTTCAGTACAAGTGGCAGCGAGCAGTTCATCATCAAAAGCGTGTAGGGAAAGCATGCAGGTGGTGCGTTGAATGGCCCCTTTGCCGGGCCAAGGCCCGAGGGGGGGCGCCGAGGGGGGGGCGGGGACAAGCGGGAACAGGGGGAAGGAGGGGCAACGCGCCGCCTGCGAGGTAGAACAGCGACCCGAGAGACGATCAAGGTGAAGACACGACCAACGTGCTGCAAGTTTGGTGTGTCGCGGGATGTCAGTCGGGGGCTCGGGGCCTGCCGGCCGTGGACATCTCCCCGGCCATGCGGTGGCCGTCGGCTCCGAGTGCCTACGGTCAGCGGGCCCCTTCCAGCCCTACCACTGCATGTAGGCACTCTCAGCGATGCCTCCTCTGTGCGCTTCTGGCAGGTGCAGTCGAGCAGGCGCGGCGAAGCGCGGGGTAGGCGGCGCCGTGCCGGTTCGCTGTGGACCCGTACGGCAGCCGGGCCCACTGGGCAGCTGCCCAAGGCACTCGAAATGCTGCACGGCCCCACGGCCGGGCCCCGACCGCCGCCCCCCGATAAGAGCGGCTGGTCGAGTGCAGATGTGCACACCAACTCAAGCCACTGCAGCGCAAGTAGCCTTGTGCGTGAGCCCGCAAACCGAGCAATCCTTCCGACCGACTTGGTACGTCTGTGCCTAACAACGAGTTAACACGAAGCATCTCAGTATATCCATTCACACACGCGGCCTTATAGGCGCCATGATCACGCGGCGCAGCCGGCCGGTCGCGGCTGCATGGCTCGCGATGCTTGCGCTCGCGGCCCTTGCTCTCGCCCCGCCGATGGCTCGAGCACAAGACGAGCTTCCCGATGAGGCAGCGCTGGAGGCAGCCCTTGATGTACTGACGGGCAAGACCGACCTTCAGCCGCCCGCAGCCGTGACCAGCGGCATCGGTCACACGCCAGGTGCGCACGGCCGTGCGCTGCCTCGAGCCCCCACTGAGGGACAAGGAGGCGTGCAACCCCTTTGGTCCTTGCGCTACCCTAGCCACCTCAGTGTCCCAGCCTGGGTGGCCTGTGCTACCTCGAAGCTCAAGGCCCAATGCCTACCGCTCAGCGCTCACTCCCTTTCCCGCCTCTGCCTCCCTTTCCCGCCCCTGCCTCCCTGCCCACCCCCAGCCTCCCTCTTCCGCCGCCCCGCCTGGTCCGGCCCGCTGCCCGCCTCCCTGGCCGCCGCAGCCCTCCCCGCCACCTCGCCCGCGCCCTCGCCCCGCAAGCTGCTCAGCCACACGGGCGCTGGCGACGAGGGCTCCGTGCAGTGCGGCGGCCTGTACCCCCCCGTGGGCTGCGTGGGCGACGACTGCACCAACGCCCGCTGCCCGCTGCTCCCCGCCGACGCTACTACCCTGGAGGACTGCTTCTGCGCTGTGAGCTGCGTGGGCACCGTGCTGCTGTCCTGGTGCGCGGCGGGCTTCGGGGCGTGCAGCGCCACGTGCAACCCATGGCAGCGCCCCAACCCGGCCACAGGATGCCCCAACTCGTGCACGGTGCAGGTGAGGGGGGCGGGAGGGAATGGGGAGGGGCAAGGGCAAGCGGTACAACACGTATGCGGCTTTGTGCTGTCCTCCGCAAGGCGCTCTCCTCCCTTTGTCCCGTTCGAACCCACTCCAAACCCCCGTGTCCCCGCCCCCCCCCCATCCCCCGCGGCAGGTGGGCGACTTCTTCTCGTACTGCTACTGCACGCGGGACGAGTGGAACACGTGCGGTACGACAGTACAGCTGGCGGCGCAGCAGGCCTTCAACCGCATGTGCGCGGGCCTGCCGTCCAGGGCCCAGCTGGGCCCGCCGCCAGAGGGCGAGCCCTTCCCGGACCCCTCGCCCTCGCCAAGCGTGGACCCCTCGCCCGAGCCCTCACCCGAGCCTTTCCCCGAGCCTTCCCCCGAGCCCTCACCCGAGCCTTCCCCCGAGCCCTCGCCCGAGCCTGCTCCTGAGCCCTCCCCGCAGCCTTCGCCTGAGCCCTCCCCTGCTGAACCTTCTCCTGATCCCAAGCCGTCTCCCCCTCCTCCTGCGTCTCCTTCAGCCCCTCCTCCTACCTCTCCCTCTCCGTCTCCCCCTCCATCTCCTTCTCTCCCTCCTCCGCCATCCCCTCCGTCGCCTCCCCCGCCGCCACCACCCTCGCCCCGGCCTCCTTCGCCTCAGCCCCCGCCTCCGCCGTCCCCTCCTCAGTCCCCGCATCCCTCGCCCCCTCCTCCCCCGGCCCCGCGGCCCTCACCCTCGCCCTTGACCCCACCCCCGTCTTCGCCCTCGCCTTCTCCTGTGCCTCCGCCTAGCCCCGCGCCCACTACTGAGCCTCCCGCCGCCGTCCCTCCGCCCTACGGCTCTCAGCCTCCCGCCTATGGCTCTCAGCCTCCCGCCTACGGCTCTCAGCCTCCCGCCTACGGCTCTCAGCCTCCCGCCTACGGCTCTCAGCCCCCGGCTTATGGCTCCCAACCTCCGGTCTATGGCGCTCAGCCCCCCGCCTATCGCTCGGTCAGCTTGCCCAAGCGCCCGCCAACGGCCCCCAAGCCGGCGGGCAGGAGGCGGGGGCTGTGAGCAGGCCAGGAGCCCAGGACGTCTGCTATGGGAATCGACAACCGCATTGATCAGGCACTGTCATACTTATCATAGCCACCGTACATGACTGTACATAGCGGGTATTCGAATACGTGGTTGTCATTGATACGTACTGAAAGGCGGGAGCGGGGCAGGAGGAAGCTTGGCTGCTTGGAGTTAAATAGATCCATCCACACACGGGCTGTGCATGGGCAATTCAAGTGGCTATTCATGGCGCGCAGAGGTAGGCTTGGTACACAGCCGCCTTCATTCCCTTCATCACTTGGGCGTTGCTGGTCCACGGACATTCATGCATTGGGGTGCACCCCTTGGGGCGGATGAACAGCAGAGGCTTGCGGGCGAATGGGTGCAGAGACGCGACATGCAGCTGGCAGAAGATGGGGAGGGTCGACAGCTGGCCCTTACATCCGTGTAACGCAGTGCATTCAAAGCCCTGTCGCCCAACTGGCCAAATGCAGCAAAGCTTGGGTACCACTAGCCTGCCCCCTGCAGATGATCGTGAGGTCAGCCGTGGGGGTGCTCCGCCTAGGGCTCCCATTCAAGCAAACCAACCGCCGCCAATCCCAACGACACGGGTCAACACCTTTGCATCACATCTTCCTCAGCGTCAACTCGTCATCTCGTCCAGGCAAGAAAGCACGAATGTCAGCGCACCCCACCGCGAGGGCTCAGGCCCGTCAGTGCCCCTCCCGGTGCCTCCCGGAGCCAGAACCCAGCTCACACGCACAAACCCTCCTCCTCGCTGCCCAGTCTGTGAGCTTCGGTGCCGTCAGCTTCACGGCCATCGCCGCCACGGCCACCTCCCTTTGGGCGGCAGAGGGCCCTGCGTGGGACTGCCTAACCAGCAGTGCGCTCTTCAGCCCCGCGCTTCGTACGCCCATGCGCAAATGATCCCCGGTTGCGCATTGCAATTAGCCAAAAGGGCCAGCGTCCCCACTTCCCCGACCATCAAGACCTCCCTCCAACCCGTCAGCCCCGCGTGCCGCACGCCTTGAAGTGCAGCTCACCAACCCGACCTGATGACGCCCACCGCCCTCTGCTACGCCGCGGGCCTGCTGCGGCCGCTAATTGCAGGGCAGGGACATCTGGGGCGGGCCCTGGGGGCAGACCGCGGTGTCCTCACTCCACCTCCATTGCCCCATCCGCCGCCTGTCGGAGCGCTGATGCGTTGTCTCCCGCGATGGAAAGCGGCGTCTGGCCCTCCTTGTTCGCCACCTGCACAGGGGAATGGATGGGGGGGGGGGGGGGTTGGAAGCGAACAGGGATCAGGCAGCACCGAGGAGAGCCGGTGGTGGGCAAAGCATTGGCAGCATGCCCGCGTGCCTTGCCCCTGGTGGCCTGACTCACTGATCCCGCCAGCAAGCAGGCAGCATCAGTCCTCGGACCCACGCCCCTCCGGCGAACCCGTGACCCTCCCCCACTCCCCATTCTTTAGCCCTGTCTCCAGCCCCTCCGGTGAACACGCTCCGCGCAACTCTCGCCACCATCCCGGCCCACGCCCCACCTCGAGGGACGCTGGGCGCCCCTTTGCCGCCAGGTAGAAAGCCACCGAGGCCTGGTCGCACTGCACCGCCACGAACAGGGGGGTGGCGCCCGTCTTGTCCTGCAGAGGGGGCGGGGGCGCAGGGGCGGAGGCATGGGAGGGATGCACCGCGGGTTGAGGTCGCAGGGGTGCGAGAGAGGAGCCGGGTCAGGTATGGGCGGGACAGGCAGGTGGAGGTCAGCGACAAGGTGGGGGTTGCATCACCAGCGGGCCCCACCTGAGCCGACAGGGACGCCTTGCCCTGCTCCACCAGGGCCTTCACACAGTCGATCTTGCCTGCGTGGTCGAGGAGAGGCACGGGGGCACGACAATTCAACCGAGGCCAGGCAAGGTTGTGCAACGCAGGAGCCGTGTAAGGTGCGGTGCCCTCAGGGTTTGGCTCGGCGCCGCGTCGAGCGCCGCCCCGACACCGCCCGCAGCTCCGCCCCTGCACCGTAGCCCGGAGCCGCCGCCCCGCCCGTCAGACTCCCGTGGCCCGATGAGTCAGCGTCAGTGCAACACGCCCCGCAGTGCTCCACCCCGCCCCACCCGCCGAGGCCGCGCGGTGCAGCGCCGTGCTCCCCGTAGTATCGCGTACGTCCACTTGGGCCCCCGCGGACAGGAGCTGCCGTACAACAGCCGCCTTGCCCTTGCTGGCCTGGGGCGCGGGGTGCGTGGCGAGGAGTGTGTGAACTGGTGAGGTGAGGGCCTCTCGCAGGAGAGGGGATACCAGGTAGTTGGAAGTAGACGGGAAGATTTCACCGCAAGCAAAATGCACTGCTGCCAGGTGCCTGCCAACCCCAGAGCGCCAGCCCACAGCCCCAGCTTCTCACCGCATAGTGCAGCGCCGTGCGCCCCCCCGAGTTGGCCGTGTCCACGTCAGCGCCCAGCTGCAGCAGCAGCCCCACCACCGCCTCGTAGCCGCAGCTGGCGGCGGACTGGAGCGGCGTCCAGCCCTGTGTGGCGGCAGGCAGGCGGCGGGCGGGAGGGGGGGAGCAGGGAGGTGGTGCTGGGACGGAGGAGGTCCGGCATGGGGCGAGCGCGCAGAGTGGGAGGCAGCTGCGCTTGCCCGTCTCACGTGGAGCATTCGTCCGGACGAGGTCCCCACCTGACGCCACCCACCTCCTCGTCTTGGTCGTTGACCTTGGAGCCCGACTGCCCTTTCGTTACCAGCAGCTGCACGAGTTCAAGATTCCCTGACCCCGCGGCGCTGTGCAGCAGCGAGCGATCGTCCTCATCCTTGCGCTTGCACAGGCGGACGAGGTCATCCTCGGGCAGCGACTCGAAGTAGGCTAGGTCGCCGTCGCGGGCGTGCTGTGCGGCCTTCTCCATGACAGGAGCACAGACAGGTGTTACGGGGCTGGCTCGCTGGCTCGCTCGCTGGCCGTAGGAGGTGGCGTGACGAGAGGATGGCGCCAGATTGTGTGCGTGTCGAACACCGAGACCCTAGCGTTTGTTTAATCAGGTGGTTACTGTAGGCCTCGAAAAGATATTCTTGCTACGGGCGCGAGCAGGCTGTGCTTGTGCAGGGCGGTATAAATGTGATCAGACGGGGCAGAGCAGTATGCAGGCTGCCAAAGAGTCGCGGATACGTGAATCGGTTGACGTGTTGATATAAGGACCGACGCTGCGTGTCTGGACCCATTGAACCAGCTGCAAGCCCCATTGGCGATCAGCAAGCCCTTGCCGCACCGCTTGCCGCGCCGACCACCACACCTGTCGCGGTGCATAGATAAAACAACACTTGACACTATGGCCAAGCTAGCGGTATGGCTCCCGGTCCTGACGACCGGGGCGCTGGGCGTTGCAATCGGCCTGCGCAAGCTCGACTCGCCGCTGTCTGACGACCGCGAGAAGAAGCTCAGGAAGCTGCTAGACCGATACCGCGAGCAGCTGCTGCCGAACGCTGAGCGGTTGGCAGAACTGGAGAAGGAGTTTCAGGCGCAACTCCGCGCTGGCCTGGCGAAGAGCGTTGCGGTGGACGGCAAGCACATGATGATGCTTCCCACGTTCGTTACGCGGCTGCCGGACGGCACGGAGACTGGGGAGTGCTTTGCGCTGGTGCGTGGGGCCCGCCGGGGTGGAGGGGGCTGCCCGAGGGGGCTGGCGGGCCCGCGTGGGGCCGGGCACTTTGAGGAGCCAGGTCTTGGCTCTGCTACCTCACGGAGGAGGGCATGCGCAGTTTTAATATAGACAAGGGCATGTGCGCACTACACAGGCGTGCGTCTGGCTACTGCCCTAGCCGCACGCCACGGCCTGCCGGGGCTGGACACCCCCGCCTGCGGACCCGCTCGGGAGTACCCCGGATTGATGCTGATGTCCTCATGCAAATCTTCTTCCAGCATCCACCGCCCTTGCTAGCACCGCCTAATCACCCAACCGCCGCAACCACCCAACCACCCAACCGGCAACCGCCAGGATCTGGGCGGCACCAACTTCCGCGTCATGTACGTGCGCCTGGGCGCGGGCAAGGGCGAGGTGGCCGAGTGCGACGTTGAGGAGGTGACGCTGCCGCAGGTGGGTGGGTGCTGAGATGCTAGGGTTGATGCGCGATAACCATGGGTGGGTGTGTTTTGGGTGCGGGTGTGCGGGTATGGCCGGTGATGCAAGGCCATACGTGAGTGTCCCGGGTGTCCAGTGCCCGCATCTTTCCTTCGGGGTACGTGGACCGTGGACTGGCCCTGGCGGCACAGTGTCTAGGCAACCGCAGCTGTTCCGCCCTTTGCCCCACACTACTCTGTGACGCCCCTCTGCACCACAGGAGGTGTACACGGGCCCGGGCGACAAGCTGTTTGACTTCCTGGCCTCCACGCTCAAGAACTTCATCGACCGCCACACGGCCACGCGCGCTGCAGAGACGGCCGCCGCCACCGGCGCCCACGAGGCCGCCCTGCCCGACCCCGTGGTGGGCTTCTGCTTTTCCTTCGCGGTCGAGCAGAGCGGCATCGCCAGCGGCAAGGTGGGGCGGGTGTGAAGTGGGGGTGTGGTGCGTATGGAGGCTGGTTGGGGCGACAAAAAATCAGTAACGACTACAGATCAAGTAGCAGAAAGCGAGACCCTGGCTGGAAAGGGCTGGGGCGTGTGTGAAGGGCGCGGTGGTGCTGAGAGGGCTGAGAGGGGCTGGTTGGGGCGAGGCGTTGTTGAGGGCGCTGCTGGGAATCCACGGGGGCTGTTGAGTGCTCGGGCAAGGCGCTGCACGGGGAAGCGGAGGGGGGGTTGGGGTTGGGGCCGCCCTTGCGCGGCAGCACCCCTCGAGGCAAGGAAGTGGAGTGGGGTTGCTCTGCCGGGCCAGAGACGCACGCTGCCCAGCGCCATGTGCCCCGCTGCCTCGCCGCCCGCCTCGCAGCTGCTGGAGTGGACCAAGAACTTCACGTGCCCGGGTGTGGTGGGAAACGACCCGGTGGCTCTGCTGTCGGCGGCCCTGCAGCGGGCGGGGCGGCCGTGCCGTGTGGCGGCACTCCTGAACGACACGGTGCGGAGGGGCGGGTTGCGGGGGAATGGGGTTAGGGAGGGTAGCCCGGGGCGGAGGGAGCTCACGCTAGGGGGCGAGCACGGCTGGAGGCGGGGACAGCGCAGCTGAGTTTGAGACGCTGGAGCCCTGTGCCGTGTGAGGGCGTCTGCTGTTGTAGGACCGATGAAGCTGAGTGGCTGAGAGGGCCGCCGCGCACATGGCTAGCCCTTGCCTCCCCGCGCCTTCTGCCTGTTCCCGTGCCTCGCCCCGGGCCCTCTCTGCTGAGCAGCCGGTCCTCTCTCCTCCCTCTCTCCCTTCTCCCACTCCTTCCTCTCCCCCGCAGGTGGGTGTGCTGGCGGCCCAGCGGTACCTGGACTCGGACACGGAGGTCGGCGTCATCCTGGGTGGGTTCGGGCAACGGATGGGAGTTGGGGAGGTGTGACGCACGCAGCACCGGCTACTGGAAATGCCCCTCTGAGCCGCCCCTCCCTAGGCTTGGACACTTGCCACGCCTTGGCGAGGTTGGCCCGACTCATCAGGTTTGCTTTGACTGCCCTCCTAACAAGTGCCCGCGCGCCTTGCTAAATGGCTAAATTCATCCTGGCTCTTCCCCTGCCGCCGCTCCTCTCCCTTCGGCCCCCACAGGCACGGGCACCAACGCCTGCTACGTTGAGAAGCTGTCGGCGCTGTCCAAGTGGCGCGCGCCCGCGGGCTCCGGCGCCAGCGGCCGCACCGCCGTCAACTCGGAGTGGGGCGCCTTCTTCAGCCCCGCGCTGCCGCGGTGCCTGGAGGACCTGGCGGTGAGCGGGGTGGGGTGGGCGCGGCTTGGGGCGGACATGCGAGCGGATACTCTTCTTCTTATAGGTGGCTAGTGCGTGCCTCGTGGTCCGTAAGGACTTGGGGGCAAAGCCGTTGGGTGATGGCTAGGAGGCCATGGGCCGATGGGTGATGCCTGGAGGACCTGGCGGTGAGCGGGGTGGGGGTGGGGGGCGGCTTGGGGCGGTCTGACTTGCGCGAGTGTCAGGGGATCGGCTGGACAGCGTGGGTGGAGGCACATGCGTGACTGGCAGAGGCTTGAGCGATGACTAGCGGGGCCATAGGTCGGACGGCAGGGCGTGTGGCGGGGTCGAGCCTCCCTCCGCAAACACTCGGACCCTAAGCCCCGCGCGTGCGTGCCGTCTGGAGCGAAGAGCGTCCCGCACAGGCCACGGCTCTCGGTGCTGTACCGTGCCATACCAAGCACGTGCCCCACGTGCCCTCCCACCCACGTGCCTCTCACCCACCTGCCCGCCCCCCCCCCCCAGGTGGACGCCGCCTCCTTCAACCCCGGCAAGTACCTGTTTGAGAAGCTGCTGGCGGGCATGCACCTGGGCGAGATCGCCCGCCGCATGCTGCTCACCATCGCCCGCGAGGTGCCGGGGCTGTTCGTGGCGTCGCCAAAGGTGGGTGCAGGGCGGCGTGAGCAGGCGATGATGAGGTCCGCGCGAAGGGGATGTGGGTCGGGGTCCAGCCCCAGCACCCCGCCAGATCCTCCAGCCCCTGTCGTGCACATGCTCGCCGTTGCCAGAGGTTTGCAAACACGGCTAATCCGTTCAAAACTTTACCCACACCGGTGCTCCACCCCCGCCGCCGCCGCCGTCTCACCCCAGGACGCGGAGGCTGCAGCGCACGCCGCCGCCTCGACGGAGCCGGGCCCCGTGCCGCCGCCCAAGCCGCTGCCGTCCAAGCTGCTGACCCCCGGGTCGCTCCCCACCGCCTCGCTGGCCGCCATCGCCGAGGACGGCAGCTGGCAGCTGCTGGCCACGCGCGGCCGCCTCAGCCGCGAGCTGGGCTGCCACTGGCCCTCCAAGCGCGCCGCGGACGTTGCCAAGGAGGTGAGCGGCTGGGAAGCAAGCTGCAGGACAGAGGGCGGGGGTGCAGCGCGTAGCCAAGGAGATGGGCGGCGGAGGGGTGAAGGCAAAGCGAGGTGGCCCCGGCCGAGCCGCGCCCCTGACCCCCTGGCGTCCCTGACCCCGCACCTGCCCTTCCGGCCGCCCTCTTTCCCCTCCCCCAGTCCCCAGTGTGCTAGCTGGTGGCCCGGCACAGCGCCTCCGCCCCTGCCTCCCCTACGCCCCTGTCTCCTCCTAGCCCCCCTCTTCCCCCAATCACTCCTTCCCCTCCCCCTCCCCCACCCGCCACCCCCCAGGTGTGCACGCTGGTGGCCCGGCGCAGTGCGGTGCTGGCGGCCATGGCGCTGCTGGCCATGCTGCGCCACACGGGCTGGGCGGCGGAGCAGCCGCCGCGGCCCGTCACCATCGCATTCGACGGCGGCGTGTACGAGAAGTTCGGGGCGTACCGCAAGATGATCCAGGTGTGCGTTTGGGGTCCGCCAGGCAGACGGAAGGACGGGCGTGTGACGGCCGGCGTGCAGGCCTAGCTGGGGGCTGCCCCGTGCCTCTCGCCTCTGCGCCTGGCCGCTCCCTCCTCCTCTTCGGCCTCATCCTCCTCATAGCCACGATCCCGCCCCACAGGACGCTACCTGTGTGTTGGAGCAGCTCCCCAAGTTCCCCCCCTGCCCTGTGCCCACCCTGCTCCTCGCCCACCTTCTCCTCGCCACCACCACGCCCCTTTTGCCTCAGGACGCCCTGGCTGAGCAGCTGGGCGATCAGGCGGCCGAGCTGGCGCCCCTCATCCGCCACACGCTCTCCCACGACGGCTCCGCCCTGGGGGCCGCCGTGCTGGCGGCGGCGGCGGTGGCGGAGGCGGACGCTCCGCACCCGTCGGCGCTGGACGCAGCGGCGGCGCTGGCAGGGGCGGCCAAGGCCATGGCGGCGGCGGCGGCGGCCCCGGCGGCGGCGGCGGCCGCAAAGGCGATGGCGGCGGCGCAGGCGGCCATGGCGCACGTGCCGGCGGCGGTCCAGGGGCACGGGCACGGGCCGGCGCCGGCGCCGTCGGCCCCCGCGACGGGACCCTCGGGCCTGCCCTCGTACCCCTCTGTGCCCAAGTGAGAAGTGAGAGAGTGACGTGCGGCGAAGGCAAAGGGAGCCTAAGAGCAGGCGGGCTGGGGTGGTCAGGGTCCGGGCGGCCGATGCTGGGGGGGCCCTGGCGACCTGCGGTCAGGATGTGGGTGTCGTTGAGAGAGGCCGCACGAGCGTTGGCCAACAGGACTGCTGCAAGGCACGCTGTTCGGTGGCGCATGCGATCCGCGAGAGATGCGAAGCCTGTGTTTCTAGCATTGAGAGAGGGAGTTCTGCGCTGTTGGAGTGGGCAGACTGGGTATGGCGGGTTACTGAGAAGGTACACGACTACACGAGTGCATGCATGTGGGACGGCCAAGTCAAGGCGGTGGATGGTTTGAGGCTGACACAACAGGGGGGTTCTGTGCTCGCAGGGGCCATGCGAAGTAGTCAGAACAACAGGGGGGCTGGGAGACAGAAGTGTTCCTGGAGCATCATGAGGTCGAGAGGGCACGTAGTGTCGGCCAGTGAGGCACGCTGGAGAGTCATGGTGAGGCACGGGGGTGTGGGCGGCCGGGGCGCAGACATGCAGCACGGATTGGGTCAGCGCGGGAGCACGTGCACGAATGGACATCTGGATAGGTCTTGAGTGTGCGGTGAATGGTTGAGCCGGTCGACCCCCAAGCTGGCAGCGGTCTTGTGCTGGTGCAGCGGGACGAAGCTAAGGGCCTCTGGTTGCAGGGGCCAGGAGACACTGCTGGGGGTGCTTTAATTGGTGACTCTGATGGCCTCTGCTTGCTGGGTGCACACAGGCTCTGACCCAACAGCTAGCGTGACCAAGAGCCTGCAATCAATTTGACATGCTCCGGACCCAACGAACAGGCGAACCTCACCATATTCTTCGAGCTCTCGCCACTATCCCAGTGGAGGCATGCTTGCTTGCTTCACCCACCCCTGCAATGGCATGTATCACTCGCTCGGCAGCTCCTCTCAACAAAGAGCAAAGGTCACACACATGCAGACACGCGCAGCCACATCCAGGCCCGGGCGCAGGCTCTCCACTCCTCTCCACTACCGTCTATTCACCTAACAGTTGTGGTAGACCATCCCTGCCAGGCACGACTGGCTGTCTGGCGTTGCGCCCTCCACCACAAGGGCCACGTGATTGACCATAGCACACGAGTTCTCGTCAACCACCGCGCCGTACACGTTCTTCAGCGCATCATGCAGCCAGTCTGACACGGCCTCAGCATCCGCCTCCGACGCCACCTGACCGCACACACGTGCTGCCCGGGGACTACAAGACGCCAGGCGCAGGCCCCTGGACAGATTCTCCGATGCAGGGACCCCGACCTCCTCTATCACGGCCTCCTCAAAGAGCATGCAGTACATCTCATCCAGCAGGTACGGCTGATCTGCGCCCGAGGGCGACTCCAGGACGTTCAGCGTGATGCACACATCGCAGGCGGTCGCCTTGGCGCTGGGTGGGGGCTGGAGGGGCGGGCGGCGGGGCGAGGGCCGCGGCGAGGGGCTGGGCGAAGCCTTGGGGGAGGGCCGGGGCGAGGGTCTGGGAGAGGTCTTGGGCGAGGGCCGAGGCGAGGGGCTGGGGGAGGCCTTGGGCGAGGGCCGGGACTGAGGAGGGGCTGGCATGCGGCTGCCCTGACCACAGTCCACCTCCGTGAGCCCAGATAGGCATGAGGAGTCCGGGCTGAGAGGATTGAAGACGGTCAGAGCGAACTTGTAGTCCATGGATGGCATCTGGCATGGGTTGCCCTTGCTGTTGGTCAAGTTCTCGTACATGTACGACAGGCCTGACTCATCCAGCCAGGGCTGCAGGCGGGCGCTGTCTGCCTGTGTGCGGAACTGGCCGCACACTTTGAGCACGAGGGGCTCACATGAGGTGGTGTTGAAGGCCTTAGAGATCGTAGCGTTCACGGTGGCGGCAGCGGTGGAGATGGTCTGCTGGATAACCTTGGTGAAGGCACGGCAGGTGGTGGCGTTAAGGGAGTAGGGCTGCTTGATCGTGGTGGAGTTCGCAGATCGGGGGGTGGCGGTGAACCACACACAGACATCACACGTGGCGTTGCGGCTGGGTGAGGGCCGAGGCGACGGGCTGGGGGTGGGCTTTGGAGAGGGCCTGGGCGAGGGGCTGGGGGAGGCCTTGGGGGAGGGCCGCGGCGATGGTCGTGGCGAGGGGCTGGGGAACGGTTTGGGCGAGGGCCGCGGGGAGGGGGTCGCCGCTGTCGTCGGCTGGGGTAATCCTGCAGGGCGCGGCACGCGGGCGGGTATGTCAGCGCCGTCGTTTTATGGCAGCCGAGTCACCTTGCCGCCTCCAATTCAGGCTGCACGCAAGCGATGTCGCTATGCGGCACCAAGCCTGCCAACCCCATCCCCGGGCCGAGGGAGTCGGATGGGCGATGGACGTCCCGCCTCGGGTCCGCGGACGCCACACAGCGGATTCCATGTCCATGATTGTTCGCACGTGTGAACTCTCAGACATATACTATGCTCCACCTCGAAAGGTTCGGCCACATCGCGACTGGCGGTCCTCCTAAGGGCCGACTCCGCTTACCGCAAAGGGCCAGCGCGACGACCACAGCGAAAGCCACAAAGCATCTTACTGCGGCCATAATGACGGCCGGCCGAAGAGAAGAAACGGACTTGCGCCGCGGGTGAGTGAGCGCGGTGAGGAGCGCCGCTTTAACGCAGTGGCAGCAGCTAACGTATGGGAATTTCGCGTCTTGTCACTTTCGTGTGCGTTCTGCGTTCTGCAGCAAAGGTATTCCCCCCGGGAAGCGAAAGGATCGGCCTGCCCGTACAAATGTACGGGCCTCCCATGGGTATGTGCGTAGATGTCCCGCTCCCGCCATTTGGCTACCAGAAACTCTCCGCATATAAACGGCCACACGCCCAGGCTGTGATGCCTGGGCATGTGCCTGGGTGGTGCCTGGGTGGTGCACCCCGCGCACGGCCCGGCGGCTTTGGTGCTGGGTGATGCTCTGACCCCAAACTACGAGGCTGAAAGCGTTGCGCTCAAGCTGAGTGTATGAGACCCTGCCCCTAGCAAGACTCGCATCTGCCAAGATTGCCGCGGGCAAGTCGCCGAACTGCTCGCGTTCCTCAAGCTGGTCCCGCGTCGCAGTGCTACATCCGCATAACAAGCTTTGTGAGCACTTAAGAGCTCGCGGCGCGGCCTCGGAGCGAACGTCGCGACGCGCATTCGGCAATCGCTTGCAGCCTGCACAGTCACCCAGTTGACCTCTGACCAGCGCTTCTTGTGCAGACATGGATACCAAGCTCGCTCGCGGCTCGTTATGCATCCTGGGAGCAGAGCCATTCTCGGACGTGCCGGCACGGTACGGCAACGGCACGTACCCTACGCTCGGGGAAGTCGCTAAATGTCAGAGCGTTTTACCCGTCACAAAGCGGCTTGAAACGATGCTTAAACACGGTCGCTGGCTTCGAAGCTGCAAAGCACAAGACCGTGCAAGACACGTGGCAAATGTACGGCGCTGAATGCGTAGCCGGGGGCCCAGGGCCCTGGCCCAGGGGCTGAGCGTTGAGGCGACGGCGGCCCCTGTGAACAGGGGTGATCTCGAGCGGGGTGGCCCCTGCCTGTCAACCCGCCAGCAACTCCAGGCAACAGCAAAGTCTGTGCTTTCGCCCGCTGCCGAGCCTGTATCTACGACGTGCTTCTGGGCTCACCCATCCTATAAGGGGAGTGGGTGGAGGGCTAAGGGGATGCGAAGGGAGCCAGGGCTTGGGGCGCTCAGGGCTGGACGGGGGAGGATTGAGGCGAGCGCCTGCTTGAGACCGTTACACTTTCTTGCTTGGGGCTATCCGCCTCAACGGGTGCATGCCAGCACGAGCCGGCCTGAAACGTCTCAGCTTTGGATGCGCTATTCACAGCCCAGTTATAGCAGGCATAGCGAGGGCGGACGGGAGTGAGCAGGGTTGCCCCTGCTTGGGTCATCTAGGAATGAAGCTGTAGATATAGAGCAAGGAGTCCAGCAGACTATCCCGCCCCACCTCTGCCCAAGCGGTGCTCCATTTTACTCGACGAGCGCCGTGGAACCCCCCGGGCAGGGTTGAGGCCACCCCATTTATGTAGAGATCAAGCTGTAAAAGCAGATCATCAAACACATCCCCCCAAGTCCAGTCCTCCGTGGCGGTATCCCACGCCTCTTGACAACGTGACGCATCATGGCTATGTACGCTCAAGCCAGTACCAGTAATAACGAAGTAAGCGAGGCCCACATCACTGTGCAGGCCTGTTTAACCTGACCTTCTGCCCACAATACTCTTCCTATAAAGACAGTTCACGGGCGTGCCCCGCAGAGCTCCTCAAGGAGCCTCCGTGTCTTGCGGGCTCCTCTCGGCCTTGAGCACCTCTGCAGTCTCAATGACGCCCGCCGGAGCGCCCGAGCTCTGACCGGCGGCCGGGTCCTGGGTCTGCTGCAGGGAGCGGCGCAGTCCGTCCACGCTGGGGAGGCCTGCGGCAGGCACAGGGGGTCAGGTGGTCAGCAGGGCAAGGGCACATGATGAGTTGGGGTTTGGACTCAGGCAGGAAGGGGCCCCACAAGGCAAGAGGGATGCACGGTTGCATGCGGCCTTGCACCCAACTCACCGTCACCGGTGCCGAAGCGGTACACCTGATGGGGGCGCGGGGAGGGGAGGGCCAATGAGAACGAGGAGATGTCGTGGGAGGTATGGCAATGGGTACCAGGCTGAGGTTTGGTGAAAGGCATCAGGGCAGTGCGGGTACTCCATCCAGGACTGCCAGGGGGGACTTTCAACGGGATGAACCCAGGGCCCAGGACAGGCGCACCCGGGGCACATACCAAGGCCCACAAGGTATGCGCAGAAGAGACTAATCGTCTTGCCCTGTCACCACTCGCTTACCTGCTGGCTACTGGCGCCGCCGCTGTACATGTAGCACTTGGCCAGGCGCATGGGGGTGCCGGTGGCGGTGGCTTGGCCGGGCACGGTGGCACACAGGGTCGTGCTGCGGGGGTGGGCGTGAGTCGAGGGGTCGGGATGGGTTTAGGAAGGGCGTATAGCACTTGTGGGCACCGTGGGGCGCGTCTAGGGAGTAGACGCGACTGCACAGTGGCAAGGACCTTGCGTGTAAGGACCAGGACAATGGCTGGCATTCTTTATCGAGGTGAACCCCTTGCCGTGGAGCCTACGTTTGTTCGGCGTTCTCCACCATGAGTACGGAGCTGCGGGGCAGGCGTGGGTGAGAGGGTGGGGCAGGTCAGAGTGGGGCCGTGGGGTGAGGCTCATTGTGCCTGCCTGGGCGTTCATTGCCCGTCGTCGCGAGCTGTCGCCCATCACTCCCCACAAGTGGTACCGGTACTCCCACTTACCGCATGTGGTTGGTGGTCGCGATGATCCAGGACTGGCGCTGGTCTATCGGATCGCAGGGGAGGTACAGCAGTGGCGCGCCCTGTGGAGCGGAGAGGGCAGGTGAGGGTGTGTGCAGGAGCGACGATCCTGTTCAGCCCTGCTCTTCTATCTTCCATTCCCGCACCCCGCTTTTGCTTCAGTCTAGGTGGCCGGCGAACACTCACCACAGCCCAGCTCTCGACGCCCACGCACAGGTTGGTGTCATCGCCAGAAGTGCGGATGTTGTAGCCACGGATCTGTGAGAGGGATAGTCCACGGGCGGCGGGATAGTCTCTACCGTGGCAGGCCACACGCTACATGCATTGTGGGTGCAAACCCAAGGAGAGTTACTAGCCATGCATCTACCCACCTGAAGCCAAGTTGGAGTGAACATGACTGCGGCGAGGTTAATGGGGAGGAGGGGGGGGGGGCCAGGGCGGCGGTGCCGTGTAAGAGCAAGCAACCGAGTGACCACGGCCCGGCAAACCTCAGTAGTGAGCAGCCATTGAGAGACCCCGAGACCCCAGACGCCAGCCGTAGGCGCGCGCTGAAAGGCTTGGCCCCGCTCACGTCCGCGCTCGGGGTCAGAGGCCACCAACTTGAAGGAGAAGCGGTCTGCGGTGTCTTCCGTCCAGAGCTGCGGGGGCAGACAGGACAGGTCAAGGGGTACCAAGTAAGGGGCGAGGAGGTTCGGAGGGGTAGGAGGGCAGAGAGACATGAACGAAGTGGAGGGGCAGGCGGTAGGGTGAAGAGCTCTAGAGGGGTCTTGACTAACCTGGCTCCAGTCCCGGCCCCCCAACGGACCATGCTCTCACCTCCTGAGTCACGCTGGTTCCAGGTGTGAAGGTCCCTGCCGGACGGCCTATGGCGAGCGGGACGCCGCCGCTGGGGAACAGCACATCCGTGAAGAGGGTCATCTGCTCCGGAAGGCCTGCATGGGAGGGAGGGTCTCCTTAGCAGATCAGGGAGGAGGGCTGGGCGTGTGGTCTGCGTCATGCTTTGGACAGGATGCGTGCTAAAGCCTTTCACACAACAACGTGTGCACCGACAGCCCAGCGCCCTTCCCTCACGCATGCAGCCGGTCCAGTCCAGGATCGAGGGGACGGTGGTGGTGGTGGCGTTGCCCACGATGTTGCAGGTCTGGCCCGTCTGCCGCGTGAATGCGTAGTCAAAACGCCAGATGTTGATGGCATTGTTCTGCGGTGGCAGGGGGACAGGATGGGGGCAGGGGTAGGTAGGATAAGGGCGTGCGTAGTAGTGTGGCCATCCCGCCGAACGAGCACAGATCAGCTAAGCCTCACCGGGCAGACGCAGGCACAGCCCGCTTGGCCTCCGGCTTGCTGGGGGTGGTTGACGACGTACTTGGTGCACGGCTCTGGATACGGGCACGGCACAGCAGGGCCGGGTGCAGCGCTCCAGCACATGAGCAAAACATGTCGAGGACACTGCAGTCCCGGAAACAGCGGGCAGACAGGAGCAGTACCGGGCGTGACACCCACCCCATTCCGGTCCAGAGCTGGTCCAGGCGGTCTTGTTCAGCTTGTTGCGGACCACCAGGATGCCGTTGTCACCTGACGAGAGGCACGTCGAGCAAGCAACGTCAAGCCGCAGCAGATCACGGCCGGCACGCCGCTCCCTGCGCTCCCAGACGGACGGAGCCTCCACAGCCGCAGACTCACGCAGGACACAAGACCTGTACGACATCAGCACGTCATCGCCACCACAGACTCACGGAGCTCCATTGTGAAGGGGGCGTTCTTGACGCCCATCTGGGGGTTGACCACGCGTCCGGTGCTCATGACGCTTGTGTACCCGACCGGGAACCAGGCAGACGGGGTGCCTTGCACGTTGATGCGGTGGTCCCTGGGGGTAGGACCAGGATCAGGATCTGGGTCGTACACATGGGATCAAGATCAGGGTCGAGCCGGCCGTCACTCGTGGTCAGTGCCATGCAGGCATTGGACGGACCGGATGAGTCATCGGGGGGCAATGGCGCTTGCGTGGACTCACCAGGTGCCCTTGTTGCCGGGGAGCAGGGCGTACTGGAGGATGGGGAAGTTGGCTATGGCGGCGGGGGGCGCGCCGGTGTAACCGGCGTTCCAGACAATCTCGTTGCGCTTTGCGTCGACCACGGCCTGAGGGTGGGACGCCGACGCAGAGAGTCTCAGTCAGATAGGAGCATGGTTGCAGAGAGGCCACTTGGGGCCTTTCGGGAAACAAACAGCAGGGGGCTCACGGGGGTCTGGAAGGCAAACAGCAGGCAAGCAGGAGGGGGCGTGTCGGCGGGGTCTGTGTGTAGGTAGGGCTGCAAGCACGTGGAAGGCCGGAAATCTATCCCTTCCACCCACCAGCTTGCCGGCGACGAAGCGCAGCACGTACTTGCCACTGGTAGACCACAGCTCATCGCCTGCGGGGGCGGGGCCCAAGGGTATTGAAGACGAGCGAGGTTCAGATGGGGTTATGTGCGAACCCCGATAGCCACATAGTAGCAAGACAAGATACTTGGAGCGCGTTCCGAGCGTACTCACAGGCCCATGGGGCACTGGCGGCCAGAGTCAGGGGTCGGGAGTAGAGGCCGCACTGGGTGGCCGCGGGGTTGCACACGCTCGAGCTCGCGGGGCAGACCTGGCCGGGGTTGATGACCAGCGACGTGAGCTTCGCGGAGGAAGCTTCCAGAAGGCGGCGGTTCGTGGAGACGGCTGTGTGGGGGAATGAGGGACGGAAAGAGCACGAATGCGGGCAGTCAGGAAGGGCACGCCGTAGCCTGCACCACAGGAACGGCGACAGCGCGAAAGGCCGAGGGACGTTCTGCACGCAGCTGCGCACGACGTTCTGTGAACGTAAGGAGGCTGCTCGCGAGCCCAACCGCGCGGCCCCAGCCTACGCAACTGACGAGGGCGTCGCGGATGCACGAGGCTCGTCGCGCCGTCGTCGCAGATCTTTCCGCGTTATGCCACCCACGCCGCTCATAGCTCACCTACAACAGTCGATGACCACGCCAGGGCCATTGCCAGGGCACTCAGGAAATTGGCGCGGCGGCCGGCATGCCTCGCCATGCTGCGCAGGGCAGCGCTTGAGGGGCCCAAAGTTAACGTGTAGACAGATTAGTTTGCAAACAGGCACTGTCGCAGTTGGGAATCTGTGTGCACGAGAGCGGGCAGGCAGGGCTTTAAATGCGTGCCAGGTAGGGCCATGACCGTACCGGGACGTGGTTGGTCACAGGTGCTGGTCACAGCGGGTGAGACGGTCACAGGTGCTGGTCACAGCTGGTTGGTCACAGGTGGTTGGTCACAGCGGGTGAGACGACCAGCTGTGACCACCAGCTGTCCGCGGGCCGGGGGTACGCGGGGCGGGGGTACGCCCGTGCAGTTTGGTGGAGAATCCCCACCTTGCCAGCATGTCCGTGCCCTTGCACCCGCCTGATGAAGTGCATCCCGTGGGCTCGACGGCACTTCCGGAAGACACTCTGCCCGAGCGGACAAGAGGTTCGAATTACGGCATCACTACCCAAAAGTGGCGTACCCTCCCGAGCGTCAAGAAGATGCTAAGCAGCAATGCGCGGATTTGTATGGGGAAGAACGGGGACCCGATGGATGCTCACAGGCGAAAGTTTGATAAGCGCTGCGGTTGGCCACTTCCGGTCGTGGCCGCGCTGGGCAGCTGCTTATAGTTCGACGTATTGAGCATGAGAGCAGGTATCCATGGGTCTGCAAAGGCGGGGTAGCTGCCCTGTCAATTTGGTACGTTTTGCGCTCTCGGGCTGCGGCATGTTCGAGACTCGTCTTGGCGCGATATGGCCTGCGAAGCTACGGAACAGCACATGAACTGAGACCTTAACGATAGGATGTTGAGCAGTCGGCCCCTACACGCAAGACTATCCCCGACATTCCGTTGAGGGGCACCACGCTCGGCGGCGGCCGCGACGTGACTCGCTGGCCCCCCATCGCCTCACCATAATCATGTATCAGCATGAATCGGCCACAAAAGCAAGGGTCTACTGCGCAACGAGACTGGGCCAAGGTCACTGACCCAGGGGACTGCACTATCCGGGTCGGCCCAGGGCGACCCCCGGCGGAGCCCCCCAGCGGACCCCACCTCCCACAGCCCACCGTTCTCATGAGACATCTCAAACGACAAGACCGAAGTTCTGCAACAGGGAGGTGAAAAAGCCCTCAGAACGTACCAAGCAAGCCTCTGTGCAGAGGCTACAGGCGAACAATACCCAGCCCAGCCCTGCCCTGCCCTCCTAGGCTCAAGCCACAGCCGGCCCTCCTCGGGCTCCTATGCCCAAGCAAACCCGCAGGGATCACAGATGATGATCCTTCGCCTAGAAGGGGCAGACCTTACCTGCCAGGGTGCACAGGAAGCCCGGGCACAGGGACTTCTGCATCCTCGGCACGCGGGGCCCAAACACACCGCCCACACCCCCCTCCGCCCCATCCGCCCCCGCCTCCACGTCCTCCCTTCCCCCTCCCCCTCGCCCCCCACCGCCGCCGCTCGGGGCCACCTGCGGACCCACCTTCCGCCCCCAGCCCTGCCCCTCCCCAGACCCTGCCTCCCCCTCCCCCGCGTCGAAGCCCTCCACGGCCTCCATGACGGTCTCCGTGAGCATGTCCCTCCCCCCCCGCATGGGGTCCTCCAGCAGGAAGGCCGTGTGCGTCTTGCCCGGCACCAGCACCACCCGGCAGCGGGAGGGGGACAGGCCGGCGGACTGGGCGTGGGCGTAGGGAGGTGAGAGAGCGGGGCGTCAGCACGGGTCGGGTACCCCGGGACCCGGCAGGCGATCGCGGCGACGAGCATCCCCACCACCGGACCCCCGCCCCACCTGCAGCGCCTCCCCCAGCCGCGCGCTCCCCTCCGCGGGCACGGTCTTGTCGGCGGTGCCGTGGATGAGCAGCACGGGGGGCAGCAGGCGGGCGGCGCCGGGGGGCAGGCGGCGGGCGGCCTCGAGGGGGGACAGCAGCTCATAGGCCGGCTGCTTGGCCGCCTTGGCCCGCTTGCGGTCGGCAGAGTCGCGACCACGGGCGGAGCCCGCTCCGCTGTCCCAGGCTGCGGCGGGCAAGGGTGCTGTGGACGGTGGTCCAGCCTTGTCGGCGCCGGGAATGAGGATCGTGACCTCGGCGGAGGCGGTTGTGGGCGTGGGGCCACCGGGGGCAACCGGTCCAGTTGCGGTGTCGGCGGAAGGCGCGGGGGCGGGGCCGGCAGCGGCGGCGGTGGCGGTCGCGGTGGCGGCGCCCAGGGTCACGGCCGTGCCGCCGTCGGCTGAGGTTCGCGCCACCGCCACCACAGCCGTCGCCTGCGGGGACAGGGTTGAAGGCGGAGTGCGGCGCGATGGTGGGTGACGTGGAGCGGGACACACAATCTTGGTACCATTCCTGGTACCAGAAGCAGCACGAACGCTTAAACAGTTAGCCAGGCACGCCAGCTGTGAGACCACGCGACACCCCCCGGGCAGGCTTCGTCGTCAGGGTACCGGTCCCAAATCTCCCAATGCCGTACTCAGCAGATGGCAGTTGGTAGCCCGGCCCCAACGCACCGAGGCCTGCACCGATGCGTCCAGCGCCAGGATGCGGTCCAGCAGCCCCCGGAAGGTGCCGCCGCGGTGCTCCGCCAGCGCCACGAGGTCGAGTGCCGCCGAGACCCCCACGAAGGCGTGCAGGGCCGAGGGGGCCCAGGCGGGGGAGGCGCCCAGCGTGGGGCAGCCGGTGAGGGCCTGCTGGGCCTGGGGGGAGAAGGGGGAGTGGCGGGGGGGGAGAGAGGAGGGTGGCAGGCAAGGTGAGGGCTTGGGGAAGCGAGCTGAGCTGGTGGCTGAGCTGAGTGGCACTCCCAGGCCCCTTTACAAGCCGTACGACCTCTGCCGACTGCAGTCCGTTGCAACGTGCCATTTGCCCCGCAGCACTCCGCATCCCTCTCCTCCCCCTCCCCCTCCCCCCTCCCCCACCTGCTTGATGAGCGCCAGTCCCGCCAGGTGCCCCCCCGCCGACTGCCCCACCAGCGTCACGCAGCCCGGGTCGCCCCCCAGCCCCGGGCAGGCCCCCAGCACCCAGGCGATGCCCGTGTTCACGTCCTCGAGCATGTCCAGCGTGTCGCCCTGGTGGAGGGCGGGTGTAGTGCAGGGGTTGAGTGGGTTTGGGGAATGCGGAGACGGGGTTCGGGGCATGGGGAGGCGAGGTGAGGTGGGCCTGGGAATCAAGAATCTTGGGCGCACGTCCCCACTCAACCGCCGCCTGCAGGCCCTACTGGAGAGACCCCGGCCCCACCTGCGGGTAGTTTCGGTAGTCGAGGCATGCGACCAGCACCCCCTGTTCGCTCAGCCGCCGGGCCAGAAGCGCACCCCAGGCTCGGTACCCGATCGTCCAAGCGCCGCCTGCGAGGCGGAAGCGGTAACGGTGATACGTTTGGCCAAGCGACGATTAGGGGCAAAGAGCTCCGCCCACACAGACACCCTCACCCCCCCCGTCGCTCCGCACCCTCTGTGGCGCTTCTCGCCCACCCTCCGCCGCCCCCCTCCCTCTTCCCCTGTCTGCCCCTTGCCATCCTGACCCGCACCCCCCCTGGCTTGCCTGTCAGGTAGATGACCACGGGGCAGGGCGCAAGGACCCCTCCCCGCCCGGATCCAGATCCAGATCCGCCCGAGGGGGCGTACAAATCCAGCCTCTGGCGCGGCTGGTGGGGGCAAAGGAAGAGGGTGGCATGGGGATGCGGAGATGGGTGCGATGGGGGCTGCCAGTCTGACGGGAACATGACTGGTCGGGTGCGACCGCTGGCCGCCGGACCGGACGCCCCTCAGGACACATGGCTCTGACATCGGCAAACCAAGGCGAGGCGGAACCTGGCGGAACCTTCCGCGGATGGGCACAACAGGAAGCATCGAGCTGAGCCAAGCTTGGCCCCCTTGCATGCGTGTACGTGTGCGGACCTGCCCTGGGCCGCCCACGGGGCCGCGTCCCACCTTGTCTCCGTACTTGACGCCGCGGGTCACGTTGCGGCTGAAGAAGTAGTAGAAGATCATCTGGTTGGGGTTGGAGAGGCGGGGCAGGGAAACAGCCGAGGGACGAGCGGAGTGTCATGGTGAAGCAAGGCCGCGTTGCTCCACCACTCCATGTGCGCCCATGCAGAACCACGGGGGATTGAGAGTGTAGCCCATATGCAGCGCACACGCAGCAAGGCTATCCAGCACCAAACGGAACGGTGATCAGCGGACAAAGCACGGGGAATGCCAGCTGTCAAGCGGCGTTGGCCGCTTGGCCCCACCTGGATGAAGCCCGGCATGAGTAGCATTGCGTAGATGCTCAACGCGAAGACAATGTAGATGATGTGCAGAACTGCGGGGGTGTAAATGGGGGAGAAGTGCGTTTAGGCGCTAGTTGCATCGGGGAGAGGGGGAATTCGGGAAGGGTGACGGGAGGCTGTGGTGAGCGAGACGAGGGAGAGTTCTGCCGGCAACCCCTCCCAGGAAGCCCGGGGATATGGACATGTGGGCTCGGGGGAAGGCGGGGCGGGGGCCGCGGTGGGAGGGTCCGGGTCTGTAAACATGTCAAGTTACAAGGGGCCTGCGGCGGGCCCAACGACCACGAAGATATCGGTGCTCGACGCGCGGACCTACTCAGGCCTATGCCGTGGAGTAGCTGCCGGGGCCATGCGCAGCAGTCCATGCCCTTGCCACGCTTCTGCCGCCCGCGAGACTCCTCCTCGGAGGGCGTTAGCAGCGGCGCTTGGGCGTCCGCGAGGCTCGCATGCACAGATTGCCCTGTGGAAGCCACCACGATGGCCGCGCTCGTAAGTTCCGGGTTGCTCATATTCCTATCGCCGCTCCGGGCGGTCGGCCGGGTCTTTGCCAGTCTCGCGAGATGCAAGCGCCCAAAATGGGCGGGACAGCTGAGTATAGCGTATGCATGTGAAGCAAGCGTTGAGTGAGCTGATGCAAATGCAAGGAAGCCATGGTAGAGCATACGAGTCTCGGTTTGGAGCTCCAGCTTCACAGCTTCCGTGCCTTCCGTGCCGTCCTTCCGGCCCCCTGGCACTGCCTACCCGCCACGACACGGGACTCCTACCCCATCGCCCCCATCGCTTTCCGAGAGATAGACGGGTAGGGCAGAGAGGACAGAGAGACGGTAGGGGGGGGCCGTGTAGGTGTGTAGGCGCGCTCTGGCTCGCGCCTGCTTTCCTTTCCGATGGGACGAGCATCGTGTCGTGTGAAGCGACCACCCAAACAAAGCTCGCCGACAGTGTCCCGCTCGCAGACCATGACAGCAGTCTGATAGTAGTCAGTAGCTACAATGGACCAGCAGTAGTCGTGGCGGCACGACCCTGTACGACATCATGCAACGTGTCAGACTTGTCTGGGCCCCCGACTTGGGCCCAGGCGCTGCCGTGTCGAGGCAGCTGACGACGTGGGTCAGCACCTGGGTGAACACGCTTCAAGGAGTACAGGCCCTAGTAGGCAGGGTAATTTGGGGGTTGCTGCCTGCGCATCCCACGGCCCCATCCGTCAGAGCTCACTCCCGCATGCCACCAACAGTATATGTCCCAACACGCCTCACAGCGGCAAGCCAGCATAGGTGATGAGCCCGGGATGGGGCGCCTGCAACACACATCACCGAGTATTTACAGGTCTCTGGGTACGATACTTTCTTCGCGCATCACTCACCACCGTCAGCCATCTTCACACGCCCTGCACACTGTGCTACTGGTTCACGCGGTCAGCGCGATTACCCGTAAGTCATCTCTTCGTCGCTAGTACATACACATAGGCACCAGAGGGCGCGACACACACCCAGGTGGCACCACGCTGGTGAAGCCAGACAGATCGACGCCCGCCAAAGGCAGAGCGCTCTTGCCGTCTTGGGGCTGGCCCATGACACACCACAGTCAGCCGCTGCTGCCGCCAACACTCTCATCCACCACGACAGGGACAACAGTGCGCTTGCTGTGGGCGCCAGGCCGCTGCACATGTCACAACGCTCGCCCTGAGACTAGCAGCCCATCGCATCAGGCCCAGTGGGCTCCGCGCCTGAGCTGCACCCACACGCTCGCTAAGAAAGCCCACGTCGCGTGCCGAATCAATCACGAAGTTACACGGCTCACTCCCGAACCCTTATGGCTGTGCTCCTCAATAACCTTCACAGGAGTCAGGACCTCGAAACCGACAAGAGTTTGACAGCTGACCCCGGGGCGCCAGCTGCCACCAGCCCACCCAAAAGAGAAGATAATGTGCAGGGTGCGGGCGCGGGAAGACGCAGCCCCGTCGCTACGCGTTGCAGCGCCAGCGACGATCACTAGCTACCCAGACCTGGAACCCCAATGAAACGCATGCCCAAAGCTTGGTGGAGGCTGAAGCCATTGCCGAGTAACCCATGTGGAGCATTGCGTAGCTTTCCCATCGCCTCGAGCCCCACCCCAGCCCAACCCCGTTTGCCGTTCACCCCGTGCGCCGACCGTTCGCCGCTCGCGGCAAGCCCTGCGCTGCCACGCCTGGGCTTATTGCTGCCCCCTCCACGCGCCAGGCTGCCTCCGGCCTCGCCCGGCCGCTGCTCCCCGCTCGCCACCATCCCGGGTCCCCCGCCGGCGTCCAGCCGCCGACGTGCCGCAACAACACTTCTGTGCGCCCAGTGCGCTGTGCGCCGTCGCTGCCGGCTGCGACACACGCGCCAGCCGCCTGCCGCCGGCCCCTGCCGATCCCGGTCCTCCCATCTAGTCATCTTCCTCATCCCAGTCCTCCTCGACCCAGTTGGCATCGTCGGGCTTGGCCCCGGGGTCGTGGACCACGTTAGACTTGAAGCCCTGTGCCGCGGGGCCATTGCCCGCGCCCCCGCCCCCGCCGGCGCCCTTGGGAGGCGGCGGCGCGGGCAGACGCGAACCCGCCCCCGCGCCCCCGCCCCGGGCGGGCGAGCCGGCGGGGGTCGAGTCACCAGAGGCGCGGCCGCGGGGCGGGGGGCGGGCGCCCGCGGGCGGCGCGGCCCCGCCGGACGGGGGCCGGGCGGAAGGCGGTGCGGCGGAGCGGCCGCCCGCGGGAGAGCCGGGGTTGGCGGGTGGGGCCATGGGCCGCCGGCCCTGCGGAGACGAAACCGCGCCGGTCGCGGGCGGGGGCGCGGGCTTGGGCGCTGGCGGCCGGGCCGCGGGCTTGGGGGGTGGCGGCGCCCGCTCCTCCTCCTCCTCGTCCTCCTCATCCGAGTCCCAGTTGTCCTCGTGGTGGTCAGTCCCCGCTGCGTGCTTCTTAGCTAGCGCCTCCTCCTCGTCCTCTTCGTCGTCCGACTCATGCCGCTTGGCCGGCGGCCGAGAGGGCGCCGGAGCCGCCGCCGCCGCATGGCCATTGGCGGCACGGCTGGCAGCCGCCGACCCGGGCCCAGAGCCTGGAGCGCGGCCCTGCTGGCCCTGGTCGCTAGGCCGCTTGGCGCCCGCGGTTTCCGTGGAAGGCCGGGAGCTGCTCGCCTGGCTACGGGGGGCCGGAGGAGCTGGTGCTACGGGCGGCGCCGCTTGCCGTGCCGGCGGCTGCGGGCGCTCCTCATGCCCGTTCCCGTGCCCGTGCTGTCCCTGCTGGCGCCCCTGCCCCTGCCCGTTCTCGTGCCCGTGACCGCGCCTTCCGTGCCCGTGCGACCCCTCCTCGCCGTCGCTGCTGTCCCAGTCGTCGTCCTGCCACTCGTCCGCGCGGCCCTCCGTGGGTGCAGGCGGCGGCGCCGGCCCCACACCGCCCCGCCCCGCCGCCTCGCCGCTCGCGGGCCGGCTGCCCCGGCTGACGGGCCCCGGCGGCGGCTCCTGGGGTGGCTGGGCGCTGCGGGACGCACCGGACGGGGAGCGGCCCAAGGTTGGCGCGGACGGCACGGCACGGCCGTTCTCGTTGAGGGCAAATCGCTCGCCCTTGGGCGGCGCCGAGGGCCCCATCGGCGGGCGCTTGGTGGGCGTCTCCTCGTTCAGCATGAGCCGCTCTCCGTTGGGGGGCGTGCCGCCGCCGCGCGCGGGCGTGCCCCCAGAGTCCCGCGAGCCCGTTGTGCCCGGGCGGGAGGTGGCCCCCGAGTTCCCCCCCGTGCCGGGCCGCGTGCCGGCGGGCTGGGGCTCCTCCTCGTCTGTGGGCGTGTGGGGGCGGCGAGGCACAACAACGGCTGGGTTGTTGAGGCGATGAGGAATAGTCAGTCCCATTTGCAAACGCTACCGGTTGCTTCCACGCCCACGTGCATCCGCTCTTGTACTGCCTTGCCCCGCCGGCTGCTCGGCACCCTGCCCCCCGTGCAGTGGACAATAAGTAGCATAGCTGAGGTGGAAGTCCCGACCCACCCTCGTCCTCCCAGCGCTTCTTGGGCCGCCTCTCTGGCTCCGGCTCCGGCTCTGCCCGCGTGGGCCGTGTGGGCGTCTGCACCACCTTTGTGGCCATGCGGGGGTTGGCCAGCAGGGACCTGAGGGGGAGGGGGGAGGGGGGCATGATCGCACCAGCACGGCGGGACTGGAGCGGCCGGAACGGCAGCCTCTGCCGGCGCTCCGTCGCCCTACCCCGCGCTTAGTCCTGCCTCCATGCCCCTGTGCAGTTGTCACCGCCGCAAGGGGCACACTGAGCTGCGAAGCCCGGCACCGCACCTGGGCGAGGGCGGGCGGTTGGGTTCCTTTGCGGCCGTGCCCTGGGCGGTCACCGCCACCATGAGGGCCTTGTCGGGGGTCTTCCGGGCCCGCGGGTGGGGCCCGCTGGCGCTGGCGCTGGGCGTCGGGGCCGCGTCGTCGTCGCTGTCCTCCTCCAGGGCCGTCATGATGTTCTCGCGTTGCGGGTTCTGGGACGCGGGGGGTGGGTGGTGGGGGTTGAGTGGTGGGAGAAGCGCGGGGCGGGGCAGGAGCCTCTTGGGTGGCGATTCTGGCGAAGCGGGTCAGGGTTGAACGCTCTCGCCCCTGCCAGCTGACCCATGCCTGACAGACTACCCGCCTGAGGTTTACGGACGGGTGAGTCCAAGCTGCAGCGCGCTACAGACAGTGGCCCCTAGATATGAGTCTCGCGCACCTTCAGGTTCTCCAGCTCTCGGTTCTGCACGAGGCGGCGCGATGAGGGTGGAGGAGGATGAAGCGAAGGTCAGAGCGCGGGATCCGGACACGTGTCACGGCAACCCCACCCCCCATCAAGTTGACCCCCGCCTGATGTGTAGCAATACCCTTGCCCCCTCGTCCTCTCGCAAACCCCATGGCTGCCCTCGGACGGGGGCTTGCCTTCAGGTTCTCCAGCTGCTTTGCCTGCGGCGTGTTCAGGTTGTCCAGCTTTTGCTGTCGCGCGTCCTTTATTGCCTCAAACCACTTTTGGTGGTCGGCGTCGTGCTCCACCTTGACGCGGAGCACGCGCTCAGGGAACTTCATCTGCGGGGTAGCGAAGGGCGAGCCAGGTTCGCGCAGGGTGCTCACGCCCGTCAGCCGGTCCACCCCCGTTTCAGTGTATGTTACGTCCCCTGCAGCCCCAGGAACGGGGTAGGCGGCCAAATGCAAAGCCCCCCTTCGACGCAGCGTTGGTCAGCGCAACGGCGTGGCGGTGTGCCAGCGCAGCCAGGCTCCACAGTCGCGACCAAGCGCACCTCGAGCTTCCCCTCATCCAGCTTCTGAATGTACTTGAGCTCGTGGATAGCAAAGACTTCGATATTGCCCCCGCCATCCTTCAGCTCGCGCGGGTCCTTTGCGTACGCGAGCGTGTCCGAAGTAAGCTCGAACCATCTCCGCTGGTACTTGCTCGTCTGCGCAGGCCAACACCGTGGTAAATTTCTTTCCAGAAGAATGGCAAAGACCGCTTGCCCCAGCCTGGCTCACAAAGATGCTCCGCTTCTCAGGCTTCTTCTTCTTCAGAAGGTAGCCATCTATAATGATCGCAGAGGGCATTTGGTGGGTCGTTGCCCCAGACCCTGCCCCGGTTGAAGCCAAAGAAGGTCAAGTAGGTAGCGATAGATGCTCGATGTTCAGCGGTTTCTCAATGTGTTGCGTCTGGGGCGTGGGGTGTGGAGGGGGGCAAGGTGAGGGGCCGCGATCACGCAGATGGGGAAGGCGCGCGGGACCGTGCCGCTAGGCCTCCGATCAATTCCATGACCATAATCAGTCTAAGACGAACTCATCGCGCCGCTCAGGCTCGGCGAACGCTCAAGGTTGGTCGTCGCATGTGTGGATCGTCTGCGGCGGAATGTCCACGCTTCGAGCCGTCGGTGCGAGTCGCATGCAGAGCTCACACGGGTAAAGCAAACTCTAAACTGATACGTGATGAAGCGCAGAGGCGGGAGATGTGCAGGCGTGGCGTAGGGCTGCAGTAGCAGCATACACCCCGACAGCTGCAGCCCATGGCCGCGACCACGCCCGTGGGAGACATGTCCGGAGGTGCCAGACTCGACCGGCACGGGCAGCCTTTGCATGCAGCACGGACTGTCGCATCATGACATAAGCGAGATCCGTGTAGGAGTACCTCACTGGGGTTGAGGTGGCGCGGGCTGCCCACCGCGGCTGCCTCGGGCAGTCGGGCTGCCCAGTGCCCAAGCAGACCAGACCCGCTCGATGCACATAATCCCGTAGGACTCACTAACTCCTCAAGCAGCACGCGCTCGACAGTGCCGCTCCGGGTCACTGCGCTAGTTGTCCAGCAGGACGCACGGGGGGATCCAGGCCAGACCCGCTGTCATTACCGCCGTCGGGCTCACTACATCCTTGCCTTCCAATGCTTCGACTCTCACTCTTACTTCTTTGCCTGCACCCGTCCCCCGCTCATGACTCTCCCTGAATATGAACCCGTCCCCCGGGGGCCTGGAGCCAAGCGCGCCATCGTGCTCTGCGCTCCATTGCGCTTTGCTTTAGACCCTGTCCGCCTGACCCTCCCTGCATCAACTTTGGTCTTTGGGGCCCTCAGCGCCCCCACCATCCTGCCCCCGCCCCACCGCACCAACAGGGTGCCTCCCCCGCTACCCCCTGCGACCTCACGCCCTGCTCACGACCTGCGGATAGTCCTGTTCTCATCCAGTCTGATCCAACCCATGCCCCTTGCAACACATCGGCATCCCTATGTCCCACGCTGGAAAGCCAAGGACAGCAGCCGTGCGCGCTTCTGTGCATGCCGAGGCGCCCGTACACAGGCCTGTCCGGCTTCGCCTAGGGCTTCTGGGCGGGGCAGGTGTCTTTGTAGTAGAGGGTGAAGTCGGTGCCCACCTCCTTGCAGCGGTTGGACAGGTACTGGGCGACTGCGGCCGGGTTAGGAGGCGGGAGGGTAGGGACAGGGGTGAGAAAGGGGTACCGGTAGGTAGGGGCTGGGACAGTTTTGAAGCTGAGAGGCTGCTGCAGATCAGGGCGTGTAGAGGAAAGCGCCGAAGCACCCCGCGTCCCCCGGCCCAAGCACGTGCAGCCGTACCGCAGTAATACGGCAGTACGGCACTCACCCTCCGAGTAGGCCTCGATGTCGTTGTTGGTGAAGCTCTTGACCAGCTCCAGTACGGAGTCCGAGCAGGAGCAGTACTGCGTACGGGGTGACGCGAACAAAGTCCAAACGAAGGGGACAGGGGTTGGTGTCGGGAGCAGGCAGGCGGGGAAGCCGCGGGGGCGGGGTTGGCTGCAGGGGTACCGGGTACCTACGTCGGTTACGCAGCGGCAGGGGGAGGGCATGCCTTCGACCCGCCTGCCACGCCACTCGTGCGTGTCTAGCGCTGCTTGCTATGTGTCGCATCGCCCTCCTCTGTCCCACACCCCACAGCCGCAACCTCCCGTGATGCCGGGCTCCGAGCTGAGCGCCCCCTGCCTAGCTTGCTCTCCCCCCACGCCTCAATCGGCGCCGTCTGGCCCCGGGTCCCTCACCGCGTTGTTGAAGGAGGCGGCGGCGGTGCAGCAGGAGGAGGTGGGGGCGGGGGCGGTGGCCAGGTAGGCCCGCAGCTTGGCGGGGTCGACCTGGAAGGGGGGGTGAGAGGGGGCGAGCAGAGGGAGCGTAGGGGACGAGGGAGCAAAGTTACATCGGCGAACCGATGAAAGCCGGTGTGTGGGAGCTGGGATGGCGCATTGAGGTGGAGAATGGAGCCTGGACCTGCGTGCCGTCACCATCGCTCCCCAGTGCTTTCCCAACTGCAGCCTCTGGCCCTTGCGGCAGGTGAGGCACCCACACACCTTGATGCTGGCGATGTTGGCGGTGGGGCTGAGGCCGAAGGCGGAGGAGGCCAGCTCCAGCTCCTTGGTGCAGGCGGACTGGGGCCGGGGGAGGGCGTGGGGGGGTGGGGCCGTGGGGAGTGGAGTGAGGTTGGGGCGGCAGGGGGGCCGAGCAAGGGGAAGGGGCTCCTGGGCCCTGGGCAGCGACCTGGCAGAACGCAATCCGTATCCCGGCCACCCCGCAGGTCAGTCTATTCCTGGCCAGCCCTGGTTAACTCCCAATCGAGCTACACCAAGAAGGGTGTGGCCACGGCAGGGTCGATGCCCCTCCTCCTCGGCCCCAATCCACGCCCCCAGCAGCCTCCTCACGGCTCCCCAGCGTAAGGCAGCCCCAGTTCCCGAACCGCCCTCCCCACCGCCCACCCGCCCACCTGCAGCGCCAGACCCGTGTTGATGCACTCGGTGGGGACGGCGGGGTTCTCCTGAAGCAAGGACCGGCCGCGGCGGGGACCGGGCTCCGACAGCCGCCCGGCCAGGGCGGGGGCGGCGCAGGCCGCGAGCGCCAGCACCGCACAGAGCGCCGCCGCGGCGGCGGCAGTGCGATGGCCGCGGATGGCGGAGCGTTGTGGCGGGGCCATTCGTTTGGTTCTCAGCTGAGGCTGTGCGGCGAGGGTGGCGGGAGGCTGCGTGGAGGCGGAGGCGGACGTAGCGGTCTGTGGCGACGGAGCTAGCGGCGTGTTCTTGCTTGTGTTGGGGCAAGCACAAATGGGTGCAGGGCTTGTATAATGAGCTGTATCAGAGGACGTTGAGGCAGCTTCCGGGGGTGCGAGGGCAGCTGCGTGGGGGCGGTGCGGGCTTTATGCGGCGCGGCGGTGATCGCGGCGGTTGATCGAAGCCTTGGACGCCTTGCCCCCCGTGGGTCGCTTCGCCGTTGCCAATACCGTAACTTCGAGCAACACCAGCGTCGCTTGAGTGCAGCTTTGCGTGCGTGGGCGGGTGTTTCCGGGGTCGGGGGGCCCGGCGGGCGGCCCGGCGGCGGGGGGCAGCGAGGGAGCTGAGAGGAGGGGTAAGCCTGAGCACCACGCCTCATCCCCGCACGCCTCAGCGGGGGCCCCACCTTTCGCCACTTCTGGACCACACATCACCCGCCGCACAAGGCCCCTCCGCCCGACTGCAAAGCCTTCCCGCTTCACCGCTCGCCCAGCTCTTATCGCTCTTGCACTTGCGTTACAGACCCGCCGCCGCCGCCGCACCTAGCAACGAGAAAACACTCTCCGCACAGCACCATGGTCGTCGTCCGCCGCACCACCACGGACCTAGCTCTACGCGTGCCTCGGCGCGCCACGCCAGCCGTAGGCGCGGCACAGCTGGCTGCGGCGGCGTTCGGTCCGCAACGCGCGTGGAGCTCCCTCTGGGCCTCCCCCGCCGTCAGGGCCCTGGCGCTGACGGCGCTGCTGGCGGCGGCGGCGTTCGTGGCGGCGAGGCCCGGCCCTGCGCCCGAAGCAGGTGGGCAGCAGGCGGAGGGGGGGTCGCGAGGGGGAGGGAGAGGGGAGGCGAGGGAGCTGACACGGGGCAGAGGGAGAGGACAAGCGTCTGAGCGGGGTCGTGGCCTGCCGAGTCGAGAGGAGTTGCGGCGGGTGGGATCGTGACGCCTGCCCCTGCTATCGACCCTGCCTCCCCGACCCCCGCAGCCCCGGACACCATCCCGCCCGAGTGCATGGACGCAGGCCTGAACCTGCAGGTGCGTGTGTGGGTGGGGGAAAGGGGCACGTGGGGACCATAGGAGTGTACGGTATGCGGGTGAACTCGGTGAAGCATGGGGCACGTGGTCCATCACCGCCGCCCCGACCTCGACCCGGGTGCCTCCACGCCCCCCTCCCGGTTCCCCTCCCCGTCGCCCCACTCCGCTCCCCCTGACGCAGTCCAAGTGCTCCGATGAGTTTGCGTACGCCACGGAGGCTCTGGGGGTGGACCCCAGCGACCCTCAGGCGGCCCTCGGCGCGGTGGGGACGGGGAGGGGGCCCCGAGGGGATGGGCGCGGAAGGGGGGGCGAGGGACTGGGCAGCGCGGCGGCGGCAAGGGGCGGGCGGGGGCGGCCGGAGGGAGGCAGGGAGCAGAGGGCGGCGAGAATCGCGTGGAGGGGCCTTGTATGTGGGCGACGGCGCAAAGGGAGCGGGCTCGACGACGTCTCAAGTCCTTTCCGTTCACCTAACCCCTCGACCTGAACCCCACTCCCGCCCCCCAACCGGCCCCCAGCTCGGTGACGCCAGGCTGCAGCAGTTCCTGGACTCCGCCCCTCCGCCCTCGGTGCAGTGCTGCGCCGCCAGCGCCAAGTTCAACAACGCGGTGAGAGGGAGGGCAGGGGGACCAGGGCTGAAGGCCGGCCGGGTGCTTGGTTGGTTGTGTGCCGTTGGCTCCACTGCCGCCCGGTTCCATGACGTCCTGCCCCCTGCCGTACAGTACTGCTCCTGCGCGCCTGCCGTACTCGACCTCATCCTGTCCTTCACCAACGACGACATCAACGAGTATGTCGGACGTGAGTCGGTTGTGCTGCTGAGTCAGCATCATGCCTGACACGTGACGAGCATGCCGTCCTGTGCGCCGACTCCCCGTCCCCCTCGCACGCGTGAAACACACCTGTGCTATGTACAACCCCCCTCCCCCATGGCCCCAACCCCGCAGTGAGCAAGTACTTTGAGCGGCGCTGCAAGGAGGTGGGCCAGCCCTTCACGCTCTACCTGCAGGGCACCTGCCCCAAGCCCAAGAAGTAGGGACCCAGAGAGCCACAGCCCTGACTAGCGGGGGTTGGGGACTGTGCGCGCTGCACTGGAGGGCGGACCCAGCCAGTCTGGCTGTTTGGGGGCGTGAAGGGGGAAGATTCGTGGCGCGCGTGCATGGTGGAAGCAATGGGGCGCGGCGGCATGCATGCATGCGTGGGCGGGGGAACGTGCCGGTGGCCGGCGGGCCGGGAATGGGGGCCGGGTGAAGGTCTGGGAGGGTCTCAGCCGCTGACCGGCCGCTCCCGACCCCTACCATGGATGGGCGCCTCGTGGGGTTGTGCGCAACTGCCCCTGACGCTGGCGAGCAATAAGATATTGGCAGTTGCCCCGTAATGCGCGAGCATGCTTTGGTCGATTGCGGTTTGCGGTTGATGGGCAGCACAAGAGGAAGGAGACTCAGATGATGCAGTTGACACGTGCTGGGGTCGCCTGCTGGCATGCACTGCGCCCGCATGCGGCGAGCAGGAACCGTAACCCTGCAACAGGCCCTCCAACAATGTCTGCAGCTTGAACCTGCACCGCTCTTTCTCCTGCTAAGCCAGCCAAGCAAGTAAGCCAAAAGAGCTAAATGCGCCATCAACCTCTAACACGTCTCTAATTCGGATTCACGTCACCGCAGCCGGCCCTTCCTGTCATGGTTACCACTCCCCAGCCGCTTTATTTGTGTGCCCCCCAGTGCTTCAGCCATAGCTTCCTATGCACTACTCCTCAAGCCAGCAGCCCTCACCACATACAGCACCTCTGCATGGACCCACTCATCACCGCGAAAGCCGGCGGTTGCGTTACCCATCCTGCCCGCGCCTCCTGCGTTACCAGCGCCATCCTGCGTCACGCCTCCCAGCCAATCTGCACTCAACCGCCCCCCACTGCACACGCCCCCCACCGCAACCACAGCGCCACAACGCAACCTGCATCATTCGCAAACATCAACCAGCTAGCGTCAGTTCTTTCTCACATTTCCCCCCAACCCCGAGCCTCCCAAACGAAGCGGCTTGACAGATTCCAATCGACCCAAGCCCTTTTCCCCATGAACGCGCTTGCTGTCAACATGGGCGAAACTCATGAGGCCTCCCGCCTCACAACTCCCTACCAAGACTGCGGAAAGCCTACCTCCTACTCCATACGATGCCCCTGCTCCTGCCTTGTCGCACAGATGACACCCGCCGGCCACCAGACTTCCGGCGCTCGAAGCAGCCGTGGCCCGCCTCCGACCCACATCGCGTAGGCCTCTCGGGTCCGCGACCAACATGGGGCCTTCGGCAGCCCGGAACGGCCCCCGCTGGTCCCCGCACCCTTACCCGACAGACCCCGTTCCTGTTCTCGCGGGCACGGCTCGCGCGCCCTGCCCCACATCCCCCTCCTATCCTGCAGAGCCCGTCATCTCATGCCTTAGGTGTCCCGCCCGGCTTCCTGCCGCTATGTACACTGGGGTAACCCCTTGGCGGCCAGACCGCTGGCCCGCGCCCAGGCCCCGCCCACCTCACCCCACATTGCGCCGATCTGTAGTGAGAGTCACTATGTATTTGGGGCAGAGATATCCGCCGTGTTGGAGCCGAAGCTCAGGACAAGTTAAATATGGCCAAGCAGAGACAGTGTGCAGTGCAGTCGCCTGGCCGAGCAGCCCAGGCTGTCTCGGTGCGGTGCAGTGCCGGATGGCCGAGCCCAGAGGCCTGGACGACGGGACAGTAGAGTGCAGCCACAGGCATGCGTCTACGTAACACCCAAGTGTCACGCTGCACCAGTGTGCAACCCCAGGGATAAACCCAGAGAGTGCCAGTGCAACTCTCACGGAACTGGGCTCAGGCCAGCCGTATAACGGTTAACGGTAACAGGGACGGTGCAGTCAGACACAGGACGACACGCCGGGGTTCAGACCCGCGTGGCACGACACGACCCACATCGCCTTGAACCGGGTGGCCCCCAACCCACATGAGTTCAAGCCCCTTGCCGCCGGCCTGCTTGCAGACTGGTCCGCAAGAGGCTAGGCCAGGCCGAGACCTCATGTCCTCATACGCTCTGGCAGGTCCTGCCAGAAGGCCGCCACCGCCACCACCCACTCCAGGCAGGCGGCTGGGGTTGCGCCGCGCGCAGCGGCTGAGTCCAGCGCGCTCTGCATGACCTACACGGGCCCGGGGAAGGGGGGGGATGAACGCATTCAGGGCCTGGCCTTTGCTAAAAAGGCAGGGGATGAAGGTCAACGTCGGCAGTGGAAGGGCTTATGGGAGGGGTTGTTCGGGTCCACACCGACGTCAGGAGCCCGACACGCAGGCTTGGATGGCGGCACAGAGGCGGGACCGGCGGCCTCAGCCCGAGTCGTACGACAAGTGTACGGCGGACTGTGCGCACCTGCTGCACGTGCTGCGTCAGGACAGGCGGGGGCTTCAAGTACTCGGCCATCTCGTCGCCCACGTACCGCAGCTCGAAGCCGCTCTGGCCCTGGCCGTCACCGTCCCCCTGGGCCTGGCCCTTGCCTTTGCCCTTGCCTCGGCCGCGGCCCTGGGCCTGGCCCAGGGCCTGCTGCGAGGCGGCTGCCGCCGCCTGCAGCATCTCCACCCCCCCGTGCCGGGGGAGAAGGCGCACCAACATGGCCCCCGCGCCGGGCAGCAGCTGCACGGACGTCACGGGCCAGACGGCGCTGCGCTGGCGTGCTGGGAGAGGGTCCTCCTGCTGTGCCGCCTGCCGCGCCGCCTGCGCCCGCGGGCTCTGCGCGAGGGCCGCGAGCCAGGGCACGACGGCCGCGGGCGTCAGGGCAAGCGTGGAGATGAAGGGCCCCCTAACCAGGAACACGTGGCGGCGGCCCCGGCACTGCCTGGCGCTGCCGGGGAGGTGCGGCCCGTCGAGGCTGGGGTTGGCCGAGGCCAGGCTGTCGACGGCCCGCTGCAGGACCTCGCGAGGGCTGGGCAGGCCCGGCGCTGAAGTGGCCGCGCTGGCCGTGGCGGCACCAGCACGAGACGGCCCTGGCCCCGCGGCGTCGGCGGAAGCGTCTGCTGCCGCCTTGAGCGCCCTGGTCTGGAGCTCGAACTGCAAGCCCTCGCCGGGTCTGAACAGAATGGCCTCGCTCGGCAGCCCCAGCAGCCCCACCGCCTGGAGCACGGGCGGCAGGGACGAAGTCACGAGCATCTGCCGCAGGTCAACGGCCTCGCACCGCTTGACCAGGGCGATGACGAGCCGGGCCTTTGCGGACGACACAGGCTCTTCCCACATCGCGAGGCTGGTCACGAGGAGCGTCTTGATGCGGCGTGTGACGCTGTCAGCGACGGCGGCCAGCTCCCGCAGGCACGCGGTGCACTCCACGCGCTCAATCACGCCGTCGCGGCAGCTGATGTCCCAGGTTCCGCCGAGGTAGCTCTCGTTGTCGACGTCCTCCAGTACGACGAACTCGAGCCGGACGCCCAGCGTGGGCCTGTCTTCAGGCAGGCTTTCCAGGAGGCGCCCCACAAAGGCGCGCTTGGCTCGGGCGTGTTCGATCCGCAGCTCCTCGAGTGCCTTGAGCTGGCAGAGGGTGTCGATATCGCTGGCCGCCAGGACGTTAGTCAGGCCGTACGGCGCCGAGATGCGCAGGCGCTTGAGGCTGGTGGCCAGCGCGCCGATGCCGGAGAGCGCGCTCCAGGTCGGCAGGCGCAGCGTGTCCATGTACGGCAGTGCGGCCAGCGTGTCGTACATCATGCGAAGGTGCAGGGAGATCTTGGGCGCTACGGTAACGTCAAGGTTGAGCTCGCGCAGCGCCGGGAACAGGAGCGCCAGGTGCGACACCGTGAGCGGCGAGATGGATGGCAGCTCCTCCAGCTCGGTCTCGGGCTCGACCGAGTCCTTGACATCGTCGCTCTCCCAGCGCACTGCCAGCGAGGTGATGCGCTGTCGCGATGATAGCGATTGCGGTGTAGCCGGCATCAGCACAAACGTGTTCAACTGCTGGGTCGTGCTGCCCAGGCCCTCCTCGCACATGTCCGGGCCCTTTGGTTCCAGCAAGATATCCAGGCTGGTGACCCGCGGCCAGCGCTCCAGCTTCAGGGCCTGAAGTAAAGGATAAGGAGGGGTGAAAGGGGGGATTCAGGGCTTGTGGGTTTCGGCATGGCTGGAGGCCGGGGAGGCGGGGGACGGGAAGGGGAACGGCGCACCTCGAGAGTTTTGGCGCCAACTGAGGACTTGAGATAAACGCGGCGTGTCGCCCCGTCGACGAAGTCTCGCAGGTAGCGGCTGGAGGCCCTCAGGCTGCTGCAGTTGGTGTTGCGGTACCCGTAGCTCGCCTCGAACTCCGCGGGCGGAGCTGCGCCAAGCAGCGCATCGATGATTTGGTCGCCGGCCTCAACGCTCAGCTGGCGCACTATGGTCTCCAGACACACCGGCTGACGAGAGCCGGACATGACGCCAGCTCGTCGCAAGTTCGCTCGCGCTTGTGGTCAGTGCACAGCGGTGCTCGCCTCCTACTGCACCGACAGTGCACCCTGGCTGGGCGAACAGAACGGCGGCATCAGCAAGCGAGAGTAGAGAGCATGATGCTTATTTGTGTGCTGGCTTGGGGTAACGTCGCTGGTGGCCAGGCAACGGTCACCAACTGCATGGGTCCCCATGCCACCGCATGACGCGCGCACCAGCTGCATGCCTGCATCACCCGGCGTCGGCCTGACTACGCTGCATGGCCCCTGCGAGCATAGGAGCCCCTTCGAGTACAGAATCCCACCCCATGATGTCTTCCTCTTTGTTCCACGGCCCACGGCCCACATTGTGGCACGTCGAGTCTGCTACCGCAACAACCACGCCGGCCTAGCTTGGGGCCGTGAAGTCCAAGTAACCGCCTGCCCTTGACCTGCAGCCGTGCCGGAACAACACAACTGTACAACGCAACAGTGTTGCTATCTTCCCTGGGATTAGTCGGCTGATCCGGCGACTAACTGGCCCAGGCCGGCCCTTTTAGTCGGCTGGCTGTGGCGACTAATCCGGCTCCACCGCCCTTATTAGTCGGCTGGGGGTGGGCCCGCGCCACACTTTCCCTGGACTGATGGCACATCCCCCCTTGTATCCTGCTGCGGGCACAGGACTTCACCGTCCTTTACCTATGCCCTTGGTGCACAGCCCCCTCTGGCCCCCTCGCCCCTCCCATAACTGCGGTACCCATGAAGTTGGGCGGCGGCTAACCTGCCCAGGCGCCGCCTTGTAGTCGGCTCCTAGTGGCGACTAATCCGTGTGTGGGCCAGATTTAGTCGGCGGGCACGGCGGCTAATTCAAAAATTCCTCCAGATTAGCCGGCGCCGGCCGACTCCCCAGCCGACTAACCGACTAAGATAGCAACACTGCAACGCAACTGCAACTTCTGTTGGAACGTTGGAACTTGCATTGTCATAGTCCTCGCCGACGGATGCCTGCTCCAGCACGCTATCACCCTTCTGCCACAACCACATAACTGAATGCCTGCTCCAGCACCGAATCTCGCACATCCCCACACGCCCTCCTACCTGCCGCTGCCCACACGCCTGCCGGTACCAACACGCCTCGACGCTTTGCACAGTACTCGACAGCCCCTCCCCAGCATGCCTGCACTTGCTGCCGAACGCTGTCAGTCCCACACGTGCCCTGGCCCGGGCCCCCGCCAGGCCCATATGGGCCCCAGCCATCAGCTGCGTGACTCGCTGGGCAGGTCATCCAGAAACTTCGCCACCCGTACGACGAACGCCAGGCAAGCCAACGGGTCGTGCGTTCCACAGGCATCCAGCGCCTGCTGCATCGCCTGAACGGTTGCATGGGTGGAGGGTGAGGCACGGGAGGGACAGGGAGGTCAGCGAGCTTGGCGAGGGAGCGTGCAAGGACCGTGCGCAAGCGAGGCGGAGGCAGTGGCACATGCGGCAGCTCGGTGGCCGGCGTGGCTGGAGCGCGCAGGGAGCGCGGTTGCATCACAGCAAGCCAAGAGCGATGCGGCTCAGCCCTCAGCTCTCGCCCACCCTGTATGCGGCACCCCCCGGCTGCCCTTTCCCCACTCCACATTGCTGGGTTCCCGCCGCTGCGATTCTCCCTCTCGGGGCCACGCACCTGCTTCATGTAGGGTGCCAGCACGAAGGCGACGTCCCTCCACGCCGGTACCCTGCCCACGTGGTAAGCCGCCAGCCCGCTCGGCGCCGCGCGCCCCACCTGCGCCTGCGCAGCCCCGGCGACCAGGGCCGCCGCCGCCTCGGGCCCGGGGCACCGCACCAGCAGCGCCTCCGCGGACGGCAGCAGCTGGAATGCGAACACCGGGGCCTGCGCCTGCCACTGTGCGGCCCGTGACAGGTGCTTGAGCCATGACTTCACCACCTTGGGCGTGAAGGCGAGCGTGCCCACGAAGGGCCCACACGCCAGCACCACGGGGCTCGACTGGGCCCCGTCACTCGCGCCCGCCTCGGCGCGGCCCCCTGCCGCCGCTGCGGCGAGGCCGTCGACCGCCCGCTGGAGCACCTCCGCCGGGTGGGGGAAGGCACCCGCGCGGCTGCCTTCGCCGTCCGCCTGCGGAGCCCCCGGCTGCGCGCCGGCGGCGGCCGGCTGGGCAACACGGCCTGGCGGGGCCGCCTCCGCCTCTGCAGCCGCTGCCGCTGCCGCCACCGGTGCGTCGGTGTGCTTGGGCGCGGGGAGGCTTAGCTGGTCCCGGCCGCCCACTGCGGTCCAATGGAGCATCTGGGGGACCCCCAGCACCTCGACCGCCTGCTGAGCCGGCGCCAGAGTCGCCTTCTGCGGGAGGTCTAAGCTCACTAGCCTGACGCCGCCGCCGCAGCGCTTGACAAACGCGCGAAATGGCCCCAGCTGCGCTGGTGGCAGCGGGTCTTGCCCCGGCCTGACTTCGACCACGCGCAACACGCTCACGTACGGGGCCAGTCCCGCACACACGGACGCCAGGTGCGCCAACTCGACCCCGCTGCACTCCAGCTCCCGAATGGCTCCCCCGCTGCACGTGCAGACCCATCGTCCGGTGCCGTACACCGCCCCGGGCTGTTCAAGCACGCCGTACGGAGTCAAGTCAAGCGTGGCGGAGAGCTCGGGCCGGCCGTCGGGGAGTGCGTTGAGCAGGCTGGTGAGAGTGTCGAGCGTCATGTGGGCCGCGTCCACTTGGAGCTCCTTGAGAGCGCGCAGCTGGGAGATGACGGAGAGCTGCTCGTACGGCACCTCAACGGTCAGGAAGTACGGCGCCGAGATGCGCAGGCGCTTGAGGCTGGTGGCCAGCGCGCCGATGCCGGAGAGCGCGCCCCAGGTCGGCAGGCGCAGCGTGTCCAGGTACGGCTGTGCGGCCAGCGCGTCGTACATCATCGGCAGATGCAGCTCGGACTTGCGGTCCAGGGTGCTGATCACCACGTCCAGGTTTAGCTCGCGCAGTGACGGGAACAGGAGCGCCAGGTGCGAGACCGTGAGCGGCGAGATGGATGGAAGCGCGTTGGGGTCGTCATGGCCGGGGTCAACTCTTGCGTGGATGAAATCGTCATCCCAGCGGACCGCCAGCGAAGTTATGCGCTGTCGCATCGCCGGCGACTGGGCCGTCACTGCTAGCAGCGCCAGGGTGTCGAGCTCTGCGCCGATGTTGTGCATGATCGGGCCATCGCCGTTGCGGACAGCCGGACCGTGCGGCTCCAGCAGCAGCTCGAGGCTGTCTACCCGCCCCCAGCGCTCCAGCCTCGGAACCTAGAACACGCGAGGGGGTTTAGGTAGAGGGGCGAGACGGGCGGGGCGGGGGCGGGTGAGCAATGGCGTTCGGGGGGGGAAGGTAGAGAAATGCGCGTGACCTCGAACCGCCTCGTCACCCCGGCCAGCTCCCCCCCCGCATCTTCCATCCCCATACCCCACCCCGCAGCCCACCTCCCAACGGTTTGAGCCGGACTCCACGCGAAGGAACAGCCGGCGCAGCGACCCATCGACAAACCGCCGCAGCGATTTGCTGGCCAGGCGGACGCAGCCGAGCGCCCCTCCGCACGGCCGGTCCAGTTTGGGAAGGAGCGCCGCGACCAGCACGTCTGCGGCGTCCGCGCTCAGGTGTCGCACTAAAGAGTCCAGTGAAGTGACTTGTGAGGGGCCTGCCATGCTGCAGCTCGCGGCACGTTTGCTCATCGGTCCAAATCACTGAAGCGGGAATAGGAGCCTTGCAGAAAGATGCACTGGCGTGTGGATGCGCTAATAATGGACCATAACGCCTGTCCGGACCCTGCTTAACTGGACTGGGTCAAAGGATTGCGCAGTCTTTGAGGTCCTGCGCATTACTTTGAGTAGGATTGTGAGCCGCCACCACCCGTACCCACCACCCCGTACCCACCCCCCCACCACCAGACCAGCTGAGTGTTAAACTTCCGCCGCTACACTGGAATCCTGAGTGGGAACCTACGCATTATAGCGGCGTGCTGCCCCCTGCTGTCCGGACGTGGGGGGACTCAGGAACAGGGGTGCTAAGTCACTCCTGAGATGCGCATCGGCAGCTGCCCATGGGCGTCTGTCATGGACTTGCACAGGACCTGCACAGGAGCTCAATTCCACTCTTCCAGATTGTCCAGATGACACAGGCAAATCACTGCAGCTTTGATAACAGATTTGGATCACAGCCGCGCGCCTGTAACCATTCCGCCCGCTCCCCCCCGCACGAGTGTTATTCCACCTCCGGAGCCCGCAAGGCCAACCGACCAAGGAGCCTCCCTTCACCCGTGACCCAACATCTCATGTCTTGTGTTCACCTCTGTTCACACGTGCTTCACCCACCATAGCTAGGAGCCAGGCCCGCCAATCACCAAGGGGGCTGGGGCGGCAGGGGTCCCGGCAATGGCCAGGGAGCCCCCCACCAGCCCCAACAACCCGCACGCGTCACATGAGTTCAGATCTTCAGAGTCACCGGCAGGGCGCCAAAAGAACGCACCAAGAGGACCTGCCCGGCTCCGCAGCCCATGACCGCGCCTCAGAATCCCGGCAGGCCTACGGTTGTCGGCACCCCGGGACCCAGCAACCCATTGGAAGAATGCGCCTTGCCTAGGCGGCCCACACCAGCAGTCCGAGCCCCCATCCGCGGGAACCAATGCGGGCCCCCGTCCAGCAATCTGCAAGACGCTAGGCTAGCTCCTGGCTACGCACGCAGGCGTGCACCCTCCACTGGCTGCCAATTGGGCTAGGTCGCAGCAGCAGCCCACGCGGGCTTCACTCGCTCGAGACTCGGCGTCAGTCCCCCCGAGCTCCTGCTGCCCCCTGCTGCCCCTGCCCTTCGAAGAGATTCAGCCGCATCCGCCACTTCAGCGGATGGGGTGACCCCGCTCCTTCAGGGGTAGAAGCGGCCCTGCCCCATCAGGGGATGGGATGGTTCGCGGCCCTGGCCGTTCAGGGGATGGAGACGCCCTGGCCCTTCTTGAGCCCGAGCGGGAAGGGCGTGAGCGAGTACTGGAAGGGGTAGGGCGCCCCCGCGTAGCCCAGCTCCGCGGCGGCGCGCAGGGGCCAGTTGGGGTCGCGCAGGAGCTCGCGGCCGATGAAGACCACGTCAGCCAGGCCTGGGGGGTTGGCGGTTGGTCGTTGGTGGTTGGGATCAGATCAAGGTGGCGCAGGCTTCGCGCGTGACATGCGGGGAGGTTCGAAGCGATGAAGCGAGACGGGTGGGGGGTGCAAGCACGCCTCCAAAGACGCCCAGCCTTTGTATTTCCCCCACCACCCACCCTGCCTCCCCCCCCCGCACCCCCCCCCCCCCGGCCCCCGCTCACCCTCGGCCAGGATGGACTCGGCGTGCGCCGCCTGCGTGATCATGCCCACTGCGCCCACGGGGATACCCACCTCGGCCCGGATGCGCTCGGAGAAGGGCACCTGGAGTGGGTGGGAGGGGGGGAGGGAGGGGGAGGGGTGGTGGGGGTGGTGAGGAGACATGTGGAATGAGCGATTCCCCGGAGCCAGCGAGCTGCGGTGCGGCCCACGACACCCCCAGGGGGGTGGGAAACTGGGAATGAAGCCCGCGCTGTTCTCCACCAACCCACAAGGTGCCCCCGCTCCCGCAGTCTTCCACCCTGCCGTGGCCTCACCTGGTAGCCGGGGCCGACGGTGGCGAAGCCGCGAGGCAGCGAGCCCCTGCGAGCGGCGGGATAGCGCGGGTAAGCGGCGATGAGGGCCGAAGCGGGGGGCACCAGGGAACCCAGGCGCCCGCCCAGCTGGGTCACACGCACGCCCCCAACCAAGGCAGCCGGCGCGGGCCTAAACCCTCCAAACCTGCTCTGGCCCCTCCGGCAAGTCCGCCCCCGCCCCGCCCCAGCACCCCACGATACACACACCGGCTTCCCGTCTCCCTCTCCTTCCCCCCGCACCTCCTTGTCTCCCCCAAGCCCCCCTCCCTCCCTCCACACCCATAAACCATACTCCCTCCTTTCCCAAGGCCCCCTCTCCCCCCCTCACCCGCTGGACACGTCCGCCAGGTCCACCCCCGCCCAACCCCTGTACCCCACAAACCACACACGGGCCCCTCTTCCCCCCTCTCCCCCCCCTCTCTCCCCCCTGCCCCCCCCCCTCACCCGCTGGACACGTCCACCAGGTCCACCCCCGCGCGGTCCTGCAGCGCCCGGCACAGCACCACGGACTGGTCCACGTCCCAGGCGGGGCCGTCGGAGGGGAGCGCGTGGTCTGCGGTCGGTTGCGGTTGGCGGTTGGCGGTTAGGTGAGGTGAGTTGGCCCACAGGGGTTTCCCCGGACGAGCTTGGCGACTGGCGCCAGTGCTCCGCACAGCTTGGTCCCGGAGCCCCTCATTGCCTCTGCTACCAACCAGACTCGAAGCTCAGCCTAACCAACCCTACGCAACGGCCCCCCCTCTCCACCCCTCACCACCCCTCACCAGCCCTACCCCCCCTCACCGGTGGCCGAGATGCGCACCAGCAGGGGCATGCCCTTGGGGATGGCCGCCCGCACCGCCTTGGCCAGGGCCAGGGGCGCGCGCATGCGGTTCTCCAGGGAGCCGCCGAACTCGTCCGTGCGCTGAAGTAGAGGGGTGGGGGGTGAGGGGTGGGGGGTGGAGGGGGGCGTTGAGAGGTGGTGGGACGAGCTGTTGTTGGAGGAGCAGGCGTTGTTGAGCCATGGGGGAGGGAGGCGTGGGCGGTGGTTGCCCCGCAGCTCGCGCCAACCCCTCCCCAATACTTTTGATTCCCGATGCAACATACATCACACCCCGCCACTTCCCCCTCCCCCCTCCCCACCTTGTTGGAGATGGGCGACAGGAACTCGTGCATCAGGTAGCCGTGGGCCATGTGCAGCTCAATGACCTGAGAGGGGGGGAGGGGGGGGGGACGGGTGTGGGCGGTGGCGCAGAGGCTAAGGAGCTCATCAGCCGCCCCGAAGGAGGCACAGCACAGCACTCCCCATCCCGACCCGCAGGCCCCTCGCACCTGCACCCCTTACCCCTACCCACCTGGAACCCCGCCTCCACGGCCCGCTTGGCCGCAGCCACAAAGGCGTCAGTGACCATCTGGATGTCCGCCTGGGTCATCTCGCGGGGGACCTGGGGGGGTAGGGAGGGGAGGGGGGCAGGGAGGGGGCAGGGGAGGAGCGGCGCAGGGGGGGTCAAGGCGATGTGCAGCTATTTGGCTTTGGCAACCAAGGCCAGCAAGCACGGCGCGGCTGACCGGGAATGCCCCTTATCCCCTGCCCGGCAACCGTCTGCAGGTCGAAACTGTAGAGTCAGCTTTCGTTGGACCCTCTCCTGTTGACCGTGCAACATTGCCCCCGACCACCCCCTCATAATCCGCATGTCGGGGACTTGTTCAAGCCCTGCTGGCCCCTTCCCTCTTTAACCGTGCACCATCACTCCAGCGCGCTTCTCCCCCCTCCTACCTGGTGCGAGGGGTCGAAGGGCACGGCGCTGGGGGCGTAGATGGGCCAAGCGCGGGGGTCCTTTCCGGGCTGCGGAAGAGGCAGGGGAACATGGGGGAGAGGAGCAGGGGGCAGTGGAGGTTCAGATAAATGAGGAGACACGGCCGTAAAACGCAGCCCCGCGGCTCTCCTCCCTCCACTCCACCCCGCACACATCTCACTCTTCCTGACCCCCCCCCCGCCTCACGATGAGCGGCGCGCCCCGGTTCTCGTAGGGCGAGCAGGTGGAGGCCTTGCGGCCCGCGTGCGCCAGCTGAATGGCTGCCACCGCACCCTGGGAGCGGATGAAGCGGGTCACGGGCTTCCAGGCCTGGAGGGGAGGGGAGGGGGGAGGAGGTATGAGAGGGGTGAGGACGGTTAGAGGGGGGAGGGTGGTAAGAGGGGACTGGTGGAGGGTGGAGACGAGCCTACGTTGTTGCTCCTCGCCGTCCTGAAGGCCGGAGGGGTGTGTGCGACGGGAGAGACCGGCGGCGGCCTGCACCCCACCCAGCCGCGACGCCCCAGGTGAAAGCCACGCATCCCCCCCCATGGGCCCACCTCCATCTGCTGGTCGTTCCAGATGCCCGTGCAGCCGGGGGAGATGCGGCCCTGCATGTCCGGTGGGGTGTGGGAGGGGGCAACGGGTGAGAGCGCCGAGGCGTGGCGGTTCGGTGGTGCGCAGCCGCCACCCCACCCCACCCCGCCCCACCCCCACCCAACCCAGCGGAAGCGCGGCCCTCCAGCTGCCCAACAGGAGGGGTCCTTGCTTCCCCCTCAACACCCAGCAGCAGTCCTCGCCTTCCCCCCTGCCACTCCCCCCCCCCCCACACCTCGGGCAGCACCGCGGTGGCCTCCGCCATCACCAGACCGCAGCCGCCTGGGGAGGGAGGGGAGGCAGAGGAGCGGGAAGGCAGGAGCGATAAGAGGTGTAGAGAGTGGACATCACGTGGCAACAACAAACCCTCCACCCACCCAACGCTGGCCCTCCATGCTCAGCCCCAGGCCCTAGCCTCACGTGCACCACACCCACGCCCACAAGCCCCAACCCAGACAACCAGGGCTCAGCGCAGTCCCGTTCTGCGTACCAGGCCCTTGCCTGCCGCACGGGCCCCCAAGCCTCAAGTCCCCCAACCCGGATGACTAGGCCTTCGCGCAGAACCAGCCCCCGACCTCTCCACTTGCCTGCAGCACGTGCGCCCAGGTGCACCAGGTGCCAATCGCTGGGCATGCCCTCCTCAGCAGAGTACATGCACTGAAGGCGATGCAGGGAAGGAAGGGGACGTCGGGGGTGTGAGTGGCAGGGTGGGCAGGGGTGTGAGGGGAGGATTGTGCGAGGGGAGAGGCAGGGAGTGGCAGAGTCGTAGGGGTCAAGGTTACGCGCAGCTGTCACAGCCTGGCCCCGCCGCCGGCGAAGGGGTCGAGCCATAGGTGCCGCTCACACCCTCCGGCGGGCTCCGCCCCCACTCACCATGGGGCTCATCCAGATCCTGCAGCGGCGAAGGGAGAGGGTACAGGAGAGGACAAGGTGAACAGGGAAGAGATAGTCGACGTGTGCGGAGGCGGCCAGCCAGTGGGAGGCTGGGAAACGCGAGCCGGCCTCAGGGCCCGGGTTTGGGCACATGTTCACGTCAGGGCGTCAGCCCGACCCCAAAATCAGATGACCCCCTCCTCCTCGCCTGTTGCGAATCTCGAGGTCGCGTAGCGTGATGTGCTCAAACAGCGCCGGCCCGGCCCGGACAGCGGGGAGGGCGGCAGTGCCCGCAGAGGCCGCAACCATCACGTTACGCTGGGCAGGGTTCGGGCGGGCGGCACCGGCCCGGCGCGCCACACAGCCCGCCAGAGGCTTAGCCATAAGGGTAGCCATCGTGAGAGCAGGCGCCGTGAGCTGAAACGGTCGCTGCGTGCACAGACGACTCGGAAGCCGAGCGATCGGAAGGTTCGGCTGGACGTGGAGCGCGCGAGCGTTGTGTGTAGCGGGCTATGGTCGCAGAGCGTATACGTGTGTCAGTGAGCAAAGGTCAAGCGCGTAGGGGACGCAGGGGGCTTTGAGTCGGAGCGGCTTGCATCAGTCGCCGTAACCCGCGTGTGCAACCCGCGTAAACCCTGGCCGGGAAGCCACTCACGGTCCTTTTTACCCACCTTACCTAACCGTAGGCCGTGAAGAACCAAAATGCAGGCCCTGAGCAGCCGCTCCGTCGCTGGGCGCTCCCCCTGCGTGGCCCGTGCCCAGGTGCGGGGGCTGTAGGCAATTGAGCTCAATTCGAGATGATCTGTATTGAGGGGATGCTTGTTGCTAGCTGCGGGAGAACAGCCAGGTCTTTCGGTGGTCGGCGGGCGACCATCGCAGGCTTCCTAGGCCTCCTGCCGCTGAGCCCCAGGTTGCGATAATGTCCTAGTATCAACCTGTTCATAGCGATGTGGTCGGCTTTGACGGGGTGTGGACTTTCTCCACCACGACCTCGCACAGGGTCGCCACGTCTGCGTCGTGCCCCGCGCTGCGGCCACCGTGGAGAAGCCCGAGGAGAAGGTCGTGGGTGCTGCCTGGCAGTTCACCCAGCCCGCTGGTGAGCGACTGGGCCTTTAGGGCCACCTCGCGCCGCATGCACACGGGTTGGCGCGGCTGTCGCTACGTCGCCCAACGGAGACATCAGAGTCGCTCCTTCCTACGCTAAGAAGCCTCTGGTGCTCTCCCCTCGCACAGGCAAGGGCCTGGGCTTCTACACGGGCGCTGAGGATGGCTACCTCTACGTGGACCAGATGCGCGTGGAGGACATCCGCCACCAGGTCAGGCCCTACTCTATCAGCCGGGCCAGCCCAGCCCCTCTCGCTCCAGGCATAGGCTCCCCACTGCTGGCCCTGGGGTGAACGGCGGAGCTGTGGGCGGGGCGCTTGCCCATGGCGACAGGCCCTCAGGGGTATCAGGACCGCCGCTGACCCTCCGTGTCCCTCCCCCACTCCTCACCCCCACCCCCCTCTTCCCCGCCCCAACAGGTCCCCGAGAGCCCCTTCTACCTCTACTCCAAGAACCGCATCATGCACAACTACGCCTCCTACCAGCAGGCGCTGGCGGGCATCGACTCGCTGCCCTGCTACGCCGTCAAGGCCAACAATAACCTCATCATCATGAAGGTGCGCGAAGCTGCCCCGGGCCTGGGCCTCAAGGGCGCGTGCTGCACACCCCCCCCCGGGTTTACGACCCCTGACTAAGGCACCGTGGGGACCTCTAACCGCGCGGTGCGGTGTGGGTGGGTGTCATGCCGCCCAGTTGGTTGCAGGCTGTCGCAGAGCCTGGTGGCGTGGGGTGTTGGCTGACTCGACTATGCACAGCAGATGTGAGCCCCTCAAACCCTCCCTCCCTCCGCTCTCCCCTCCTCTCCCCCCAGGAGCTGGCTGCCGCTGGCGCCGGCGCTGTGCTTGTGAGCGGCAACGAGCTCAAGATGGCCACTGTGGCGGGCTTCGACCCCAAGCGGTGAGGGGGGGGGGAGGGGGAAGGGGCGGGAGGGGGGCCAGGCGCAGTGGGCTTCGACCCCAAGCGGTGAGGGGGGGAGGGGAGGGTGTAAGAAGGGGGGGAGGGGTTAAAGGGGGCCACACCGGGGCCGCAGTGCGGGCACCGCTGTGGGAGGAGGCGCCGCGGTGCCTGGCTCGGCCAGCGGAGCGGCATGGAGGCTCTGCAGCAGCGGCGCGGCGCGGAGGCAGGCCCTGCACGCGGCACGGAGTCGGCGGGGAGCTGGCGCGTACAGGCGAGGCGCGGAGTGGCGTGGCGCGCAGACGTGGAGCCACGGCACGGACAGGCGGCGGAGCTACTGCAGGCGCCTGGGCCGACCCACATGGCCAACCCACATGGCCCCGTAACGGCTGTGAGCCGCAGCAGCCACGGCGCAGCAGCGGACGGAGGACGGTGGACCAGAGCCGGGGCAGTGGCGAGGCCCGCTGCAACGGAGAGCGGCGCAGCAGCCGACGGCGGCGATGCGCCGGAGTGCCGTGGCCCAGACGGTGCCGGGGGCGGCGGCAAAGGCGGCAAGCCAGGGGAGCTTGAGGTGCAGCCCCGCTGGCCTGGGCGTCGCGGCTGCGGCCCCCTGCTCCCTGCCGTGGCCGGCTGGCTGGCTGGAGCGCTGCCGGAGTGTGGCGGGGCTGCCAGCGGGCTGTAAGCGCCCGCGGAGGATGCGGGGCGCCGGCGTCAGGCAGCTGCCGGCGGCACCTTCGGGGGACGCAGGGGTTTGGCAAGGGCGTGGAGCCGGCAGTGGACGGGGCCCGGGGCTGGCCGCCTAGGCCCCAGCCGCGGCGGCGGAAGGGGGCTCAGCTTAGCCGCCCGCCCAGCAGCCCGGTGCGGAGGCCTCGCCGCGAGAGAGCGGGGGAAGGCCCTTCGCGCGCACGGGCTACGGCGTGCGTCGGCTGCGCCCACCGGCACGTCAAACCTGCCGCCAGGCCGCCCGCTCCCCTCGCCTCAATCTCTCCATCCGCGCCCTGACTCGCCCCTCTCCTCCCCTCCTCCTCAACCCCCAGCACCGTGTTCAACGGCAACGGCAAGCTGCCCTGGGAGCTGGAGCTGGCGGCGGAGAAGGGCGTGCTGATCAACATCGACTCGGAGTTTGACCTGGCGGTGGGTGGGATGCTTTTGGGGGCGAGGGGAGGGAGAGGGTGAGGGGAAGGGGGAGAGGGAGGCAGGAGGAGGGGGGAGGGGGGGAGATAGAGGGAGAGGGAGAGGGGAGATAGAGTGGGGAGGGGAGATAGAGTGGGGAGGGGGGGAGGGAGCGAGGAGGGAGGGAGGGGAGGGAAGGCAGGGGTTGGTGCGCGGGGAAGGGAGTGAGGAGCTGCGGGGGGCGGGGATGCCTGTGGTAGACGAGGGGCTCAGCAGGTCGGGCCCTGAGCAGGGAGGGTGAGGGCCGCCTCTGGCTAGGTCATGGCTGAGCCACTGGCCTCGACACGTCCCATCATGCCCCTTCGTCTGCCCCTCGCCCCCTCTTCACCCCCCTCGCCCTCCCTCCCCATAGAACATCGCCGCCGCCGCCCGCAAGACCGGCAAGAAGGTGTCGGTGCTGCTGCGCATCAACCCCGACGTGGACCCGCAGGTGTGTGGGGGGGGGGGCAGAGGGGGGTTGGGGTTGGGCGAGCGTTTGTGTGGAGAGGTCGGGGCGCAGGAGCCAGGGGCCGCAGGTGCAAGTGTGGGTCCATGGCAGTTGCGAGTGTATGGGGGCAACTGGCCTGGCGCGGGCGACGGGGACGCACTGAAGTGCGTAGCAGAGCGGTTGCAACGCTCTTCTTATCCCCGCAACCCTTCCTCCCCTCCCCCCCAGGTGCACGCCTACGTGTCCACCGGCCTGGCCTCGTCCAAGTTCGGCATCCGCAACTCCCACATCAAGGCAAGCGCCAGGGCGGCGGGCATAATACGGGGCACAGCAAGCGGAGGATCGGTGGCCTCTCAGGCCCCCTGGGGTTATTCAGTTTCCACCCCCATTGCAGAGGGCGCTTTGCAACCAGTCTGCGTCAACCCACCCACTCTGCTGCTGACCCGCCGCCCGACTCCCCTCTCCCCGCCCTTCGCTCCCCCCACAGTGGTTCCTGGACGAGATCCGCAAGGAGCCCCTCCTGGAGCTGGTGGGCGTGCACAGCCACCTGGGCTCCACCATCACCAAGGTGGGGAGGGCGGAGGGAGGGGTTTGGGCTGCGGGCGTAGAGGACAAACGGGGTGGAAGGGCACGTGGGGGCACGGGCAAGCGCGTCTTCAGCACGACCCCCAAGCCAGTGCGCGGGCGACTGTGGCGGCATCCCGAGTCCCCTTGCCTCCCCTGCCCTCCTCTGGGGGATCTCCGGCCCGTCCCCCCCTCCATCCCTTTCCCCCCCCAGGTCAACATCTTCCGCGATGCCGCCCTCATCATGTGCGACTTCGTCAAGATGATCCGCGAGGAGGGCTTCAACCTCAAGTACCTCAACATCGGCGGCGGCCTGGGCATCGACTACAGCCACCAGGGCCAGGTGGGGAGAAGGGGGGGGGGGGCTGCGTGTGAGGTTGGGTGGGGCTGGGAGGCAAAAGGGAGACGGGATAAAGGGTGACTTTGGTCCCTCCCCGATTGGATGCTTGGTCCTGAGCGGCAAGACTGTGCCGATCAGCACCGCACCCGGCCTTCCCTGCCCTCCCCTCTCAAGCCCACCCACCCGCCCACCCACACACCCGTTCCCGTATCTACGACCGGCCGGCTAATTACCGCGCCTACGCTTCCCTGGCCTTTGCACGAGCAGCCCTGAACACACCCGTTCCCACACACCCCACCTCGTTCCCCCCAGGTCCTGCCCACCCCCACCGACCTGATCGACACCGTCCGCGACATCGTCAAGGAGCTGGGCCTCACCCTGGTCATCGAGCCCGGCCGGTCCATGGTCGCTACCTCGTGCGCTCTGGTCAACACCGTGACGGGTGGGGAGGGCGGGGCGGGCGGGAATGTGTTTGGGGTGTGGGGTATCAGGGTGGGGGGGGCGGCAGTGGGGAGGCGGCAGGTTGCTGCGACGCGGTGTTGTGGCTGCGTTGGTTCGTCCTCTGTGTGCTGTGCTCAGCGCCTGCTGCGGGGGTGTGGTGTTCAGCTTGTTGCTCCACTCGTGCTCACACCAACCCCTTCCCTCGCCCCTCTCACCCCCGCACCCCCTCATCGCCCCCCCCCCCCAGGCGTCAAGACCAACGGCTCCAAGAACTTCGTGGTCATTGACGGCTCCATGGCCACGCTCATCCGCCCCTCGCTCTACGGCGCCTACCAGCACATCGAGCTCACCACGCCCTCCAAGGAGGCCGTGCAGGTGGGGTGGGGGCGTGGGGCGGCAGAGGGGGAAGGTTTGGGAGGCGTAGAACGGCGGGGGACGGGGGATGGGGGTTGCGAAGGTGTGGGAAGCCCGTGCCGGTGCGGTGAGGCGGTGGCATGCACGTGAGGGAAGGGGGGTTCGCCATGTGCGGGTGCGATATGCGGGGTGCGTCTACTTGACGGGGGCTGGCGGCCGAGGGTTTCATCGAAGGGGGGGCGTGCAGGCCAGGGACGGCGTGCAATTTGACACACGAGGCTCGGCTTGACTTGGCTTCCCCTCCCCCTCCCTCCTCCCCCTCCCCCCTCCCCCCTGTCAGGTGTTTGACGTTGTGGGCCCCATCTGCGAGAGCGGCGACTACCTGGGCAAGGACCGCGAGCTGCCCACGCCCAGTGAGAACGGGGGGGCCTTGGGGAGGGGTCGGATGGGGGAATGGGGGCCGGATGGGCGCTTGGTGGGGTTGTCCTGGGGACGTCGTGCGCCCGTGCCTTGGAGGGATGGCAGGAGGTGCAGGCTGGACGGGCAGGAGGGGCAGGGCAGACAAGGCCTCGATCCCCTCCTAGCCTCGATCTCAGACCCCCCCCCTCCCCCTTTCCCCTTCCCCTCCCCCCCGCGCAGAGGCCGGCGACGGCATCGTTGTCCACGACGCGGGCGCCTACTGCATGTCCATGGCCTCCAACTACAACCTCAAGGTACGGCACTGTACGGCCACACAGCATCGCACGGCGTCCTTGGCCCAGCTCTCCCGCCCGACCGGACCGGGCCAGCAGCACCCATCCAATCGACCTCGTGGCAGGTGTACCCTGCCGCCGCCCCCTCGCCCCACCTACCCGAGTCGCTTGTCCTTGACGCCTCCCGCTCCTCCCTCACCCCTGCCCTCCCCTGCCCTCTCCCTCCCCTCCCCCCGAAAACAAACACAGATGCGCCCCGCCGAGTACCTGGTGGAGAACGGCAAGCTGCGCAAGATCCGGCACGAGGAGCGGCTGGAGGACCAGCTCAAGGCCTCGTTCGAGGGCCTGTAAGCGCGATTCGCGATACTTGCGATTTGCGATCTCGCGAAAGCTTTGCGCGGCTAAGTGCGTTGCGGCTGATGCGGTCCTGGCGAAAGGCCTGGGGGCTGGCTGCCAGGGAGCTGGGTCGTGTGTGGGCTGGGCAGAGGCGGGGAGGAGGCGCGGAGTGGAAGAGGCGCGGGAGTGGTTAGGAGCCTGGAGTGGTGCGGGCGTGCGCGGGTGGCCCGGGTTTCCAGGGCCGGGTTTTCCGGGACCAGGCGCTGTGAGTGCGGGGGAGGGAGGCAGCTGAGCGTGGAATGGGAGAGGGACGGGCATGGCCGGAGCGCGGAAGGAAGCCCGTGCTGGGATGTGTCTGTAAGGACATGTGTGCGCGTCCACACCATGCCACGTCTCCAGTGCCCACCACGACCAAGACCCAACATCGCATGGTCAATCGCAGACATGGTGTCAGGTCGCTGATACGGGCATACCAGTTGCTGCGCATGCGTGCCTAGTGGGGGCGGCGGGGGCTCGAGGGCATGCGTGTCGCGTGCCAGATCGTGCGACTTCTTGACCGTGGACTGCCCGCACCGGCTACATGCCCCGATATACATGCATGTCCCCATGCATGGTAGCCTCGTCGTGCTTCCGCTCGGTTCGCTGAGGGGCAGCTCACGGTCAAGAATGGATTTGCTCTAGCGAGACCACATTGTTGACGACGTAGCCTAAGTCCACGACAATGGCAGCTCCGCCAGAAGTTCGCCTCACGCGCCAAGCGGCGAGGGGCGGGCCTGCGGAGCCTGCAGACCCGTTCCAGGCGCTTATGCGACAGCTCCAGGATGCAAAGCGTGTCGCAATCAAGGTTGTGCAAGAGCGAGAGCCCTCAGGCACCGGGTGAGGCTTGATCAGCTTTGCTCACAGGCATGCCCCAGAACTGGCGCGTTGAACCAGCTCGCGCCTTGCGCAGGGCCAGCCGGCTTCCTGAGGCTTGCTCCAAGCTGCGGCAAGCATCGAAGTCGCTCATGGACATGGTTCGCACGGACACGGAGACGCAGGAGCAGGCGGGAGGCAACTACTATCCGCGGGGTCTGTCGCCGGCCCCTCGCCTGCCCCAACGGCAGGCAAGTGCTCGGCCTACCCGATCGATACTGCTCCCCGTGCCCGTGAATGCCCAGCCACCGGCAATTTGTCGGTGTGCGACTTGACTCGGCAACCAAGTGCTTGGCACTCCCGGCAGGTCGTGCCTGGGGCCAGCCAAGTTGGCCTCCGTGCCCGGTGCTCCACGGGCCCCCTTCGTCCTCCAGCATTGCCCACCACTACCCCCTGTGAGTGTCAACCTTTTCTCCCAATGCTTTTGCCCTGCTTACAGGCGACGCAGGCCGTGACGGGGTTCCTGGACGCATGCCACCTGGTGCTGCGGGCGGTGCTCGAGTGCTGCGACGGAGAGGGGGGAGCCAGGCAGGAGGGAGCAGAGGTGCGCGGTGGCAGGGGTGCGGGGTGCAACGAATGCAGGGGCAATGCTATGAGGAGGCGCTATCGAGAAGGGTGCGTTCACCTCCTGCCTCCTCCTCCTCCCCTGCCGTGCAGTCCTCCGCCCTGGCAGCTGCCTCCCGAGGGCCCCCCGCCCCCACCCTCTGGCGCTGCGCCATCCAGGCAGCCACCGCCTTCCAGGTGAGGCAACCCGCCGGAACCATCCCGCCGCCTGCCCACGCAACCAGTCCCGCAGGTGTCCCCCCTTCCGCGCCCCCTCTCCAACTGCTCACCCATTCCCCCTATGTGCCCACTCAGCCAATCACCCCCCCCCCCGCTCCTCGACCCCCTCCGCTCTACCCTGCCTCGCCTCCTCCCCCACCCCAGTCAACCCTGGCCCCCCGCGCTCTCCCATCCCCACCTTCCACCCCCAAGAGAAGGGGCGCGCCTGCTGCGCCCTGCCCCCTCCCCCAAGCTCTTCCAACCTCATCCCATCCCCGCCCCCCATGCGTGCACTGTCATCCCCAATCCCAACTCCCTTTCCAGGAAGCGGCGCGCCTGCTGGCCTCGGGGCCGTACTACGACTACTACACTCACGCCAACTCGGGGTGCGAGGCGCTCCTGTCCATTGGGGAGCTGGGCGCAGGCGTCATGCGCCGAGCCGCCGCCGCCACCGCCGCCGCCAGCGACGCCGAGCAGCGGCGGCAGGCCGCGGCGGCGGCGGCGGCAGCGCCAGGGGCCAAGCAGGAGCCGGGCGCGGCTGGGGGGGCCGTCAAGGAGGAGCCCGGGGTCGGGCCGGGGCTGGGGCTGGGGCCGGGGCCGGCGGAGGGGGCGGTGAAGGCGGAGCCAGTGGGTGGGGGCGCCGAGGGCGCCGCCGGGGCTGGGGCCGCGGACGCGGATGCGGTGATGGGCGAGGCGGCGGCGGCCGGTGGCGAGGCGGATGCGGCGGCGGCGGCAGCGGCGGCAGTGGCGGCGGCGCCGTCGGACGCTGCGTGTCTGATGGGCTCGCACGCTTACTCCCTGCTGCTGGTGGCGTGCGAGCACCAGCCCGAGAGCCTGCTGGTGGGTGCGGGCAGCGGCGGGCCGCCGGGGACAGGGGGCGGCCGTGGGGGAGGCCCTGGTTGCGTGAGCTCCGGACGAGGCACTCGTGGGCTGCGTCCTGAGCTGCGCGATGCAGCACGCGGACCTACGGAGTCGCAGCAGCATAGCGAAAAGCGCGGTCTGCAACGCTGCACGCGCAGCCTGTTGAGGCATGCCGCACGTGAGCTCCGACCGGAGTACATCGATGCTCGTGCGCGTCTTCTGTGACTTCGGCGTATCTTATGTGCTGAGGTCGGCTGGCACGCCCGCGCTCTGTGCATCCGCCACGTGTCCATGTATCGTGCGCGGCCCGCGCACCCCAGCGTCGTCCCCTCCCCACCCTCCACCCCCAACCCCCCGCAGGACACTATGCTGGAGCAGCCGGGCGGCTCTCAGCGCCTGCGCCTGGCCACCTCGGCCGCCCTCGAGCTGGCGTCAGCGCGCATCGCCGAGACCGCCGTCTGCGCCGACCCGCTGCCGCCGGGGGGCGCCGCCTCCGCCGCCGCTGGGGCTCCAGCTGCGCCCGCTGGGCAGGGACCAGGCCCTGACGAGGCTGATCCCTCGGCCGTGCCCCTGCCGCCCGCTGCCCCGGCCAAGGCCGCGGGCCCCGTGGCCCATGCCTTCTCTTTCCAGTTTCGTCAGCTGCAGCAGGTGAGAAGCCAGGCGCAGCAGCTGGGCGAGGCGGGCTTGGGAACTAGTCACCGCCGTCCGCCTCGTGACGCACGGCGGCGGTCGCGCTGCTTAACCAGCCCACAAGCCCTGCACAGCTGGCAGCTGCTCGCCTCTACAGCCACTTTGTTCCTTTGCTCCGTCCCCACTTCTCTCCCCGTGTACCCCTTACTCACCCACGGCCCCTCCCTTCCACACACCCCTTCCCCCGCCCCGCAAGTCGCCCTCCGCTTCTGCGAGTTCCTGCTCCCCCTGCCGCCCCGCCTGCTCGCCTGCCCCCTTGACATCCCCTCCTTGACCCCACCCCCCCTCTCACCACACCCCAACGTAGGACTCCTCCCCACCGCGGGAGCACACCGCCGTACGTTTTTTCCCCGGGATTCTTTTGCTCCACGCGCCTTTGCGTGTTTCCATTCTTTAGCTCCCCCACTTATTTAGCTTCTCCCTGCGTACTGCGCGACCGCACGCACGCCACTGCACGCCTCCAACCTTCCGCGCTTTCGCATGTTCTCACTTCTCTCGCCCTTCCCCTCCCCGCCCGCGTTCCGCCGTGCCCTCTCCTCCGTGGTGGTTTCTTCGATATGCCCAGGTGAGTCCGGGACGAGGCGGGTCTCGTTTCGGGGGATAATGTTATGTGCCTTTCGGGTGGTGGTGTGCGGCGCGTTGCACTTGCATGCCCAAAGCACCCCAGCGACCTGCCGGTCTGTTACCTGCGACTATATAGTGCTTCGGAATAGCGTTCAGCCGCCGCTGCCTACGCCACTTTCAGCTCCAGACTCAGCGCACGCCTCTTCCACGGACACCCGACCCTATCATGGACACTGTGGCGGTATGTACCTTCTCCGGCAATCCCACTAACGATTCGATGCTCTCCCGCTTATCAGCTTCAAACACCCCCTCTCACCCCCCACCATCCTTCCCCCTCCAAAGGTCGCCCTCCGCTTCTGCGAGCTCCTGCTCCCCTTCCACTCCTTCCTTCGCCCCGCTCCCACCCCCCGCCATCCCCTTCCGCCCCCCCCCCCCCCGCAGGTCGCCCTCCGCTTCTGCGAGCTCCTGGCCGACGATGGCGGCACCAAGCTGGAGGCCAAGCGCCTGCTGCTGCCGGCACTGGCCCGGGCGCTGCTGGCGGAGCCGGAGCGATTCGTGTCGTGGTGGGAGCGGGGGTGGGGGCGGGGGGCTGGGGGTGGGGTGGACGTGTGTGCAGTTGGGGACCAGGGGGGCCGAGAGCAGCCAGCACAGGCGCAGCAGGAGGAGGAGGTCTGAGTGAGGCCCCAGGGCTGTGTGTGGCAGGACGTCAGCGAAGGGTGTGCCTGGGTCACACTCTCGCCATACTCATCTCATATTCTCAACCCTCCACCCCCCACCCCTTCCTTCCGTTCGTCAGGTGGGCCTGCGGCCGCGCCGCCATCCACTCGGGTCTCTCCACCCCCGACCTCCTCTCGGCGCCCGCGCTGGGCTCCGCCGCCGCGGCCGCGGCCGGCGCCGCCGCGACCGCCACCACCGCCGCGGCGGCCGCGGACGCCGCGCTCCTCGCGCCGCAGCCCCCGCCGGACTGCACCTCCGGCCTCGAGGCCAAGCTCCAGACCGCCGCCGTCGGCATGCTGCTCCGCTCCCCCGCCTCCCGAGCCGCCGCCATGCCGCTCCTACTGGCCTGCGCGCGCCTGCCCAACCCCGCCGCCGCGCCGCCGGCGCCGCCGCCCCCGATCGCGACGCGCGGGAGCGCCGTGTTTGGTCCCGCGTTTGAGTCGGAGAGGTTCATGGCGGGCGGCGAGGGGCCGGAGCGGGAGGAGCTGTACGTGGGCGGCCGGGGCAGGGGCTACCGGAAGCGGCGGGTGCTGAGCCCCGAGGCTCACGGGGTGGACCCCGCGCAGGTGCGGTTGCGAGGGTGTGGGTGGGGTGGGGTGGGGTGGCGGGATGGGAATGGCTGGGCCGTGGGGCGGGCGCGGGCAGGGGCTGCGCTGTTCCCCGCTGTGTGTTGCGTGGCCCTACGTGAATGCAAGGGCGGGTGGCTGCGGTGGCCGGAGCCGTGCAAGTTCGCGAGTGGGCGGCATGCTGCGTACCCACGGCCCCGTCCGCGGAACGCGCGCCCTCAAACCCCCGGCCCACCCCACCCCACTCCTGCTCTCACCCTCAGGTGGCGGCGGTCGTTGCGGCCATGACCTCTGCCCTCGAGAGCTCCCTCTTGCTCTGCAAGATCCTAGCCAACGCCTCCGTCGGCGCGCCGCCCGTGGCGCCGGCGGCAGCCGTGCCGGCCGTCGGCGCGGCGGCGCCCGTCGCTGACCCTGCTACCGCTGACGGCCCCGCCGACCCTGCCGCCGCCGACGACGACGGAGGTGAAGGTGGAGCGGCGCCGATGGAGACGGAGGCGGCAGCGGCGACGCCGCCGCCACCCAAGGCGGAGGACGAGAAGCTGCCGCTGCCGCTGGGCCCCGCCGCCGACGCCACCGTCAGCAAGACCTCGCCAGCCGACAAGGCCGCCGCCGCCAGCTCTGCCGCCGCCGCCGCCAAGGCCGAGCCGGGCGCGGAGGAGGACAAGGGGCAGCAGCTCCACATGCTACCGCTCGCCGCCGCCCTGTGGCAGCTGCTGACGGACGGGGCGCCGCTGCCGTCAGACTTCCAGGGCGCTGGCGGCGCCGCCGACGGCGCCCCCGCCACCAAGCAAGAGCCTGCCGCTGCCACCGGCGGCGAAGCCCCGACGCCGCCACCCCCCGGCCACGCCGTGCCCGCCGGCCACGACGGCCCCGCCGAGGTCGCCCAGGCCGGAGTCAAGTCTGGATCTGGATCTGGAAACGATCCGAAGCTGGCACGTGCCCACGCCCAGCTGGATCACATGGCCGCCAATCTGGCGGCGCTGCTGTCGCTGCTGCAGCCCGTGTGCCCCGAGGGGGGCGCGCCCATGCGAGACGCGGTAGGCAGGGGCGTGAGGTTTGGGGCTTGGGGGCCGTTGGGGGGGGCACGGGACGCGGCAAGCAAGCGCCTAAGCTGCGGGATACCGGTATAGGGTGGCCCCTGCGGACACGCCTTCACCGCGTCTCTGCCCCTACCGGTCTGTCTCTGCTCGACACCTCTCCTCCACCCACGCTCCTCCGCCCCCGTCCCGCTCCCCATTCCCACCATGCCCACCATGCCCACCCCTCCCCTGGCGTCGGCGCGTTCCCGCTCAGCAACAAACACATCCCCGCCCCACCCCCAGATCCGCCAGCTGTGCCTCCCCGCGCTCCGCTGGCCGCGGCTGCTGGTGCGGCTGCCCCCGCTGCTGGTGGCGGAGGACTGCGAGCTGCTGCTGGGGCTGCTGGAGGACCTGTGCGCGCTGGCGGGTGGGTCTTGGGAGGGCTTGGGAGGGGGTGGTGTTGGCGGGTGGGTCTTGGGACTTTGGAGGTGTTTGGGGGGCACCTCGTCCTCGTGTGGTGCAGCGCGGGTGCTCTGGGTGGGAGTCACGCTTCAGCTCAGCTCACTCCCGCCTCCCATCCCCCACCCCCGTGCGCCCCGTTCCACCGCACCCACGCCACCACGCCGCCCACAGGCGACTCCCAGCGGCGCCGCGAGGCGGAGCGGCGGCAACGGGACTCGGAGGCCAAGGTGGAGGCGGAGAAGGAGGAGCGGCGGCGGCGGCGCGCCGAGGCCGAGGCGCGCGACGCCGAGCGGCGGCAGCGGGAGACCGAGCGCCGCCTGCAGGAGCGCGAACGGGCGCAGCAAATGGCGGCGGCGCAACAGCAGCAGCAGCAGGGTATGGGCGGGGGGTTCCCCGGCTTCCCCGGCGGTCCCCACGGCGGGCCCATGGGCGGCGCTGGTCCCGGCATGGGCCTGCACCCCGGCATGGGCATGAGTCAGCAGCAGCAGCATGCGCAGATGCAGGCTCAGATGCAGGCTCAGATGCAGGGGCAGCAGGGCAGGCAGCCCGGCGCGCCGCCGCTCAAGGTGAGGCTGGGTGTGTCGGCGGCGCCGGGCGCGGGCCCGGCCGGGCCCAGCCAGCTGCCCGGCTTTCCGCCCATGGGCATGCAGGGGCAGGGGCAGCAGCAGCAGCCCCCCGGCTACATGTCTCAGCAGCAGCAGCTGCAACACCTGCAGCAGCAGCAACAGCAGCAGCAACTCCAGTTGCAGCAGCAACAACAGCAGCAACAGCAACAACAGCAGCAGCAACACCTCGCATACGTCCAACAACAGCAGGCCCAGCAACGCCTGTTCCTCCAGCAGCAGCAGCAGCAGCAAGCCCAGGCCCAGGCGGCGCCGACGCAGGAGCGGCGGCCCAGCGGCCGGCCCGCGCGGAACAAGCCCAAGAAGCGTCGCAGCAGCGAAGACGGCGGCGGCGGATCGGATGAGGAGTACAACCCAGACAAGGATTCGGACCAGGATGATGACGACGACGATGGCGGCAGCCGGCGGCGCTCGCGCGCCCGCGCTCGGAGTGGACCTAGGGGCGGCGGCGGAGGTGACGATGGGGAGCATGGGTTCTCAGGCGGACAGGTCCCGAGGGGGAAGCGGACGAACCGGCCGGGGCAGCGGCCTCAAACGCCCACGCCGCCACCGTCGGAGGCTTACGGGGGCCAACACGGAGGCGGCGGAGGCTTCCAAGGGGGGTACGCTGGAGCTGGCATGGCCGAGCCCGCGCCCGGCGGGCCCAGCGGCGCGCGCCGCTTCCCGGCGGCTGGGCCTGGCGGGGCCCCGGCGGGCCTGCCAATGATGGGCCAGGCCCAGGCCCAGGGCCTACACCAGGGCGCGCCCGGCGGCCCTGCGCACCTGCCCATGCACCCCCAGCAGCTACAACAGCTCCAGCAGCAGCAACAACTGCAACAGATGCAGATGCAACAGCAGCTGCAGATGCAGCAGATGCAACAACAACAGCAGTTGCAGCAGCAACAGCAAAAACAACAGCAGCAGCAACAGAGACAGGCGCAGGGCGGGCTCCAGATGCCAGACATCTCCCACCTGCCGCCCCACGTCCAGGCCCAACTCCAGGCCCAGATGCAGGCCCAACTCCAGGCCCAAGCTCAGGCCCAAGCTCAGGCCCAGGCCCAGGCCCAAGCAGCTGCCGCTGGCGGCATGCATGCGGGAGGCATGGGTGGCATGGGGATGGGCGGGATGCAGCAGCACATGCAGATGCAACAGGGCGGCCCGTCGTACATGCCACAGCACGGGGCGCCGCGGCCGGGCGGCGGAGGCAACGGCGGTGGCGGCGGAGGCGGACCGGGCCAGGGCCAGGGTCCGGGGGGCGCACCCGGCATGGGGCCCCGGGGCGCACCAGCGGGACTCCGGACCTTCAACACGGGAAGCGGCATGCCCGGGGGGTTGCCTGGTTACCCGGTGAGTGGGGATGGTGTAATGGTAGGGATGGTTGGGGTCTTGAGCGTGAGGCTCTGGGGCCCGCAGCTTTGAGTTTGGGGTTTGCATTATGGGCTCCACAGAGCTCCCGGTCTTCGTACCTCCTGGCTAGTCGGATAGGTAGGGTCTAGGTGTATAGGCTGCGTGGGGCTTGAGCCGTTATTGCATGGGACCATGAGTAGAGACAAGGGGACTGCCTGACACCCGGAGCGTACTCAACCGCGCATGCACGGGCTTGATATCCTGGCGACCCCGCCCCGGAGACCGTTGGGGCGGGGCAGACAAACTCGGCCCACATGGATCCACCCTACCCCGGCCCGCGGCCCGCCCGCCACTCCCCTGTGCGGGTTCCGGCGTGGCGCGCAGCGGTGCAGGGGTGGGGCGGGCGTTTACACCCGGGCGGGCTCGAGCACCCGTCCGACCCCGGCACATGGCGCCCTCACAGCCCACCACCCCACACGCATCAAACACAGGGGTTTTCCACGATGTTAACATGACACTACTTCTCGCTTACCGGTAGCTCCCCGCCTAGCCTCCCTACCCTTCCACGCCTCCGCCGACCCACATAGCAACCGGGCTGACCCCCCCATCCTCGCCCGCTGCGCCCTCCCCGCGTCCCCGCAGGCCCCGGGCGGCCCCGGCGGCCTGTCCCCACACCCGGGCGGCCCCGGCGGCCTGTCCCCACACCCGGGCGGCCCCGGCTTCCCGGGCGCAACCGCTGGCGGCATGATGCACGGCTGGCAGGGGCAGGGCCAGGGCCAGCAGCAGCAGTGAGCGGCCGTGGGCGCAGGGCGTGAGGGCCCCGGCAAGAGAGGCTCAACCAAGCGCTACGCTCCGTTGATGATTTCTACCCATGGCAAGAGCCGCCGGCGGTGTCTGGGCATGGACTGAGCGATCCACGCTGGAGCATGGCGGGCAGGGCCGGGGCCCGGGCAGCACCAGCAGCGGCAGCGAGCGACCGTGGGGGAGCAGGACGTCGGGCACTGGCCGGACAACCGCATCTGGACGTGGACCTGGGGCAGGCTGAGACCTGCAGGTCTCGAGGGCCCACGCCTCAGGCCGGCTGGGAAGGGTCGCGGTCGCTTGCAGGGAAAGTCGGGACCTGCTGAAGGGCGGTTGCGGCCGGGGGGCGGAGGGAAGGGGCCACGGTTTGAGATTGCGCCATGGGGCCAGTCCGTGCCTTTAATTTGGGTGGTCATGTGTCTGCCGACGGGTAGCATAGGCGTGGGCGCGCGGAGGGCCGGCGCTCTCCCCTGACGGGACGGGCGGGAAACTCGACGGGCGGAAACCCGAACGGGCGGATTGCTGCTGTGTGGAAGCTGGCTGGGGGCAGCGGGAAGGGCAGCGCTTCGTCGTTATCAGTGCTGCGATGCCCGTGTGTTGATGCAATTGATGCGCCAAAGCCCCCTTCAAGTAGCTCAGGTAGGGGCGGTAGAGTGAACCAACTCCCCGTCTCCGCCGAACTTCGCTACCTGACTTTCCATACTAACCTCAGAGTGTAAGGAACACACTCCATAACGCATCATCAGCATACGATAAGGAATTCTTCCTGAATAATGAGCTCTTACCTCGTCGCAAAACGTCCCCCGGCACCCAGCTTGTTGCCCTCTGACTCATCACAGCATGAAAGTAGGCTTCTAAGCGACTGATCCAGTACGTGGGTCGAAGTGCGAGGACGCGGCCGGGATGGCACCACGCATGCGTCCAGGCGCCGGGGTCGGCCTCCTAATGCTGGCGCTTGCCCTCTGTGCCGTTACCGTGCAAGCAAGCCCTCCCTGCGTACAGCTGCGAAGCGGCAGAGTATGCGGCAGGCGAGGAAGAAACCGGTGCCTACCTGACCGTCGAATGAGCCTCAAATGCGGGGGGGGTGGGGGGGGGGGGTCGGGTGGGTGGGAGAGGGCATGGGAGTGCCTGGGCCGTGAGGCGGGCGGGGTGCGCTGCCCCCCTGCGCGTTGTCGCGCATCGCCGCAGGTGCTGCGCGCTGCATACCCATGGCCCCGTCCGCGGAACGCGCGCCCTCACACCCTTGCCCCGACCCCACCCCTGCCCTCACCTGTAGGTGGCGGCGGTCGTTGCGGCTATGACCTCCGCCCTCGAGAGCTCGCTCCTGCTCTGCAAAATCCTCGCCAACGCGTCCGTCGGCGCGCCGGCCGTGGCGCCGGCGGCAGCCATGCCGGCCGTCGGCGCGCCGGCGCCCGCCGCTGACCCTGCTGCCGCTGACGGCGCCGCCGACCCTGCCGCCGCTGCCGCCAGAGGTGAAGCGGCGCCGATGGAGACGCAGGCGGCAGCGGCGACGCCGCCGCCGCCCAAGGCCGAGGACGAGAAGCCGTCACTGCTGCTGGGCCCCGCCGCTGACGCTGCCGTCGGCAAGACCTCGCCAGCCGCCAAGGCAGCCGCCGCCAGCTCTGCCGCTGCCGCCGCCAAGGCCGAGCCGGAGGACAAGGGGCAGCAAGGCCGAGCAGGAGGACAAGGGGCAGCAGCTTCACATGCTGCCGCTGGCTGCCGCCCTGTGGCATCTTACCCGCCGCACCCACCAAGCTCTGCAAGAACGGCCCCCGGAAGGCTCGTTTCCTTCTTGCCATGAGCAAGAACGGACCTCCCAGCAAGGCCGTTCCGTTCTTGTTGGGCTGGCCGCAAGCAGCCCCCACGCCCTGCGCAGCCCCACGTCCCGCTACTCCCTCATGCAACCTCACCCCGCATTGCGGCTAGGGCTTGCATATCCCAAAGTCCCTTGCCCTACGGCTGGACCGCACGCAGCTCTCATACTCCTCAACGCCTAGGCAGGCCCTGTACCTAGTGCAGCCCCATCCAGCATCCCGGCTGGGGCTGGTTCCCACACTCTTCCCCTACGGCTTAGCCCTGCGCTTCTGCTGCATCCGTACCCCACGTCCTGGGTTGAGTACGCCTGGCAAGATTGGTGACCTTTCAAGACCCCAAAACCTTCTTGCCTAGGAGATAGAACGGGTGGCTGGAAACGGCTGAACCGTCCAAAGAGCGAAAATATACACCAGCACTGTTCACATGCTGCCCCTTACCGCCGCCCTGTGGCAGCTGCTGACGGACGGGGCGCCGCTGCCGTCAGACTTCCAGGGCGCTGGCGGCGCCGCCGACGGCGCCCCCGCCACCAAGCAAGAGCCTGCCGCCGCCACCGGCGGCGAAGCCCCGACGCCGCCACCCCCCGGCCACGCCGCGCCCGCCGGCCAGGACGAGGTCGCACGTGGTGCAGCTGCTGGCGTACTGAACGGGACGGGCGCGAGCGAGCGCTGCTTAGCCGCCGCAGAGTTTGTGCGTTCGTCGGCTTACTGCTGACACCTCGGTTGCGCGCAATGCCAAACGAAGGCCTGCGAAGGCTTGCGAAGGTTCCGCGGAGGCCCGCAAAAGGCCTGCGAAGGTCACCACGACGCTGGCGTCGTTCGCGGCCCCACGGGCCCCGCCCAGACCGCCCGGCCCTGCGCGGCCCGTCCGTGTGCGGCTGTCACCTATCGTCGTCTCGCCACCGCCGGCGAGTGCTGGCACATCATCTCGGCACCGCACGCCGATGTGCTACCGCTCGGGTTGCCCCTGGCTATCGCCATGGTGCGTGGCGCTTGCTTCCGCGGGCCGTCTGCAGCAGGCAGTCGGTGGCTCGGGGCGGCGGACAATCACGGGGACATCCGGGTTATCCAGCCCGTGGGAAGACCATGCACCCAGTATCCTGCCGCGCCCGGCCGCCCCTGCACGTCAGCTCATGCCACTGCGGCTGCGGTTTTGTGCCCCGCCACCGCCCCTCACAGCGCAGCGCCACAACCGCGGCAACACCCACCCGTCCAGCCGTCTCGCCCAGCGCTCCACCGTCTCCGTCCCCTCCGAGCCAGCCGGACCCAGGACGCTCTGAGGGAGCGCTCCACAACAGCCCCTGGCTTTCCCCGTGCTTGGACGTACAGCGCACAGGGCGAGGAGCCAGCCTGCCTGACTACGGTCTCACATCGGAGGCCTCCTTAGGCAGTCGCTGACGGGATGGGGGCAAGCCACCCCACCCTGCTGGCTCCTGCACTCGCCTCAGCCCACCACCCGACTGAGGCACCCGGGGGCCGCAACCGTCTCAACCTGCCCTGCTTCAGACGCAGAGAATCCAGCCCCACAACAATTGGCAGCCGCCGCCTTCACGGCCGTGCCCCGCCGCTCAGCCAAGCCCCGCCGGCTCCACGCTGAGAGCTCACACACCCGCCACACCACGCCTCAGCAGCCACATTGTCGGCCGATGATTCAGGCACAGGGCCATCACACCACGACAGCAATTCACACGACTGGCCACTTGATCCTCCCCCACAAGACAGACGGTGCGATACTCCAGCCCCCCGCGCGCCGAGCACCATGCGCATCCATCGGATGACAAGATAATGCTGCCTCCCGGAGGCAGGAAAAGGGCTGCGCCCTTCTTTCCCTGGACCCGCAGTTCAACAACTCATCCGCCTGCCGCCGCCCACACGTGCACCCTAAGGTAAGTAGGGCGTCAGCTTCCTTGTGGGCTGAACCGGATGACAAGCGGGCGCCCACATGGGGGCGGAAAAGGGCTGAGCCCCCCACCCATCTGCTACGCGACCCATTCCCCGCGGTAACCGTGGGTAACCGCACTACCGTATACTCCAACCCAGCTTTAACACGTAATTAGCAGTTTGTCGCACCCCTCGGCACAGACTTGGATGAAAAGACACAACAACGGTGAGAAACCCTGGACATAACAACGTCACCCAAACTTGGCGGGCGCATACATACATGACTAATCAACGCACAGCAGGTTGCATTAGAAGAGACAAGACTCAAAGCCAAGAGTTATTAGGGCAAAGGCGCTCCTGAGGCATTGAGGCGCCCAAGCCCAAGCAACAGACGGGAGCTCCTAGCTTTCGTCCCACTCCTCCATGTCCTCCACTTCACCGGTCCCAAGCAGTACTGCAGTACCGCTTACATCCTGCCCCCGTCTGACCGGTAGCATCCGCATACGTGCTCATCCGAGGTTGTACTATCGTCCCAAGCATGCAGTGCACGAAGGCACAGCGCTGGCCCAGGTTGTTGTAACACGGTGTGCAACACTCTCTCCACGCGCCCGCCGCCCTTGCCAGGGCCGCGGCGTGCCGTCGCGCCCATCCTTGCCCCCGCAGCGCCCCATCCACGCTGCTGCATTCCCTGCGCCCCTGAGTTAGTGGCGCGCCTGCAGGGCAGAGCAGGGCAAGGGCGGGGTAGGGCGGGGCGATTGGCATGGCGTACGGCAGGTACCGGTTTGGGCGGGGCCACCCCAGGGACGGGATGTGCCGTCTCCACCCCCACCCCTGACCACTCCGGGACCCTCACCTGCGCAACCGGTGCCAGCCCAGGGTCTTGGCTGCCAGGGCGCGAGCCTGGGGGTGTGAGGGTGCGAGGCAGGGATTGCAAGCCCAATCGCAGCATTCAGACCGCCTGACGCGCGCCGCCTACGAGCACTCCAGCCCCAAGGCTGGCTTGTGCGCTCCCAGTGCAAGGAGTGCCATTCTGCTCCCTTCCGCTTCCCCTGCTGCGAGCCCCTGCCTCCCTTTCCGGATGGAGTCGCCTCCACCCTCCCCCTCACAGAACGCCGCCTCCCCCCCCACACCCCTTGCCCGGGTAAGACCGCGCAGCCGTGCCCCCACGCACCTGCCGGGCCTGTCAGGCCTGCTGCAGCAGCGGCTTCAAGCCGAGGCCTTCGAACACCGCCGACCGAATCTCAAATGTGTCCACCGGCACCATGCCCCACCAGGGCCCGCGCAGCGACCGGACGCACGCGCCCGCCAGGCTGAGCACGCTGCGCCGGCCACACAGCACGTCCTGCACCGCGTAGAACGCGCCCCACGTGATGCTGTACACGGGGATCACCACCGCCAGCCACGCCGCGATCAGCATCTGCGTCAGCCATGGCGTGCCGTACAGGACGAGGCGCAGGGGCACGAAGAGGGTGTGTTCGTACATGGCCGGCGACCGGCAGCCGCTGCCCGCGCCGCAGCTGACGAGGACGGAGGGCCGCTGCTCGCCTTCCAGCTGCATGAGCACTTCCACGCGCGGTGCGAGCGGCTGCGGCGGGCAGTACTGCACGTCGATCCCGATGGCCACCTTGGCCGGGCCATGGGGGCCGCACCACAACGCCATCGACTCCTCCAGGCTCTTGCGCCCCTCCGTGTAGGCCGTCTCGACGATGACGTTCGGCTTGTCCTGGAAGCGAATGTAGAGGCTGCTGTCTGGCTCCCGGAAGCCGGTGGAGACAAGGAGGCGTGCGGTGCCGCCCATGCGAACTGTGGGGGTGACGATAGCGGGGCAAGCTGGATGGACACAGGGACCGGGGCAGGGCATTGGGCTTCCCGCAGGACGGACGCCTGAAGCCGCCCGGCCTGGCATTAACGCGCCGTGTCCGTCGTCCCTTGCGACCAGCTATGGCGCTTCCCCAACCCAGCGACTAACCGCCATGCGCACCTAATCTGCGCGCAAACGGCCACAGCCAGTCCCTGAGTTCGCCGGTCGCGGCCCCCGAAGCGTAGTCGTGCGGGCGGGAGGGGTCTTTAAAGACGTAGAGGTCACCGACGGCCACGCCATTGCCCACCGAAGTGCGCACGAAGAAGAAGGCGCGCTGACTCTCGACCTTCTCCACGAACGCAAGTGCCTCCTCCTCGGTCAGGCCTTTCCACACAAGGACGGGTTTCTGAGCGCACTCCTGCTCCAGGGCTTTGGCGAGGGATGCCCTCAGCTCAGCCTCCAACGCGGTCCCGATCAGGATCGAGGAATCAAGCATGGCATACACCTCACCGAGGCCCTGGCTATGGCTGAAGCTACTTTCTGGTGCACAAGTGATGGTGACCAAGTTGCTGTGCAAGCGCTGACCAGACTGCTCGAATACTAGACCGTGTGGTACGACTGTACAAGCTGTGTCGGCCGAACGGCGGACGAGGCGTAGGCGGGGACGGGGCGGGAAGCGGGGGCATCGTCGAGCTCATTCAGGCGCTGGGCCCAGCAGCCACGGCATTGAGTGCGGGCTCCCCGAGCGGGCCGGCAGCCGCGCCGGCCCGCGCAGCGCGCGCTCCGCCGGCCTCCGCACTCCGCAGCCCCACCGAGCGCGAGGCCGCCACGCTGCGCGCTAGCACCGGCACCGGCGGCACCCAGGCCGACACCAGTTCCGCCAGCCCGCGTCCTTGCCAATCCTTCCGCCGGGCTGATGGAGCGGCGGCCGCGGCAGCCGCCACGGTGGTCCTCCTCGCGCTCCACCGACTCGCCACGCGCGCTCCACCCCTCCACCTGATCCGCATGCTCCAGCGTGGGCAAGGGCAAGGGCAGAAGCAGCGGCAGCGGGGGCACTGGTGGGGGCGGCCTCGGGAGCAGCGGCTACAGCCATCACCATCGCCCCGGGCTTAGCGGCGTCCGCAGCGCTCCAACGGCCTCCACCGGACTCCACCAACCGCTGCACCCACCACACCGGCGCTTGCCTGCCTGCGGGGCAGAGCCCCAACACGCCCCTTCAAGGCAGCTGGCAGCCGCCAACATCACCCCTGCCCCTGCGCCCACCGCCAACCCCACACGCCCGCCCCTCTGCTGTCATGTTGCCAAGCCTGCTTCCCGCCCCCAGGGGCACCGCGGGAGCGTGGAGGCTCCGGGAGGAGGCACCCCCTGCTGCCCGAGAGCCTCTCGGCATGGGCCAAAGCGCCGGCCGCACTGCCGCGCCGGCAGCTCCCCGCGCCCCGCCACCACCCTCCGCCCACCCCGGCATCTCCGCCTTCCGCCTCCTTGCCCGCCAGCTCCCTCCCAGCTGGCCGCAGCCTCAGGCCCATCCCGCGCCACAGCCGCCCCTCCCCCTCCCCACGCGCAACAGCCGTCGCTCGCCGCCTGCCGCCACGCAATGCGGCGGCGGCGGCGGCGCTGGCGGCGCTGCCCTCGCGTCAGGCTGCTCCCTCACCCGCCCCAGCATGTGTTGCGCCAGCGGTCCTCCCCGTCCCCGTCCCCGACCTCGGCTGGGCCTCGCTCCAAAGGTGCGGCCGCTCCAACTCAGGCGAGGTGGGCGAGGCGCGCCGCTCCGGCTGGCCCTTCCCGGCTGCGCGCCGACGCCAGCCGTGGCGGCCGCTGCGGGGCTCAGCGCGGCAGCTGGGCGGGGAGCGGCTGCGGCCCCTCCGCTGCGGCGCCTAGTGGCCCTTCTTGACGACCTTGGCCAGCGGCCCCACCAGCTTGACGCTGTTGAACTCGCCCACGTACACGGTGGAGAGGATGGAGAACACGCCCGACTGGGGGGAAAGGGGCGGGGCACGACGTGTTTGGGAGGAGACAGCCCACTGCGAAACGGGGGGCAAGCTGCGGGAGGGAGGGGAGCTGCGCTCGAGAGGCCTCGACGTGAGCCCGCAGCCCCGGTCACACGGGTGCCCACCGCACAGCCTGCTCTCCGCAAACAAAGCCCCTAATGCGCCCTCCAGCCTGCCAGGCTCGAGGCCCATGTGGTCCCCACACCCCCTCTCCCCCCTGCCAGGTCGGCTCTTCCCCTGCCGCCCCTTCAGGTCGGCTCCCCCCCTGGCCCCTCACCTCGCCTGCAGCACGGCCACCAGGTACGGTACGGCAGGCCCACCAGCACCGACAGCAGGCAGCCCACGGCGAAGGTGGCGGGGATCATTGCGAAGGAGGAGAGCGAGAAGGGCAGCGCCAGGGCCATGCCTGCAGCGCAGGGGGGAGGAGCGGGGTTGGTTAGGGCAGAGGGGCAGAAGCGGAAACGCGCAGAGGGGAGAAAGCCCGTTGCGAAACCCCCGGAGAAGGGAGGCAGTAGGGTGCTGGGAGGGCCGTTGCTCCAGGCGCCCACGGCCCCCGCTGCGGTGCGCCTGACCGAGGCGGCCGCGCCCCGCCCCGCCCGGACACGCACCCACGCGGCCCCGCTGCACGCCTGGTCCTGCGTGTGGCCTGCGAGCATGTTGACCCACAGACGGACGCCCAGCGACACGGCGCGGAAGTTGTACGAGATGGTCTCCGGGGCGGGGGGCCGGGCGGCGGCGCGTGGTGCGCAGGCGGGGGAGGGAGCGGCCGTCACAGCGGAGCGGAGGCGCGTTGCCTCCGGGCGGGTCGAGTTGGGGGTGGGGCCAGCTTCCCAGCCAAGCCCACGCCCGGCCCCTGCCCGCACGCTGCCCGCACGGCTGCCGGTGTTGCGAACCGCACCCCGAGATTGCTGCCGGCAGACGCCGGCAGGAACACGGCCGCCTGGCCTTGGACCCAGTCGGACCCTGCAAACACATAGGCTTCCAAGCACCCGACAGCACGTGCACTCACCACTTCCGATCCCCAAACGCCTGCTCCATGTCCGTAGCGCGTGCGCCCTGGACTTGTGCGCAGCGCGCTGCGCTCTCCCCATCGTGCTCCTACCCGCGCCCGCCAGGACACAAAGGCGCGCGTGCCCAAAGTCGACCCTCGGCCGCCGCAGCAAGCGCTCTATACTTCTCTTGTTTACAGTGCCATTGCACGCGGACTGCGGCCCGGCGAGGCGGCGAAGTCGGCCACGCCGCGAGCGGGGCATGCCGCCTGTTCGGCGCCCGTGCGACCTCGTTGGCATAATCTGTTGTATAATTGCCACAAAATGCCGACGGCGGTGGGTGCGCCCGGCGGGGCGCGCGGTGCGCAGTGGGCGCGCGTGCTCGTCCAGGCCTACGGGGGCCAACACGGAGGAGGCGGAGGCTTCCCGGGGGGGTACGCTGGAGCGGGCATGGCCGAGCCCGCGCCCGGCGGGCCCAGCGGCGCGCGCCGCTTCCCGGCGGCTGGGCCTGGCGGGGCCCCGGCGGGCCTGCCGATGATGGGCCAGGCCCAGGCCCAGGGCCTCCACCAGGCCGCGCCCGGCGGCCCCGCGCACCTGCCCATGCACCCGCAGCAGCTGCAGCAGCTCCAGCAGCAGCAACAACTGCAACAGATGCAGATGCAACAGCAGCTGCAGATGCAGCAGATGCAACAACAACAGCAGTTGCAGCAGCAGCAACAAAAACAACAGCAGCAGCAGCAGCAGCAGCAACAGAGACAGGCGCAGGGCGGGCTCCAGATGCCAGACATCTCCCACCTGCCGCCCCACGTCCAGGCCCAACTCCAGGCCCAGATGCAGGCCCAACTCCAGGCCCAAGCTCAGGCCCAGGCCCAGGCCCAAGCAGCTGCCGCTGGCGGCATGCATGCGGGAGGCATGGGTGGCATGGGGATGGGCGGGATGCAGCAGCACATGCAGATGCAACAGGGCGGCCCGTCGTACATGCCACAGCACGGGGCGCCGCGGCCGGGCGGCGGAGGCAACGGCGGTGGCGGCGGAGGCGGACCGGGCCAGGGCCAGGGTCCGGGGGGCGCACCCGGCATGGGGCCCGGGGCGCACCAGCGGGACTCCGGACCTTCAACACGGGGGGCGGCATGCCCGGGGGGTTGCCTGGTTACCCGGTGAGTGGGGATGGTGTAATGGTAGGGATGGTTGGGGTCTTGAGCGTAAGGCTCTGGGGCCCGCAGCTTTGAGTTTGGGGTTTGCGTTGTGGGCTCCACAGAGCTCCCGGTCTTCGTACCTCCAGGCTAGTCGGATAGGTAGGGTCTAGGTGTGTAGGCCGCGTGGGGCTTGGGCCGGTATTGCACGGGACTAGGATAAGGGACAAGGGTACAGCCTGACAGTTAGAGCACACGCAACCAAGCACGCACGGGCTTGATATCCTGGCGACCCCGCCCCGGAGACCGTTGGGGCGGGGCAGACAAACTCGGCCCACATGGAACCACCTCACCTCGGCCCGCGGCCCGCCCGCCATTCCCCTCTGCGGGTTCCGGCGTGGCGCGCAGCGGTGCGGGGGTGGGGCGGGCGTTTACACCCGGGAGGGCTCGAGCACCCGTCCGACCCCGGCACATGGCGCCCTCACAGCCCACACCGCGCCACACCCGCATCAAACACACACGGGTCGTAATGTCATGGATGACCTAGACCCGCCGCACTCCTCCTCGCTTCAATCTCCGACTGGCCTCCCTAGCCCTCCACGCGTTCGCCGACCCACATGGTGACCAGGCTGACCACCCCATCCTCGCCCGCTGCACTCTCCACGCGTCCCTGCAGGCGCCGGGCGGCCCCGGCGGCCTGGCCCCACACCCGGGCGGCCCCGGCTTCCCGGGCGCACCCGCTGGCGGCACGATGCACGGCTGGCAGGGGCAGGGCCAGCAGCAGCAGTGAGCGGCTGTGGGAGGAGCATGGTGGCAGTCGCTGGCTGGGATTACCTGGCCGTCTTTGGACATGGGGCAGGCTGAGCGAAGGTCTCGAGGGCCCACGCCTCAGGCAGGCTGGGAAGGGGCCGCCGTCGCCGGCTGGGGGCAAGAGCTTGGGCGGAGAGAAGGGGCCACGGTCTTTGAGATTGCCCCATGGGGGCGGTCCGTTTCCTTAGTTTGCTCGGGTGGTGATGTGTCTGTCGACGAGGAGCATAGGCCTGGGCGCGCGGAGGGCCGGCGCTCTACTTGGGAGACGGGCGGAAACTCGACGGGCGGAAACCCGACGGGCGGGCGGGGCTGTGTGGAAGCTGGCTTTGGGGCAGCGGGAAGGGCAACCGACAGGCCGGCTTTCGTATTATCGTTATCAGTGCTGCGATGCCCTTGTGTTGTTTTAATTGATGCGCCAGGGCCCCCTGGACGTGACCCTTCGATCGGCTGAAGTGGGGGCGTCAAGCGAACTGACCGACCTGCCACCCGCGGACTTCACTACCTGACTTTCCGGTCACGGCTGCCACGGCAGCGTCCAATATACTAACCTCAGTGTTAGAAACACGCTCCACAGCGCATCATCAGCATACGATCAGGGGAGTTCCTGCTGAATAAGGAGCTACCTCGACGCAAAACTTACCCTAGCACCCAGCGGGTTGCCTTCTAACTCACCTCAGCATGATAGCAGACTTCTAAGCGACTGATCTTGTGCAAGCAGAGGCGTGGGCCGAGGCGGGAGGACGCGGCCGAGATGGCACCACGCATGCGTCCGGGCGCTCCTGGTCTGCTGGCGCTCCTTGTGCTGGCGCTCACCCTCAGCGGCATTGCCGTGCTAGCAAGCCCTCCTTGCGTACAGCTGCGCAGCGGCCGAGTTTGTGGGAGGTGCGCCTCCACTTTCCATGTGCCTACCTGACGGTCTAATGCGCCCCAGACACGCTTTGATAGAGCTATCGGACGGATATGTCGCTGAGGAGGTTGCGGCCAGAAAACTGTCGCATCACCCGGCCTTCGGTGCTGATGCCAAATCGTCCTCTCCGCGAACTGCCTGCGGCGCATTCAGGGCCACAAGTCGGGCTGAATGTTACTGCATGCTGTAGGGCGGATCAATTTTGAGCGGACTTCCCCTGCGGACCGCCCACCTTCCCGTGTTTACCCCTGTCTGTATCCCACCCCCCAGCACGGCCTCCCCGCCCCCTCGGGGGACCAGCTCCACGCGGGATCGGAGCCCGGCTGCCAACGCAGCCACCAACAAGCTATTTCTGGTGCTCTACAGCACGGGTGCGCCGGGCCTGGCAAGGCCTGACACCATGGCCCGCTCCCCTTCTGGGTCGTGGCGGGTTCCGCCGCAGTCGGTGGCAGGGGCCAACATATACTGCCGGTGCCTGCGGGCGGTTTGGGCTGCCCCAGCTCCTTATTCCCGCGCTCTGAATCCGTTCTTTCCCCCTTCCCAGGCGTCGGCATGGCTCTCCGCACGGCGCTTGAGGCTGCCGGTGTGCGGGTGCTGGACTACGTTCCCGACGACACGCTGCTCGTGTACGGCCCTCAAGGGGGCGTGCGGAGCGCGGCGGCGCGGCAGGGCGCTCAGGCGGTACGTCCGTGTGGCCCACGCACTGCAGAAGCGGACGGATTGCGGGTTGCAGTAGCAGAAGTGGTGCTCTCGCCAGGCTTCCTCGAGCACCAGGCATTGACGTGCCCACGGCTGCACTGCACTCCTCTCTTCAGGTGCTCTATGAGAACGCCATGAAGCGTGCCCCCGAGGTGGACCTCATCCTGAAGGCAGCCGCCGCCAGCCAGGCCCGCCGCCGCCGCCAGGCGCTGGCGCTGACGTCAGCAGGCGAACCAACCGTCGCGGCGGAGCGCCTGGCCCGACAGCTGGGGCCCTCGCCGCTGCTCAGCCGCAGCCTGCAGTCGTACCACGAGCACGGCGTGGTCGACGAGATGCGGATCGCAATGCATCACGCGATCCACGGTCAGCCGGTGGATCTGGATTCGACTGCCGGAAGCGAGCGGCGGTTGAGGAGGTCGGCGGTTGAGGAGATCACAGCGACGGAGCTCGACGCCCACCAGGCCCGGGCGCGGCGGACGATCATGGAGGCCGTACAAGCAGTGGCCGACACGGGCGCCGTACAGTACGGCATTGACGTACAATGCGTCAAGGCGGCTGACGCGGGCGAGCTCGCGGCGGCGGTGAAGGGGTGGCCTGCGCAGCTCGCAACGGCTCTGGGGCTGGGCAACTCCAGCGCTGCGAACCCTTGCTGGCCGCGTGTGGTGGGCGATGCGTCTGGGGACTCGATGCACGTCTACCTCTGCGAAGAGGTGAGTCATGGCACAGTAAACATGGACGAGCGGGGAGCCCTTGTGGCGGGTGCAGCTGCAGATCCTTTAGCTCTACAGTGGTGTCGCAGGAGGAGGCGGACGAGGGCGCGGTAGCTCGGTTGTGACGCCAGGTTCTTGCTTTCGCCTGCACCTGCAGGACATGGCCAAGGGTGTTACGTGGCTGCAAAGCCAGGATTTGGTGATGTGGGTGGCGCCTCTGCCTCGACTGCAAACAGTCAACGCACGAGCGGGCTGGACCCTGCAGACAGGTCTGTACGGTAGATGGATTGGGGAGGCACGGGCCAGGGGCGCTCACTAGGGCCCTCCGCTTTGTGGCCCCTACGGTTCTTACCTTACAAGACATGGGGTATGGGTAATGGGGCCTGGAGGAGCTGGCCGGGCGTGCCCTCTTCTGAACCTTGCGGACCCTGTCTTATGCTGGCCTGGCCTTGATCGTGATCGGTTGGCAGGGAGCCTCAACGCGTCAAAGTACAACCAACCCACGTCCGAGCTCCGGCCCTTCTGGCGCGCCGGGCTGCAGGGAGAGGGTATGATTATTGGGGTGAGTGGCGCGGGCCGGGCGATAGAAGGGCGTAGGTGTGGTCATTCAGATGCTAGCATGGCCTAGCACTGCACCCGCCCTGACCTTGACACCCCTTCCACCCCTTCCTGGACCCTCGTCGCTGCCCCCGCGCAGATTGGAGATACAGGCATCGGTGAGCAAGGGCACGGGGCACGGGGCGCAACGCAGGTCGTGACGTATGCCCGCCTTGACTCCCCCAAGCAACAGGTGTCCTAGCACCATCCTCGCGGCAGCCACCCGTGTCTCCCCTTGAGTCGTGCCCGCCCGCCCTCCCCCCAGACATGAGCCACTGCTACTTTGTCGATGACACGTACACGGCCGGCGTCATGTCGAGCCGCTTCAGCGGCAGCCCCCTGAGATGGGTGGAGCCAAACCACCGCAAGGTGGTGCAGTATGCCCTTGCCTCGAGTGAGTGTCGATATAAGTGTTGGCCAAACCAGGATGAACGGTCCGTTAATACCGGCGGCACCTAGGCCGCGTTGTCTCTGGCCATGCGATCACGGAGCTGACGTGCCCAAACCCCCGACTTTCGTCTCTGCCCGGCCTGCAGCAACAAGCTTCTATGGCGACAGCCTTGTGAGTGGTGTCGTACGAACGTTGTACCCGGTTGATGAGCTTCTATGGCTCGCCATGAAGTGGGGCGGAGTGCTCAAAATATTCCTCATACCCGTTTGGCTGCGCCCTCCGACACCTTGCGCTGCCCCTGTCCCGATCTGTCCCCTCGCTCTCCCCTTCCCTCTCAGGGCGGCCACGGCTCCCACACGTCCGGCTCCCTGGCTGGTGCCGTACAGAGCGGTACGGCAGGCGGCTTCAGGAACGACATGGCCACGGGGTCAGCCCCCCTCGCCCGCCTCAGCTTTGTAAGTTGCGTTGCGGCCTCGCTGCGTACCGCTGACCTCGAAGCATGCTCCTCTGCCCACGCATGCTCCCTTACCTAGCCCCAACTGCATGTCTTGCCACTCACGTTCCCCCTCCCAACCTGCGCAGTTTGACTTCAGCGCTGACGGTCGCGGCCTGTCTGTCCCCAGCGTGAACGACGTGTTGCTGCCCACGCACTATGCCGTGGGGGCGCGCATCAGCTCGGAGAGCTGGGGCGGCGTGGGCGCCGGGGCCGTGGCGTACGACAGCCGCGCGGCGGCGTTTGACCGCTTCATGTGGCGCAACCCCGACTTCGTGTCGGTGGTGGCCGCCGGGAATGACGGTGCGTGTGGGCTGTGGGGGTGCGGGGGTCGGCGCGCTTGCCGCTTGCGGCGGTGGATGGTCTTGGGTTCCCGTTGGAAGCGGATAGGTGCGTCCGCCTGATTGCTTGCGTTTCAGTCATGCGGTGCGGCTGCATTTGGGGAGTTAAAGGGTGTGGCAGGGACTGCGAGCACCAAGCTGCCTGCGTGTGTGATTGCAGGAACCAATAACATGATGCCCACAACTGCCTCCCCGGCCACCGCCAAGGTCTGTGTGTTGTTGGGCCTGGAATGGCTTGCGGTGGCCGCGCAGTGCCGTGTGTCGTGCGAGGCTGGTGGTTGCGCTGTGGGGGCGCAGATCTGTCCTCCTTGGTCGACGGCCCGGGGCCCTTTGACCGCACGCGCGCCGGCGGCCCTCACGAAACCCTCATCCTCGCCCCACCCTCAGAACACGCTGACCATTGGTGCCAGCATCAACCACATCAAGGGGGCCAACACATGGTGCGTTTGCGCCGCTGGACCTTGTATCTAAAGGACGGGACAATCAGGCGACAAAGAGTCGGGACCCAGAAGTGAACGTGGCCTGGCTGGTACCTCGAGCATCGGGGCCTGCACTTCATGTACCGGGTCGCCCACCTGCCGTACTCACTCGTCCCTGATGTACGGCACGGGCCTGCAGGACCAACTACATGTTCGCCTTCCGGTACACCGAGTCATCCGGAGCGGTGCAGTCGTACGCGGTGAGCTGGCCGTCGCCCCACCTCTACCCGGCTCGGCCTCGCACTACGCCAGAAGCAACGCACCGTGCACTTCAGGATTCCCACGTCAACGCTCGCTCTAACGCGCTGCCCCCCTTTCGTCCCCGACACGTGTGTGCTGTGCTCCGTCAGTTCTGGCCTGACATGGGATCCTCCTCTTACAGCGACTGGGCTAACGCGCTGTACAACAAGGTTGGTTACTTGGGGCAGGGAGCTCGGGCCTACCTCACGCCCTTGCCTCCCGCATGTGACCCATCCCAAGCCCCCCAAGCATCTGGTGCACCCCCCCTTTGTCCGCCTTGCAAATCTGCCTCCTCGCTCCTCCCAAAAAACCGCCATGCTGTTACCCCTTGCTGTAACCCCTTGCTGTAACCCCCTGCTGTAACCCCTGCTGCAGCAAATTACGCTTGCGTACATCGGCAGCCCCTGCACCGACTACAGCGGCTACACGGGGGCGGTGGCGCTGGTGGACCTGGCCGAGGTGGTGAGCGAGCGGGGGGGCGTGGAGGTGTGCCTATGCACATAGCATGTAGCTGGTAGCCCTAGTCGTGAGGTACTAGGGGTCAGCTCATGCTTGCATGCATGTGGGAGACGGGCGACCGATGAGTTGAGGTGGTGAGCGGCGGCAGGGAGGGCACGGTGTACGGCGGCACGGGGCGCAGCGATGGAGTAGAGGCGGGTACGAGCGCTAGGGCCAACCGGGCTCAGCAGGGCGCCAGTCAAGATCGTACCGAGCACCACAACAGCGCCAGGGGCCCATCGGCCCCCTCACTGGGGACAGCCTCGCCCAGCTCGTCACACCAAGATGCCGTAGGCCGTCCGCAGCACCACACGCACCAACCAACCCCTGCGCACCTGCCCCCTTCCCCCTTACACCCCCTCTCTTTCCTAGGCTGCCAGCGGCACGGGCTGCACCCGTGACATCAAGGCCGCCAAGGCCCAGGCAGCGGGGGCCCAGGGCATTCTGTTCTACCAGAGCGACTCAGCCTTTGCTGATGACTACGGCTACCTAGGGCTCACCGTGACCGGGATCCTGAACGGCCTCATCACTCGCGTGAGTGCGGCGGGTGCGGGTGCTTGCCGCTGAAGAGTCCGGGGGGGGCTACCTGCGCAAAAGGTCGGCTCGTGTCAGACTGGCCCATTCCCGTTCATTCACCCACGCAGGCTCAAGGCTTGTGGATGCGATCGGTGCTGCTAAACACTGCAAACACCAGGGGCCACGTCACCTTCCTGCAATACGTGAGTTTGGGCCGGGAAGCGGCTGGGAAGCCAAACGCAGGAGGTCCTTACTTGCGCCTCTGCGCTCTGCCCCAGGAAGGCCAATCTGCTGCTGACAAGCAACCGCCATTCGCTCACCCTTCCTTGCCTCCCCCCCCGGAAAACAGCCCAACGTCGACACGGGCATCAACGACCTAACCGACTTCACCAGCCACGGCCCGCTGCAGGTACGGCACGTGCCGTACGCGCCGTACGTGATGGCAGAGCAGCTATGGACCAGACCCTCGTATCCCACGCCGTGGGTCACCCATAGGCTACCGCTACACCCCTACCGGATTGGCTTTACTTGCTGCTGACATAAAAGATTACGCTAGACCCTGGATTCACCCGGCGTTGCCCCGGCATGCCTGCCCACCCCCCCTGCAGGACGGTCGCTTCAAGCCGGACATTGTGGCCCCCGGCGGCCCCGTCGTGGAGTCGGCCAAGTCCCAGGCCACCATGAACCCCACCGGCACCAGCGCCAACTGCGACGCCACCACCGTTGGCTACCAGGTAGGCGCACAGGTCTGTGAGGTTAAAACTTGGAAGCCCCTTGGAAGCCCGCCAGCCGCTTCCAGGAGCACTCCAGTGGGCGTCAATTGCCTTTGTCCGAAGCATGTGGTTTTAGGGTTCCACCCTTTGCTCCCCTCCCTCCCTTGTACCCCCAGGGCACATCCATGGCCACGCCACTGGCCGCGGGCCATCTGGCGCTGATGCGGCAATACTTCAAGGACGGATTCTACCCCGGCGGCAGCAAGACGAGCGCGGACACGGCGCCGTTTGAACCGACCGGAATGCTCCTCAAGGTGGGCTGGGATAGATGCAGGGGTATGGCTTTTCCATCTTTGTGTGCTGGTGTGCTGAGCACCTACCCCGTCCCGTGCTTCGCCCTCCCGTCCTCCCCAGGCCCTTGCCATCGCCGGTGCCTCCTCGCTGCAGGGGGGGTTCTCGCGGGGCTCCGGGCGCACCCTGGGCGCTGCGCCGGACGGCTACCAGGGCTGGGGGCGGATGGACCTTGCGGGGGCGCTGCCGCTACCCGGCCTCACGGACCCAAACATGAACCTCCAGGTGCGCGGAGGGGCACTTGCTGCAGAGGCAATGCCGTACTGTGCCACATGTCATGTCTCCTTCTCCCATGTCTCTCCCGGCTGTAATCCTTCTCCCCTCCCTGTTGCATCAACCCCCTTCAAAGGTTGCTGACTGGGGAAGCATCCAGCCTGGGGAGTACGTCTACCTCAAGGGCATACGAGCCACGGGCACGGGGTGAGGAGCGCACGAGAGGGCGTCTGGGAGAGCTCAGCACGCCGTCCACGCAAATGCCTCAACGCACTGTCCCCAAGTGCTGACCATCCTGCTCGTATCCTCTCGCCCGCAGGCCCATCACTGCCACCCTTGTGTGGCACGATTTCCCCGGAACACGCATCGCCAGCAAAGCCCTCTACAACGACCTCGACTTTGGCTACCTCCTCAACAGCGCTGACTCGACGACCTTCCTGCAGACGCGCTTCGGTGGGTCTGAGGGCAAGCGAACGGCAAGGGGTTTGCCCTAGAGAGAGAGACCATCGCCGAGCCCTCGAGTCCACCTGTACCAGTACTCAACCCCCCATCAACATTCCTGCCCCTCCCCCACCCCTTCCCACCCCCAGACGACTCCAACAACGTGGAGCGTGTGGAGCTGCCCTCCCTCAGCGCCGGCACGCAAGTCACTCTGGTGGTGTGGGGCAAGTCCATCAACCACCAGCTCAGCAGCGGTGAGCGGAATGCGGGTGCTCGGGCCAACAGGGCATCAAAGGCCAACCGGCAACCGGCAACCGACGCCCCTATCCACCGTAGATGCCCTGATGCCTCCCTCCTACCACCACACCCGGCCTCACCGCGTGCACCGTGCCGTGTGCTGTATGCTGCGCCGTGTTGTGCCGTGCTGTGCAGACTCGCTGGCGTCCCTCCGCCAGCGCTTCGCGGTTGCGGTGGCGGGGCACTTCACGGGCACGCTCCGCTCCGCCCTCAACCCCGCATGGGTCAAGCCCGCTCGGCTTTCGGCGGTGAGCTTGCATGCTGATACCGTAGATGCAGCCTAGCTGCGTGCATACTGGCCTGACCCTGCATGTCGGCCTGAGTTGTGAAGCCTCTCGCTAAACCCAGCGACTGCTGACCTGACTGCGTGTGTGCACTCAGGACGACTGGTTTCTGGCGGAGGTGGCGCCGTCGGTCTGCCTCAGCGCCGCCGACGCCTCGTCGCCCCTGGCGGCCACGTCAGACTGCGCCGCCGGCAGCCGCACCAGCTTCGCGGTCGCCGAGGAGCCGGGTGCGTGGGGTCATGTGCCTAGGGAGGCTGGGCCTCAAGGGGTCCGTGCCCATCGGCGTATGAGTACACCACTCTCAACCCTCAACCTTGGCCCTCAACCCCCCTCGCAACAGACCCCGACACGGGCGGCTTCAAGTACGTCGTGCAGCACACCGCCAGCGGCCGCTGCCTGGCGCTGCCGACCACCGCGGGCGGCGGCGCCGCCGCCGCCCTGGTGGCCTGCGATGCGGCCGCCGCCTCCCAGCGCCTGGTGGCATTCCGCGCCTCCGGCCTCGGCAGGTGGGTGCACAGCAAGATCTAGATCCAAATCCAGATCCAAGTTCTGGGAACGGTTTTGCTTTGCATAGCACTTCCCGTGCCCCTGGCACGCTCGCCTGCGCCGCTGACACCCACCCATGGTCCCGGCCTCTGCCCCACAGCAACCGCTACATGCTCGCTCCCAAGCCCACCTTCACCCTCGGCGCCGACCGCCAATGCCTGCGGTACAACGGCGGCTCGGCGGTGGGCGGTTCCCTGGTGCTTGCAACTTGCGACGACAGCGACGCGGCGCAGGTGTTTCGCCTGACCCCGCTGCGCCTGGCGGTACCGCCCAGCCCGCCGCGCCCGCCCGGCATCCCGCCGCCGCCCCTGCCCTCGCCGCCGCCGGCGCCCCCACTCGTCCTGCGTGTGGCTTGGCAGGTCGACAGCGGTGAGCAGCCTGCTGGGTTCAGCGTATTGGAGTTGGGGCTTACAGACAGAGAGCCAGCGTTGGTGACGGCAGTGTGGGGCCCACTGACGAAGGCGGCGTGGGGACGTGGTGCTCTCTTTGCGCGCCCACTGCTCTGACCCCATCCCAACCTGACCGCCTTTTGCGGCGTCCGGCGCAGATGCTACCGATACCCGGTACGACCTGGACATTCAGAGTAAGCGTAGTTTCAGACCGGTGCGGACGTTGTAGAAAATGGGAGCGTCTGCATTTTGGCTGCACATACTGCGCGTCACAGGCTGCGACCCCTGCGGCCCCCACCAGTTCGTGCAACCGCGCTACAACCTCTCTGCACCGCCGCTTTTGCCGTCGGAGACCGGCCCTCCCTATTGTCGTGTGCGCCTCTCCCACCGTCCCTCGCAGTCGACTGGAGCGTCCCCGCCGGGGCCTTCCAGATCAGCTACGGCACCCGTCAGAATCGCGGCGGGCAGTACGGCGGTGACAACCTCGACCAACCCGGCAAACAGAACTGGGAGGAGGCATCCTGGGGGGTATCCACGACGCCCGACTCGGCGGGTAGGTACTGCTCTGTACGGGGGCTCTGCGGCAGGGCTGTTCCGGGGCTTGGGGCTAGCTACTCGAGCTGATAGCCCCTGCCTGGTTACGTGCCCTTTGCGCCGCTACTTTCCTCCACCACCCGCCAGACTACAACGTCTGCACCAAGTTCTATGACAAGGGTGGGTGGCTGGTGGGGTTCATGTTGCAGCTTACGGGGTCTGGCCTTGTGGAGAAGCTAGGGCGGCGGCCCGAGCGGGCGTGCAGCCCTGCTAAGCTATTCGCTGAGCACCAGGCAGCCCCTGGTCCCTCCAAGCTGATGCCGACTCCCTTTCCACCCGTCTGTCGTACCCTTGTGCATTGCCGTACAGGTTTCACGTACAACATCACTCTGACGGCCATCGTGGCGGGCCAACCCATCCTCGTCTCCCGGGCCGTCTGGAGCGGGGCCGTGTCCCTAGCAGGCACCTGTACAAACACATCCATTGGGTACATCGGTACCTTCACGTACCCGCCAGCCTCCAACCGCCCCCCGTCTCGGCCGCCCTCGCCCGCCCCGCCCTCCCCTGCCCCGCTCGCACCCTCGCCGCCCTCCCCGAGCCCGCGGCCTCCGTCACCCACCCCGCCGCGCCCACCCTCCCCCAAGCCGCCCGCCCCGCCTTCGCCCCGGCCCCCCAGCCCTGGCCCGCCCAGGCCGAGCCCCGTGCCGCCTTCTCCCAAGCCCCCCGCCCCGTCGCCGCCCAGCCCTCGGCCCCCAAGCCCTCGGCCCCCAAGCCCGCGACCCCCAAGCCCGCGACCCCCAAGCCCCCAACCGCTGCCGCCGTCTCCGTCCCCGCCATCGCCCAGCCCCAGGCCTCCAAGCCCAGTCCCTCCGGCGCCCGCCCCTAGTCCGCAACAGCCCAACCTCCAGCCGCCCTCGCCCATGCCAACCTCGCCCTCTCCGCCCCTCCCGCGTCCGCCCTCCCCCGCGCCGCCGGCATCACTTTCCCCTCCTCATGCTCCATCCCCTCCCACACCCACCCCGCCGCCGACCCCCAGCCCCCAGCCCCCACGGCCAAACAGCCCCAAGCCCCCCAGCCCTCGGCCTAGCCCCGGATCGCCCAAGCCGCCGCCTAGCCCGCCCAAACCCCCGAGCCCGCCACGTCCTCCCAAACCCCCGTCTCCCCCAAGGCCGCCGCTCCCTCCTCCCCGGCCGCCGTCGCCCCCCAAACCGCCGCTCCCGCCCCGGCCGCCCCCGCCCTCGCCGCGGCCTCCGAGCCCGAGGCCCCCCTCTCCTGGCCCGTCCCCTCCGTCGCCTGCTCCATCGCCGCCCCTGCCGCCGTCGCCGCCCTCCCCCCCTCCAGCGCCGCCTTCACCGCCGTCGCCCCCGACCCCTCCGCCGCGGCCTCCGAAGCCTCCCTCGCCTAAACCGCCGCGGCCTCCGTCGCCACCCAAGCCCCCACCTAGGCCCCCCTCGCCGCAACCCAGGCCTCCCTCGCCCAGCCCCCGGCCGCCCTCTCCGATTCCACCTTCGCCAGCGCCCCCTCCGCGGTCTCCGGAGGCTGCGCCCCCGCCCCGAACCCCTCGTAACGCCCTCACGATCAGAGCCGAGTGGAGCGTATTGGGCGGTAAGTGCACGTCCTGCTCTTCGTAGAGGCTGTTGGTGCAGACTTGAGCCTGCTAGCCTTGCTTGTTTGCTGACGTGGGCTCCTCCCCCTGGATCTTGCTCGAACCAGATCCGGACACGAGGTACGACATGGATCTGATCGTCAGCTGGAGCGCGGACGGCTCGTGGCAGCAGGCCAGCCTCGCCCGCCGGTTCTCGCGGGGGGCGGTGTACGGGTAAGCAGGGCGCCGTGCCGGAGACACGGAGGGTTGCGGTGGTGACAGCAGCACCCCGGCTGGAGCGCTGGCCGCAGACCTTTTCGCGCCACAACGACACGCAGAGCACCACGCGGCCCGCTCAGAGCTCAGAGGCACACGCCATGCCTTCACCGTTTGTTCCGTCTTTCACTCCATCTCCTCACAGGGGCGACAACCTGAACGCCACCGGCCCGCCGCCCACCAACTATGAGGAGGTCTACTGGCCCGAGGGCGTGGTGCCCGACAACGCCACCTACTACGCCTGCGCGCTGCCCTGGAGGGTGGGCGTAACGTAAGCCCGCGGCTTCATTCGTTCAGCTTCTTGCAACGGCGCCAGCTACCAGACCGAGCTACAGCCTCGAGAGCTGAGCGTATTCTCCCTGGTGCCTCATGCCATGCCAAGTGCACCGCTGGGCATGTATTGATATCACCTTTTCTGTCCCAAACCGTCCCAAACCTATGACAGGTTCAACGTCACGTTCAAGGCCCTGGTGGACGGCGTGCTGGTCAAGAGCACGTGGAAGACCATGACTACCGATGTCTACCCCACCTGGTACGAGTGCCTTCCAGACAGCGGTGAGTGCTGCCGTGCCGGCACACGCCCGAAACGGTTCCCATACCGTGCATGCGGCCAAAAGCGCCCAGGCGCGCCCAAGCCCGAGCCTTCAGCCCCGCACTCAGGCACGCTTCCCCCGAGACGTAGACCCCCGGACTGACCTCGGCTCCCCGCCCTTTGTTCACCCCTCCCGCGCCGCAGTCTGGGGTCTGGACACGTTCGCCTACCCCCCCAGCCAGGCGCCGGCCTCCCCGCCGCCCGCGCCGCCTGCACCGCCCCCCGCCAGCCCCTTCACGCTATTGCTCCATACCAGCTGGGCTCCCACCAATCCCGGTGAGTGCCTGTCTAGGATCTCTCCGCATTCCTTCGTATTGCGTTTCTTTTTTCCTCTTGGTATCTAAGCGTGTCGGCATGCTCGCGGGTCCCGGCAACGTCGAAGCGGCTTGGCCCCCTTTTCCGTACCTCGCCCCAACCCCCTCCCTGCACGACCCTATCCATGGACTGCAGGCGCCAACCTCTCGGCCGTGTACGACAATGACCTGCTTGTCACGTGGGTGCGCGATGGTGTCACGTACAACGTATCTTACGACTACCGGACTACACGGGGCGGCAGCTACGGGTGAGCTCATGCTGGGGAGTGTCGACCACGCAGACTCGGATCACCAATAGACTGCGAATCGCAGCCGACTTGGGGCTCAGGTCGAAATTCCAAGAGCATCTCGCGGGGGTGCCGCGCTCCGCACCTGACTGGCCTCCTCCGCTGCCGCTTTTCCTCTGCCTGCCAGGGGCGACAATGTGGCAAACCGCAGCGCGGGCCTGAACGAGGAGAGGGTGTACTGGTGAGCTCCGTGGAAGGGCATGGGCTGCGGCAGCGTGCTGCGACCAACGCCCGCCCCTCAACTGGCCTAGCCCCTTCAACTCCCTCCCTGCGTGTTCTCCCTGCTATCTATGCTTACTTGCTTACCCCCCTGTCATCCCTCTCCCCCCAGGCTCCGCGGCGGGCAGGCCCCCGACAATACCACGTACCACGTGTGCGTGCAGCTGTACACCATCTACTTTACGTACAACATAACCATGACGGTAAGCCGCATCGCCGCCCCGCGCAGTCCCTCAGCTCCGTGCCTTAGCCCTTGTTACGTAATTGTACACGCCCTCGACACCGACTCGTTTCTGTGTCCAACCTTTATAACGTCTTCGTGTTCTATATAACCCTCATCCCCCGACCCTCGGACAGGCCTCCGTCGACGGCGCCCTGGCCAAGACGTCATGGGCGGTGTGGGACGGCATGGTCCCCAACCCCAGCGTCTGCTACCCCGGGGCCAACGGCTACGTCGGTAACTTCACCTATGCGGCCGGGCAGCTCCAGACCGCGGGAAGCACCCCCGGCACCAAAGTTGGCGCAGCCAAGGAGGCATCTGCTTCAGACGAGGGCTCGAGCGGCGACGGCCAGGGCCCTGTGCCATGGAAGCTGGCATACTTTGCGGGCCTGTCCAAACCCGGAGTGGCTAAGGTCAAGCCGGCGGAGAACGGCGCTGGAGAGGGCGTGAACGGCGGAGTGGGCATCGGGGCGGTTGGCGTGGAGCAAGACTCGGCCGCGCCGGGGGCCGAGGGTGGTGTTGCCGAGGGTGCCCAGACGCCGCAGCCGAGCGGTGATGGCGCAGGTGCGGGTGGCGGCGTGCCTGTTGCTGCGATTGTGGTGGCGTGTGTGGTGGGAGCCCTCCTGGTGGCGGTTGTGGCGGTTGTGGCGGTTGTGGTTGCGTACCGCCGGGGGCCGGGGCGGGAGTCTCGGGTGCTGCCCTCGCCGGCCGCTGCAGGCGTGGCGTAGCCGTACAGGGGGCTTCGTGCGAGGGTGTGAATGAGGGTATGGGGCCAGCTACTGTTTGTGGGTGGCCTAGGCTGGTGTGCGTGTCTCTGTCACGCTGATCCAGCCAAGCTTACTAATCGTTAGAGGGTTGCTCAGAGCATTAATTGATGCTAATTCAGGCGTGGCGCCAAAGCAACCTGGATGTATCTGCGTTGTTACTTCCGTTTCTGGGGTGGGTGTCAGATTTTGTCGTGAGCGTTGAGGGATCCCACATGGAACGCCGAAAGGCCACAGGAGCCGAAAGGCCCCTGTGCATGTCGTACCTGCTGGCCTCCTGAGGCCTGGCTTGTATGCTGTGTATGTGCAGCTTATGCAGGGCTTTTGCAGGGTTGGCTCGGGTATTCTTGTGCAGGTGTGAACTCTTCACACTTGAGGTTTGCGCTTCGGCTCCTATTGCATGAGCTCGATCCTTTCAGGAAAGTGTGATGTGCGGTGCGGCGAAAGCTTTGCACCCTATTCATAATTAATCTAGGTGTCCGGGTAGAAACCTTAGGTGAGTAAGGGCGGGTGGTGTCCTGCCTGTGAAGGCAAGAAAGGTGCTGATTCATCTATCCTAGGTGCTAGACACCCTTCATCGTTTGCTGGTTCTCTGAGTGATGGGTCGTTCGTCTCGTACATAAATCGCAATCGAGGAGGTAGCGTAATGTGGCCGGTAGGCTAGGGACGGCTTGAGGTTAGACCGCATGTGATGGCGGAGGGCGGAGCGGTCTGTGTGCCAGAGGGGCTGTGTCACGGGGTGTGTGCCGGAGCCCCGGCAACGTGCCTCCGCCACAACATTCCCCTGAAGGCCACAACCGTTTTCTACCGTATTGTTTGCCTTGAGGGTGTGAGGTTGATCAACGGGGGCCTCCAGGGGCCTCGTGGCGCCGCGATGCGCGAGAGAACCCGGCCCCGGAACGTGGCATTCCTGGTTTTGCTGCCATGTAAGGCGCTGGAACTGAAGGGCTGCACACTGAGCACCAGGCCACCGGAGAGGGTCCCTTTGACAGAATGGGCTAGGTGCATGCTGTCGTATGCTGGGCCGCGACTGCTGCCGGTCGCCGGTCGCCGGCCACTAAGGTACTGCTGGACGAGTCGTCCTGGGCTCGGCATCGCGCAGCAATACCTCTACCTGCCGACAATATAGAATCAAATCGCTTTCCTGTATAGCCTCCTACTGCATCCGTGGCTGTGGGGCGCCGTCCGCGGAAACTCCGTTGCGTGTCGAGTTGCAGCAGCCGGATCCAAACGCGGTCCAAGCTGGCAGTCAAATGCGAACGACATTACCGATCTATACTGCCTAGGAAAGGCATGTTAGCTTTAGCTGTCACCCTTCATATGCCGACAGATCGCAAAACATGGTGATCAGGCCCCGCCCCTAAGGCCCCAGGCCACTCGGTTATTCTCGTTGCTTAACCCACTTCACCACCATTCAGCATTCGCTGATCTAAATGGGGAGCCGGCGGCAAACTGTGGGCCTGCAACGAAGAGTGTGGGACCGGGCGGCGGGCGTCGCTCTGCTGTGGGTGACCCTTGCGGTGCTTACAGCGCTTGCTACACCAACGCATGCGGATCCTTGTGTCAATCTGCGCAGTGGGCGCGTATGCTTCAGGTATGGCGCGGCGAGTTATGGGCGCGATTGAGGAAGACTCGCAGCCGCTGCCACCAATCCCAGACCCAGTACCCTCAGCAGTAGTCACTGCGTCACTATAGCAACTCTGGGGGTCAGTGTGGTGGGGGGCTTCGTCGCATGTGGGTCCATCGCGCCGGCCTCTAGCGCTAGACACCAACAGCCTCGACTTCGGCGTCGTCATGTCATCAGTATAAGACGTACCTCCAAGCTATACATGCACAACGCTGCGCCCCGAACATACCACCTTCCGCGTCGATACGCGAGTACTCGCGAAATCGCATCGACGACGGGCCTCGCGGCGTAGACACACCCATCGTTCGCAGGACGTCAAGTCCACACGATACATGGCAGCACAGTTGTAGCAGGTCTGACTACTGCAAATGTCTGGGAGCCTAGCTGTACCACCCTACCCCACCCCGCACGTGCCTACGCGCCCGCATCACCTGGACGACACAGCCAACCCCCCCTGTACGGCGCTCGTTCCGGGTCCAAACCACAAGGGCATTGCTGCAGCATTCATAATCCCCACAATAACCTTCCCGGTAACGCGATGTCAGCTGGGGTCCCTGCTCCGCACCCCCTCCACCGCGCCAGCACCCTGCTCAATCGCGCCCCCCTCCACACACCCCGGCCTGGCACCCAGCACCCAGGACCCGCCCCCATGCCCTTACCTCCCATCCCCTCCCCCTCCCATGCCATTCCCTCCCTCCCACCGCCCACAGCTCACCGCCACCAGCGGTTGCCGCCGCCAGGGCGGCCAGCTCGGGTCTGCAGGCCCTGGCAGTGGACCCCGACCTGGCCGGGGCAGGGGCCGGGGCCGGTGCAGGGAAGCTCTTCCTGGTGAACTTTGCCCGGGGTGAGGATGGGGCCGGCGAGGGGCCGGCGGCGGTTGCGGACAGCTAGGACCGAGCCAGGTGGCTCAGAGGCGGGCAGCAGGCGGCGCTTAGGGGGAGGGGGTCGTACTAACTGTGCGGGTTTGATGCGGATTGTTGGCGGGATGGCTTTGTTGCGTTGGGGCCTGAGGGGACCCTTCCCGACGGGTGCCCATGTTGTTCGCTCCATGCAATGAGCCCCAGGAGGCGGCATGGCTCTCCGCGGCGCCCTGGAGGCTGCCGGTGCGCGGGTGCTGGACTACATTCCCGCCGACACGCTGCTCGTGTACGGCCCCACGGGGGGCGTGCGGAGCGCGGCGGCGCGGCAGGGCGCGCGAGTGGTGAGCCCGCCTCTGTGTCTGGGCTCCGGGCTCTGGGCTCTGGGCTGTGGGCTCTGGGCCCGGCCCTATCCAGGCCCCTTCCCTGTGCCCCTGCGTGCGGCAGCGACACGCCCAGCCCCTCCTCACCTGCACCCTCCCCCCGGACCCTCCCTCCTCCCCCAGGTGGGCTACGACGGGCGGGTCAAGCGCGCACCGGAGGTAGACCTCTTTGTAGCGGCGGCGAGGCGGGGCGCCGCGCCGCGCAAGCGCCGCGGGACGCTCGAGGCCGCGGGCCTCGACGTCGCTTCGCGCGCCGCGGCCGAGGCGGCTTCGGAGCGGCAGCGGACGTCGCACCTGCTGGCGAACGGACTGCGTACCTACCATGAGCACGGCGCGCGGGAGGAGCTGTGGGCTCAGCTGCAGGAGCTGCACGAGCGATGGCGGCGACAGCGGCGGCGGCGGCTGGAGGAGGAGGAGGGATCGGCCGGCGGAAGCAGCAGCAACAGCAGCAGCAGCGGTGTTGGTGGGAGCTTGGGAGTTGGCAGTGATGATGGAGAGGACGACGCCGAGGCAGGGGCGGAGCTGCTGCAGGCCACGCGGCGCGCGCTGCAGACCGCTGTCGTACGCGCCAGCCAGGGTGCCGTACAGTACGGCATCCGCGTGGAGTGCGTGCAGGCCGCGGGCGCGGCGGCGCTGGCGGCAGCGCTGGAGCAGTGGCCCCAACAGCTGGGCGCGGCGCTGGGTCGGGCGGGCAGCGGCGACGCGTGCTGGCCGAGGCTGGTGGGCAGCGGGGCGTGGGGCTTGGTGCACGTGTACCTATGCGAGGAGGTGAGGCAGCCGTGCCGGGGACGTGGCGGAGGGGGGTCGGGACAGCAAAAGGGCGGCCATGGCTGAGTGCGGCCTCGCTTGAACTGCAGGCTCAGGCGGGGCCACCTGGGTAGCCGGCAGAGGGGCACTAGGGCAGACGGAGGTGCGTTGGTGACCTCTCGAGGATTGGAGTCCAGCCTCACCCTCCGTGCTATCACTGCCCCGCTTCCTTTCACCCCCCTTGTTTGACGACAGGACCTGGCGGACGGGGTGGCCTGGATCCAGGATCAGGATCTGGTGCTGTGGGTGGCGCCGCTGCCCCGGATCCAGAAGCTGAACGCCAGGGCGGGCTGGATCCTGCAAACGGGTGCGCGGGGCCCGTGTCGGGGCACACTGGTGCGGGACGCGTGTGGCGCCGGAGCCCAGGGCTCTGTGGGCTCAGTGGAGGCAAGCTCAAGGGCTCAAGGGATCCGGGTCCTTGTGCTCGGATTCCCTGTCCATACTGTCCGACACGGCCCACGGGTCACCGCACAGGCAACCTCACCACCACGCGCTATCGCAACCCCACGGCGGAGCTCCGGCCCTACTGGCGCGCGGGACTGCAGGGCGAGGGGGTCATCCTCGGGGTGAGCGGGGCGGGAGCTGCGCACGCGGCCTCATGGGTGCAGCTGGCGCATGGCGAGTGAGAGGTAGGGCTGAGGATGCCCGGCTGTCGACCGGCACATACAGGGGCTGAACGCTGAAGAGTGCTCCCTCTTGCCTAACTCCATGCAGATTGGCGACACCGGCATTGGTGAGGCCGCGGGGCACGGGGCGCCGTGCACCACACGGGTGGAGGGCATAGGGAACCGAGCATTGGACCAATTGGGGCCACCGGAACAGGGCATGAACCAGGCAGAGCGTCGCCTGAGCCCCGGCCACATCCAGGATTGCCTTGGTCAGCACCTCCCCCTCGGGTCCCATCACCCCGAGCCCGACCCCTTGCCCTCTTCCTCGTGCGCCCTGGCCGCCCCCCAGACATGTCTCACTGCTACTTCCTGGACGACGCCTACCCCCCCAACACGCTGTCGGGGCTGCTGACCGGAACGCCGCGGCGCTGGGTGCTGCCGGACCACCGCAAGGTCGTGCAGTACATCCTGCTCGATAGTGAGTCATTAAAAGAGTGGGTTTACTTGATCTTGTGACTCTCGTGGATCTAGCGGATCTAGTGGATCCAGCGGTGTCCTTCACGGGCCACAGTGGCGTCTATGGAGGGGTGTGGTTCCTCGACGCCTCTTTCTGTCGCCGAGCGCTGACCTCCATGCCGTGCCATGGCTTGCTCCTTTGCGCCGACCCACAGCGCTCAACTTTTTCGGGGACACAGCGGTGAGCAAACCTCAGCAGCAGTCTGGCTCAAACGCAGCATCCCTTTCCTGTGCGTTGCCTTTGTAAGGCCCTGCGGGCTGGCCTTCCATCATTAGGCACTCCTAAGCCGTCTGGCCTAGCCGCAGTGCTCCCTTCCTTGCAATTCATACTTACAAGGCCTTGCGAGCTGATCCGCCAGGCAGAATCCCATGACGGCTCGTTGCGCCTCACCACACCGCCCCCGCCCTTTTTCCCCCACAGGGCGGCCACGGCACACACACGGCCGGCTCCCTGGCAGGGGCCAGTCTCGGCGCCGCCGGGGGCTACCGGAACGAGCTAGGGACGGGGTCCGCACCCAATGCCCGGCTCAGCTTCGTGAGTGGAGGAGGGATGCTGATGGGGTGAAAGAAACGGGGCAAGACGGCTGCTGATAGGGTGGCAGGCTACCTGTCGATAACTCTTGAAGACCCTTCGTTTGAGGCGTCACAGCGTCGCTGCCCTTGCACCGGACCTCCCTCGCCGCACACCACAAGCAACCTTGCCGTATCTACCTGTGCCCACGCAGTACGACATGAGCTTCGACGGCGAGGCCCTTGGCCTTCCCGGCGGCGGCGTGGACCAGTACGTGCTGCCGTACCACGCAGGTTCGTACGGCGTACGGCGCCGCCACCACTCCCCGCGTTGAACGCACTGCGCGCCAGCTCGCTGCCGTACCCAGGTTCCCAGCCCATGCCGCCCCTCTCCGCCCCTACCTAACCACCCCTCTCTGCACCCTGTGCGATCTCGCCCTGCGTACCCCGCTTCCCACAGCCGCTGGCGCCCGCATTGACTCGGAGAGCTGGGGCTCGGGCGGCGTGGCGGGTGTGGTGTACGACTCTGACGCTCAGCAGTTCGACCGCTACGCCTGGCTTAACCCGGGCTGGCTGAGCGTGCTGGCTGCGGGCAACGAGGGTGAGCTTGGGACTGCCCAGGCGGCGGCGCAGCGAGGTCTCCAGGCGCGAGGACCTCCCAACACACTGCCCAGTGTCGGCACCGTGCAGCGCACCTGTGGATAAATGCACCGCCCCCCCCCCCCCCCACACACACACACACCGCAGGCATCAATGCCATGATGCCCACCGTGGGCTCCCCCGGCACATCCAAGAACGCCCTGACAGTGGGCGCCAGCATCAGCCATCCCAAGGGCACCTCGGCCTCCGGGTGCGTGCGTCGCCGGACTTGCGCTCGTCCTGCTGCTGAGTTTGTAGCGTCTGGCGCGGGTAGGCAGCAGGCGCCCGACCACGCACAACAAGTCGCCTTTTCTCACGTGGCCGGAGCTTGCCCCGCACCCCGCTGGCCGCTGCAGGGCCAACTTTGTGTTCGCCTTCCGATACAATGACGCCGCTGGCGTGCAGCAGACGCACGCGGTAGGCTCGGGGTTGGAGCCGCCGGCTAGCTATCGATAGGAGCGCGGTTCCATCAAGCTGCCGCTGAGGTTTTTGGACTATCAGCGGGCATCTCATTTTGCCCTGCAACCCACTTTGCCGGCTGCCGCCGCAGTTCTGGCCAGCGCAGGGCTCCGCGTCCTACACGGACTGGTCCGCTGCCCTGTACGGCAAGGTACGAGCAACTTGTCTGCCGCCCTGTACGACCAAGCGCACCGACGGCTCCCTGGGTCCTGTGCCCTCCGCGCCCCACCCAGAGCTCAATACCCTTCTCACCCTCACACGTATCTGCCACCCTCTGCCCACCCACCCACCCATTCCAACCGCCAGGCTGTGCCGCTGGTCTACGTCTCGCGTCCCTGCAGCTCCTACACGGGCGCTCAGTTCACGGGCGCGATCGTCCTCGCCGATCTACTTGAGTCCACCGCCGACGCGACGGCCTGCAGTCGCGATGTTAAGGCGGCTCGCGCCAAACAAGCTGGCGCTCTAGGGCTGCTGTTCTTTCAGTTGGATGAGGCCTTTGTCAGCGCCTACGGAGCGCTCGGACTGAGCGAGCCTTTTGCAACCAGCCGCCTGCTGGACGGGCTCGTGACGCGGGTGGGTCGGCGCGAGGGTAGCCGGAAGGGCCTGAGGGCGGGAGGGAAGCAGGCCAACCCAAGGCCTAACCCTTGGGCCAATCCATGGTATGCGGGCCTTTCTGAAGCGGTTGGTCCGCAACCCTTGCGTGCTCGCCCGGCCTTCACACGTGCAGGCCCAGGGGCTGTGGATGCGGGATGTGCTGCTGGACTCCCGCAACACGAACGACCACGTCACGTTCCTGCAGTATGTAAGCAGGGCGAGGGTACCGTTGCGGGCGGGAAGGATCAAGGACAGGGCCTCGGCCCTTGCCACTGATTGGGGTGGACCAAGCCGGCATCGCCGGTGGGGCGGCTGGTCCGCCTCAGTGCCCATAGCCCTCCATGCCCTTGTCCAATCTTCCTCAACGCGGGCACAACCCCCATCCCTGCCTTACACAGCCCAACATTGACCTGGGCATCGGAGACCTGACCGAGTTCACCAGCCACGGCCCGCTCCAGGTCAGTCAGGCGCATGACTGTACTCGCAAGCTTGCCTTCGCCCTTCGCTCGCGCATGGGCTCTGCTGCACACATACCGGTACATGACCGTGACCCGCTTTGCCCCAACCTGCCCGCTCTAGGACGGCCGCTTCAAGCCAGACATCGTGGCCCCCGGGGGCCCCAGCGTCGAGTCGGCCAAGTCCGGCGGCGCTCTCAACACAGCGGCCACGTCCTCGTCCTGCAGCAACGCCACCGTCTCCTATCAGGTGAGCGCGGATGGTTGGCGACGGGTGCCCTCAGGTTTTGTATGCCGGTACCCATGAGCTAAATCAAAGCTCAGGCGTGGCGGCGACTTTCCGTTGTCGCGCTGGATCTACCGCCTTTGTCCGAAGCATGTGGTCTTGGACCTGCTGAACCCGTTGCTCCCCTCCCTCCCTTGTGCCCCCAGGGCACATCCATGGCCACCCCCCTGGCCGCAGGCCATCTGGCGCTGATGCGGCAATACTTTATGGACGGATTCTATCCCGCCGGGAACAAGTCGAGCGTGGACGCTGCACCGTTTGAGCCGTCGGGAATGCTGCTCAAGGTGGGTGTAACACTTAAACTGCAGGCCGTATTCTAGGCCCCCCAACGCACCTCTCCACAGCCTTCTGATACCTCTGCCCTCCTTGCAGGCTCTCGCCATCGCCGGTGCCTCCTCGCTGCAGGGGGGGTTCTCGAGGGGCTCGGGCCGCACGCTGGGCGCTGCGCCGGACGGCTACCAGGGCTGGGGGCGCATGAACCTTGCGGGGGCGCTGCCGCTGCCGGGTGTAACGCCAGCGAGCTTGAACCTCCAGGTGCGCGGGAGGGAGGCCCAGGCGAAAAGTGTTGTGCTTCAGGGATAATGAAACTAAAGCTTGTGGCATCGCAGGCTAGGCGTGAATCGCAAGTTCATACGTGCCAACACGGGGTAATCCCGGGGGGCCTCGCCGCCCGAAGAGCCTGACGGCAGCGGCTCAGCCCAAAACGTCATGCACCGTGTCCCCCCTCAGGTTGCTGATTGGGGCACCATCCAGCCCGGGGAGTATATCTTCCTCAAGGGCATACGAGCCACGGGCACGGGGTGAGCAGCGCGCGAGGGTGTCTGCGAGAGCTCAGCACGACGTCCACGCATTTGCCCCATCGCACTGTCCCGAATTTCTTACCATCTTGCTCGTGTTCTCCTGCCCGCAGACCCATCATCGCCACCCTTGTGTGGCACGACTTCCCCGGCTCCCTCATTGCCGGGAAGGCCCTGTACAACGATCTTGACTTCGGCTATCTCCTCAACAGCACCGACTCAGTACACTTCCTGCAGACGCGCTTAGGTGAGGAGCAATCGTTGCAGCCCCTCTTGCGGCCTCCCCCGGCTCGGCCCCTTCCCGGTCCAAGACACCAGACCAAGCGTCGTGCCCTGAACCACCCACCCCTCCCCGTCCCCCACCCCTCCCGCCTACCCCCAGACGACTCCAACAACGTGGAGCGTGTGGAGCTGCCCTCCCTCAGCGCCGGCACGCAGCTCACACTGGTGGTGTGGGGCAAGTCCATCAACCACATGCTGCGCTCAGGTAAGAGGGGCCGCCAGCCAGCGGCTCCCACGTCGACCATGTGCACCGCTTCCTCCCACCGCCAACTGAAGCCTTGGCATGTACGGTATGCGCACCACGCGAGCCGCACCGTCCGCTCTTAACTCCGACCCACATTCCAAACCGCGAGACCTGCTGACCCCGCTTCTCCGCCCACAACCCCTTCACTCGCACATCCCCAGACGCGGACGCCAAGCTGGGCCAGCGCTTCGCGGTTGCGGTGACGGGGCACTTCACGGGCACACTCCGCTCCGCTCTCAACCCCGCGTGGGTCAAGCCCGCCCGCCTGGACGACAGCTCCCTGCTGATGGAGCCGGCGCCCACGGTGTGCGTGAACCTGGGCACGGGGGGCGTCATGGCCGTCACGAGCAACTGCGCGCCCAGCGCCCTCACGGCTCTCACCTTCTCCGAGCAGCCGGGTGAGAGGGCAAGCGGCAGGCAACGCAGGAAAGGGAAAACGCATCGGAAGGTGGTTACAGAGAAAGATAGCGCGTTGGTGCGGCCGCGGGGCCGGGGCACAAACCGGGATGGAGAAGGCGAGGTGATGGGCGCAGGGCGCTCGGTGATGTGATGACGTGCGGTACAAACGCACTGCCCTGTGCCCCCGACCACGCAGACCCTGCCACGGGCGGCTTTGCCTACATCATCCAGGGCGCAGGCCGCTGCCTGGCCGCCGCCTCGGCCGCCACCGGCACCGCCGCCGCCTTCGCGCCGTGCGACGGCTCCTTGTCGCAGCGCTTCGTCCTCTTCCGCACGCCCTCCCTGCGGAGGTGAGACCTCCGTTCGTCCAGGCCTCGCCCTCCCCCCAGCAGGTTCATCCGCTTCTTGCTCACACGTCCGTGCCTCGATCGCCCCCTCAAAATGACCACCCCCTGCTTTCTGGACCCATCCACCCTGCCTGCTACCCCATGCTACGCTGCTACCCCCTCAGGAACCGCTACCTGCTGGTCCCCAAGGTGGCCTACGGAACCACGGGTCCGGACCGCAAGTGCCTGCGCTACACGGGCGGCGCGGCGGCCGGCGGCGCGCTGACGTTGGCGCCCTGCGACGACGGCGACGCAGCACAGGCTCTGGGGCTCATGCCGGCGCTCCTGGCGCTGCCGCCGCCGCCGCCCAGCCCCCCCGCGCCCTCGCGGGTGCCCCTCCTGGTGCTCAGAGCCAGCTGGGCGGTGGACACGGGTGAGGATGCGGCGGCAATGGGGGTGACGGTAGTAGGGAGCCAATGAGGTATTGGGTGGGGCCATAGGTAGGAAGGTTGGTCGACTGTCTGGAAGCCGGGAGGCCGTGGGGGGGGAGATGTGGACCGGGCGGTGGTGCTCCTGCTTGGCTGCCTTGCGCACCGGGCTTCACCTCCGCCCGCCCGACCCGACCCCTCCCCCCGCAGCGTCGCTGGTGCAGAGCTACGACCTCGACATCCAGGGTGAGGCGGTTATTGGTCGTTGACCGTTGGCAGTTTACCGTTGGGGCCGTTGGCCGTGTCACTGTCTACTTATGGCTGTTTGGGCCGGTGCTGCGCTGCACTCCACCGCAGGGGCAGCCGTAGAATCCCCGCTGACAATGCCCCGCCTTCCCCCTTACATCCCCGACCTGCCGCTGTGCGTCCCCTGTGCGCCTCAGTCGGCTGGACGGCCGGGGGGTCGGTCAACGAGCTGAGCTGGGACTCGCGGGACACGCGTGGGGGCCTGTACGCTGGAGACAACCGGGCCGCGGGCGGCATCGTCAACTACGAGGAAGCCACCTGGAACTCCACTCTGCCGGACACCGCGGGTACGTACCGCTCGTGTTGCTGGGCATGCACGTGCTTCTGTGCGCCTGCCTCCCCTAGCCGCGGAACTGTTCATGTGGGCATGGCTCACCGTTCCCTAGCCGTCCGCAATCCAACCCTCGTTCCAACCTTTCCCCTCCGGCGCCCCGTGTACGGCCCCCGCAGACTACCACGTGTGCGTGCTTTGGTACACCACGGGTGAGATCGGCTGGGCGCAGATCTCCATAAACATTGCCGTACATCTGGGGTCCGAGCCCACTCAACCCCCTGGACGGGGGGCATGCACACGCATCTGCGCCCACGCCCCCAAAACATCTTACCGCTCAACTTCAAAACCTGACTCCAAACCTCACTCCTACCCGTGCTCCAACCCGCACTCCCCAGGCTTCACGTACCGAGCTACGGTGACGGCCTACGTCAACGGCGCCCTGGCCTACACCCGTAGCGCCTCCTGGAGCTCGGCGCAGTCTCAGGGGGGGCCCTGCACGCCCACGGCCGTGGGCTTCGTGGGAACCTTCCACTACCCCCCCGTGGGCGCCCTCAACACACCGCTCTCCGCGCTCTCGCCTCCGCCGGTGAGCCACTGCATGACTGCAGACCTTGGGTTTGGGAGTGTCGCTGCAGGAATGGCTAGGTTGCTAGCGACCTGCCGGTGCGTAAACGTGACGGCGTGCCTTGTTGTCCTCCTCCCTCCCTCGAAGCCCCCGCCCAAGCCCTCGCCGCGGCCCAGGCCCCCCTCGCCTCGCCCGCCCTCGCCGCGCCCGCCGCCATCCCTGGCGCCCCGCCCGCCATCACCTAGGCCGCCGTCACCTCGCCCGCCCCGCCCGCCATCGCCTAGGCCGCCTTCGCCGCGCCCGCCATCGCCTAGGCCGCCGTCGCCGCGCCCGCCGCGCCCGCCTCCCCGGCCACCGTCGCCACCCCGCCCGCCCAGGCCCTCGCCCAGGCCCCCCGGCACCGTGCCTCCGCCCCTGCAGTTCCAAGCTCGGTGGTCCATCCCTTCGGGTGAGAGCCATTCCCCATACCTCCTGGCCTGATTGCAGCCTCTTGCGGCTTTCCATGGCGCTGGCTTAAGCGGTTGCCACGAGCATGCCATGCGCTTGAGAGTTTTGGCACTTTTGGCCAAGGGCGGCCTGCGGGCATGCGTGCATGACACGTGCTTGCCTCGGCCCATGTTCCGTCCGTCCGCCAGATCCCAGCGGGACGTACGACATGGATCTGGTGGTTGACTGGTACTTCAACAGCGTGTGGCGCCAGGTCACACTGGACCAGTCCCCAACCCGCGGAGCTCGGTACGGGTGAGCAGCCAGCATGTGCTAACATTTGTACCAGGCATGCTACGGCGCCAGTGACCCGGAAGCCTTGAAGCTAGGAATGCCGCTGTGGTGGCCTTCCGTCCGTCGGTTGTCCCTGACCGTGCTCGCTCCATGTCGCCACACACAGGGGTGACAACCTGAACGCCACCGGCCCGCCTCCCACCAACACGGAAGAGATGTTCTGGCCGGCCGGCGTCGTGCCCGACACCGCCACCTACTATGTTTGCGCGCTGCCCTGGAAACTGGGCATCACGTGAGTGTGCAACCCGGTCGGTACTTAGTAATAGCTCCTCACACGCAGCGGGGCCGGTCGGCACGGGTGGCCACACCCAGCCTTTTGACCTCTCTCTGGCAAGCAACACTCCTCTTTTTACGCGAGCAGCCCTTCACATCCCACCCGTCCGACATGGCTAGGCAGATGTGCTGACCGCCACGCCCTCCTGCCTTTCGAATTCGCCCCCCAGGTATAACGTGACGTTCAAAGTCTTCGTGGCGGGCGCCCTTGTCCGCACGTCGTGGCGCAGCTTCACCCCCACCTTCTACCCCAACGCCTACGACTGCAATCCGGGCAGCTGTGAGCAAAGCATTCAGTGGCGCATCTATCTGACACATCCGACCAGTAGTGGGCATTACTCAACCACTGCGGCTGGCTGGTGCCCCCGCTCTCCTGTCTAACCTATACCAACGCCCACCCGCGCCCCCCCTTCCCGCGCACACCCGCAGTCTGGCTCCTGGAGTCGTACACCTACCCCCCCGCCCCCGTCGTGGTCGCGTCGCCGCCGCCCTCGCCGCCTGCGCCGCCCTCGAGCCCCTTCTCCCTCCTCCTTGGCGTCAGTTGGGCGCCCGTGAACCCAGGTGCGTGCGCTTGCTGCCACGTCATGCATTCGCTTGCAATTGCCAACACGGACAAGGGCTGCTTGTGCCAGCGCTGTTGAGCATTATCTGCCTGTCGTAACGGCAACTCCACCAAAACCCACAGGCCTCAACGCGCCCGCCATCTTCGACAATGACCTCCATGTGTCATGGACGTATGCCGGCGTGCGGTACAACGTTTCGCTGTCCGACCCGCCCGTACGAGGCTCCATGTACAGGTGGGCCGCTCATGTTCCCTGATCCATCCGGTGCACGTGGCCTCGTCATATGCGTTGCATGCGTTTCCATGGCCGCAAGACAGGCCCTTCTCTTCCTGACCGCCTGCCTGTCCACCCTGCGTAGTGGCGACAACCTAGCTGCTTCACCCCAGTCCAACGAGGAGAGCATCTTTTGGTAGGGCAGGGCAGGGCAGGGCAGGGCAGGGCAGGGCAGGGTAGGGCAAAGACAGGCCAGGGCAAAGACAGGCCAGGGCAAAGACAGCGCAAAGACAGGGCAAGTGCAGCTGGAAACGCAGTAACGACGTTTGCTTCCGACCTGTGTTGCGCCCGCCCACCCGCACTCACCTCATCACACCGAAACCCGCATTGCCTGTGCCCTACCTCCCTTCTTTGCACCTGCCTCGCCCTCCCAGGCTCCGCGGCGGATTGGTCCCTGACGTGGCAACGTACCACGTGTGCGCCAGATTGTGGAACGCCAGCTTCACGTACAACCTCACCATGAGGGTGAGCAAGCTGCCGTACACAACTGCATTGCTGCTGGTCCCATGCATGCGCCCTTGCAAGCCACCTGCGGGCTTCTAGGATTTTTTTGCATGAGTCCTCAGCTAGCGCTCCAGTGCCGGGCGAGCGCCGAGTGCAAACGCGCTCGTGCCCTGCCGCGCGCGCCTCTGCAGGTATTTCTGAACGGCGCGCTCGTGCGTGCCGCCAACGCCGTGTGGGGCGGCCGGGTGGCGAACCCCCCCACCTGCGCCCCGAACGCCACCGGCTACATCGGCTCTTATGCCTACAGCGGTGGGCTGTCCAGCTTGGGCATACGCACCTCGAGCGGAGCGCTCCTGCCCGCAAAGGACGCCTCGGAGCTGCCCGTCCCGTGGAAGCTAAAGCAATCCCTGCAAGGTGCCAAGAAGGAGGCAGGGCAGGGCGCGCCTGAGGTCGGGACTGAAGCTGACGTGGAGGGGTCTGGCGCCCACCCCGGCAAGGGCAAATCTGGGGCTGACGAGGCGCCGGCTGCATCCATTGCGGTGGGTGATCAGGACGCGGCCGCGACCGCAGGCTCGAACGCGGGCGCTTGGGAAGGGCGGGGCAGTGGTGGCAATGGTGTGCCGGTGGTGGCCGTCGCGGTGGCATGCGCCGTGGGAGCTGTGCTAGCAGCCGTTGGAGTAGCGGGTGTGCTGTACCGTAGGGCCAACGCCCACGCATCACGTGTTGTGCCCATCACGGCCGAGGCAGCGTAATAGCTCCTCAGGCCTAGCGGAGCTCGGGTCTTGTGGAGCATGAAATGCGCATTTGTGCTGATTTTAGCGCCACCCTGCGCGCAGCCGAACCCTTACTTGTATCGGGTTGGTCCAACGACCCACGCTGAGTGCTGAGCGTAGATTGAGTGACGTATGGAGGCAACAACCTATGAGGGTTCATGGAGTGAAGAGTGTGTGGAGTGGGGGCATGACCATACTGCTAACTTGGTTGGGGAGTGGGCGGGAGGGAAGGAACGGGAGGGGAGCAGCATGCAGGAGGGCAGCCAGACAGCGGCTCAAATGTGCACATGCCGTATTGTTGCATGAGAGCCTTGCGATGGGGCTGACGTCTGGGGCCCGCTATGCCAGTTCATCCAAAGGCTGTAGCGTAGGGCGTATGAGGGCAGGCCCGTGGGACGTCTAGGCAGAGGGCGGCCCGACGTGGGCTTCGACATTCAAGTGGGTACTGACACTGACATGGGTGGCGGTGTCCTACATTTCGATCGAGCGAAGAATGCTGGGGGCCGGGACGTGGATGTCACTTGAGCGTCTTGCGGTGAGCACCGAGGCGTTTCTCATTCATGCGTGGTAGCACAGAGGGGGGCGTGTGGCTGGTGAGGGTGGAGTCCAGACAAACAGAGGTGCCGATTGGCGAGGTGGTGGGCGTTTCAAGGGCGGGGTGGCTTGGCGGGGGATCATTGCGGACAGACGGAATGGTTAGATGCTATCCCTTGCGTACTGCTTGGAAACCAGCGGTGCGATAGCAGATGCAATCCTGCTCGGATCACATAGGAGGCATGATTACCCGGGTACCCTATGGCTGCCTGCTGTCCGCCTGCACTGGGGTTGGCTTTGAAGTTATGGTATCTAAGACCGGGCAGCGGAGTCTGTGCCGAGGGGTGTGAGTCCCCCGACTGCTATCAACGCGTTGAAGCTAGGTTGGAATATAGTGCGCCCACGGTTACAGAGGGGATCGGGTGGGGGGCTGGCTCAGCCCTCGTTTTCCGCCCCGATGGGGGCGCCCCCGCGTGTCTTTGCTTCTGCCTCTGCTGGGAAACCCAGCAGCAGGGTTTTTGTGCTCTATTCATACTCACCCACCCCCATACATGCGGCCGCTGAGAGAGTGTGCAGTGTCGGTGCTGAGGGCTCGTACCGTCCGCTGTAAATAGTGCTAATAGCTATAACTTGTTATGGCGGCTGGTCTGTTGTGCCTCGACGTGCCGCCTGGAGTCCGTTTGAGTCCTAGGCCTCCTACTTTACACATGGAGCCTGGCTGCTGGAGAAAACAACTTGTTCCCTGCATACCAGTGTTGGCGTGACGTGGTGTTGAGGTCTCGCATGGCACCGGTGCGTGCTACTGTACTCGGCGAGGGGCACGGGTGTGCTGTGGTGCGTGCACAGGTTTGTCCATCGAGAACAAGGGAGGCATGCATTCTTGGTTGACTTCAGGCCATTCTGGACCTGGATAGAAGTGTGGGCAGTAGTGGAAGCTGCCGGTGCAGGCGCCCTCCAGTCTCAGGAGCCCGCAGCCTGGGCTACCAATTGCTGTGACCTGACATGTATATGTGCTACAGAGCAACCGGGCCCCGAGTATAATCCTGAGGTGTCGTCTGGAGCAGGAGGAGGGAAAGCGTGCCGGGTGCGGCGGGAAAGGAGTTGTGTAGGGCGAGAGGAGCCCAGCGCCGCGTGCCCGGGGAAGGCGTGTTGGCTGGGCCGTCCCGTGGGACCGAAGTCGCGTCGAGCCTAACTCGATGCTTCAAGCCGTGTTGTCCCTTCAAAGCAACATATTACACGTTAACCGCACGCCCACGTCAGAGGAGCGCGCAAGTCAAAGCGATTTCCGATATTTCGAGAAGGCGCCCCAGCAACGCGATAAGGGAGTCGCCGCAACTGTCACATAGCCACTGCTAACCTTGTGCCGTCACAAAGATGAAGGCCTCTTGCTTGCAGCGTCAGGTGCGCATGCATACTTGCTCGCAAGCAAACGCACAGGTGGAGTCCGCTGACCGACCCAATTGCCCGCGGGCGTGCCACTTGCTTTGCGTAGGCTACTCGGCAAGCCCGGCCCTTCGCGGCCCAGCCGCCCCGGCGATGCCGGCTCACCGTGCTGAACGGCCAAGCGGGAGGCGATATCCGCGGTTCCAAGATGGAGAAGGGCCTCTTTGGCGACGTACGTGCCCAAATTGCTGCGTTGGGGGGCTGTTGCGGGGCGGGAACTGACTCGTTTTGCATGCCGCTGCAGAACTTTGGCGCTCGTGACCCCTTCGCTGGCGAGCTTGAGACGGGCTTCGGCGAGAAGGTGCTAGGGAACTACAACACCGAGCACATCATCAAGTAAGCTGGGATGACTCAAGTCGCCACGCCTGCCCTCGACGCCGCTCTCACCCGAAGCTCCCTCCTCGCAGGCCCCCGGACGGGATCCGCAAGGTGCTGGGCCTGTCCTCTCGTTGCTGCCAGGACAACGCCGGGAACCTTAAAGCCCTGGTGGGCGAGGAGCTGGAGCTGATGCGGAATCAGGTGGGACGAGCCAGCAACGGGGTCTCTTAAGCTTCACCCTCTGCCGCCGCCGCTGCCTCGCTCTGGAGGTGCCACGCTGCCCTCCAGAGCGCTGCCAATGCATCATCCTTGTGCACGCTTACCTCTAGCGACGACGTACGGGGGGCGCAGGGCGGACAGTCCATGGGCTTGCGTAAGCACCGCCAGACTATACAGCGGGGGGCAAGGGTGAAGGCGGGGCGGGCCCGGCGTAAGGAGCCATGCGATACCCTGCACGGTCAAGGCAACCTCCGGCATCACGGCGGACCTCCAAGGGATGCGGCACGCGCCAACATGCTCACCTAACAGAGGCAGCACCCGAGTGTAACACACGCCGCCTCATCAGCACACGGAAACAGGGGGGCTGCAAGACGGATACTGCCAGGGCTTCCGTGGCACCGAGGCTTCGTCAGGCTGCAGAGCGGGTCCACGAGGGTGAAGGCCGGGCGGGCGAGGCGGAAGGAGCGGGGGGGTATCACCCCAAGACCGCCCGGGGTGTACACTACACGACCCTTAGCATGCACGTGCTGGCTGGCCCCGGCCCCAGCTCGCTTCCTTGGCAGCGCTGGTGGCGCCAGCCATAGAGCCCCCACCCCGCCCACCATGTACGCTCCCCTGCACCTCACCCGCTCCCTCCTCTCCCGCCCTCCCCCTCCTCCCTCCCCCTCCTCCCTCCCCCTCCCCAGGTTCCCGGCTGGCGCCTGGGCACCACCAAGGACGGCAAGCCCTGCATCGCGCAGAGCTGGAAGCTCAAGGACGAGGCGGCGGCGGAGACCATGCTGGGCTGGCTGCGGTCGCTCGCCACGCAGGAGGACCACGCGGACGCCCTCAGCGCGGACCGCGTGGGGACCGAGGTGGTGGCGCAGCTCAGCTCGCCCGCGCATGGTGAGCGGTGCGGAGGGGGAGGAAGGGATGGGGTGGAGGCGGCGGGGCATGGATGGGGGCTGGGGTGGGGTCAGGCGATGGGGGCCAGGGAAGGGGCCGGGGAGGATGGATGAGAGGAGGCGGCAGATTGTGGAGAAGGTGAAGGAGGGGATCTCGGTTGGCGGTAGGCCAGACAGGGCCAGACGCCTGCCTCGCGCACGATGACGGGGGCAGCGAGGGATGACAGCCGTCCCAGTCGGCACGGGTGTTGACGGGGAACCCGCCCCAGACACCTTGGGCGCTCGGTAAAGGGCACAACGCCTACGTGTCATGTCCCCGCAACCCGACCCAACACCAAACTCCGCGCCAACGTGTCATGTCCGCAACCCCATCCGGCCCCACGCTGCGCGCTTGTTCCCCAGGCGGCGTGACGGAGAACGACTTCATCTGCGCGTCTAAGATGAACGACCTGGACGTGGCGCCGCTGCTGGCCAAGCGCAAGCCCCGCTACTGGGCGTAAGGCGGACAGGCGCGGCTCGCTACTGGGCCTAACGCCGAGGAGCAAGGCCCGTGGCTGGGCTTAAGGCTGAGGAGCAAGGCCCGCGGCTGGGCCTGAAACGGAGGGAGCAAGGCCCGTGACTGGGCCGGGAGCGCAGGCCGCGTATGGGCGTTTGGTGGACCGGAATGGACCTGACAATAGTACTGTGTGCTGGACCGGCGCAACTGCGTGGAGGGAACACACCACATGACGAGGTGCACGTATGGGGGCTGGAGGGGCGGGAGGAGGACTGCTGGCGGAGTGCTCGGGCGCGGGGTGGGCGGTGTGGTGGACGGGAGGGGCGTGTTGGGGCAAGCGGAACCGGAGGGCGCGCCGAACCCGCTCTGGCTTGGCGGCCTGGCTGCGGCACGCACGAATGAAGCAAGAGATCCGCTTTGGCCTTTGGCGCCTTAAGGCGAAGGTCTTCGAGGCGTCTCTCTGGGGGCGCTGAGAGTGTGACACAGGCCAAGGGCGAAGCTGCGTGTTGGCCCGTACAGGTGCAGATGTTCAAGTGGCGTGGACCGATTTTGCAGGATTGACGGCGATCTCTAGGCCTGTCGGGCGCGAGCGTTCTGGGTGCGCACCTGTGACACCAGTAAGACGTCCCCTGACGCCGCCCCTGCCCCTGTTCCAGAGGCCCCGTCAGCTGCGAGCAAGGTCCGCCGCAGCGCCATGCCAAACACGTCTGCCGGCCGGGGTAGGAGCGTGTTGGGGCGTGAGGCGTCGGGCAGGCCTGCCTCCCTTACATCATGCTCCAGAGACACAAGCCGTGTGCGCTGGCCGAAGCAGGCCGCGTCCTCGAGCGTGACAATGCCCTCGTGTCCTCGCTATTGCTCCTTGCGCCTGCCCGTGCCTATCTTGCGCTCTCTTTGCGCGCCCTATCCCCCCTTGATCTACCCGCATTTGCGCAGCAGCCTGTCGCAGCAAGCAATTACACCCTCAAAGCTCGCTTCTGCCGGACGTCATGCGACCGCTTCCCTCTACACAATCGACCCTGCCTCCTGGTCAGCTCTCCACGTGGCCTCACAGTCCCATGTGCCACCGCCCGCCCACCTGCCCCCAGCAGTCCTTGTCCCGATTCCCCTGATTGCCCTCGACCTCAAGCGGCGCGCTACGCGCTACAACGCTACATGCAGCCTACATACTACCGGTACCTTCAGCCCCCAAGACCCAGCAACTCATGCCGCATACATTCTTACGGCCCCCAACACAGCAGACCTCCCGAACCGCCGAGCGTCACACGTGTACGGCGTACGGCATTCTGCCCACCAGCTCCCGTACTTCCAGCGCCCACCGAACACGCAGCTCCAGGCTAGCGGTGCCCTCCTCGTCGGCGCTTGCCGCCTCCGCCCATGCCTCGGCAATCGCCTACAGGGGGGATGTAGGCATGCATCTCTGGCCCGTTGCCCGCGGCTTCGCACTTAAAGGGGCGCCGGACCCAGCGCCTGCACGTGCGTGACTCCGCACAGCACACGCACGGCGCACACACAGAGCGGCAAACGTGCTTAATGAGCGCGCTAATGTGCACAGCACGCCGGGGCCGCGTGCGGTGCACCTCACCTTCTCCAGACCCCAGAACAAGGGGCCCTCCACCCCGTGACCAGCCGCCTCGAGCGACACCGCCCACGCCTCGCTGCCGTCCCCCGCCGCCGCCACTGCGCTGCAGATAGCCTTCGCGGTGAGGAGCCAAGCGCCTCCACGAACGCATTCCACCATCACGGCTGTCGCACGCGGCACGGGCCGGGCATTGCTTATTAGGGCGCCCTCGCGCGGCAGGGCACTTCCGCCGGGGGCTGCCCTTGCCCGCGCCTCCAGTGCCCTGGCCCAGGCGTAAACGCCCTTGAGGTCACGGGGCTTGAGGGCCCCGAAGGCCACAGGGCCCTGCAGGACGACGAACTGGCTGCAGCGGTCCCAGCCTCCGGAGGTCCCGTCGGTTGCGACCGAGATCCGCCGCAGCGCCATGCCAAACATGTCCGACGGCCGGGGCAGGAGCGCGCTGGGGCGGGAGGCGTCGGGCAGGCCGGCCGCCGGGGGCGGCTGTGACGACTCAGGCTGAGGGGCGTTGAGGGGGGGCGCCACCGGAATGACGAGCATGCGGATGTCTGGTAGGAGCAGTCCCAGCTTGCTGACGTTGAGGAACGGCATCAAGCGGCTGACGGTTCCGGCGCAGCGGCGGCACACGGGGACCAGCAGCCGCACGTGGAAGAGGGCTGTCCGGAGCCTCAGCTCCGTCAGGGGCAGCAGCAGGCCGCCCACCCACACGTCGAGCCGCAGCGTCTCCACGCTCACCAACGCCAGCTGACTGGACCCCAGGCAGGGCAGCAGCTCATTTCGTGCCAGGGCCGCCAGGGCTGTGGCGGTGTAGTTCATAAGCCGAGCGCTGACCAGCCGCTTGTTGTCGATCCCGAACGTGCCGCTGAGAGAATGCTGGCTCCACAGCCGGTAAGAGTGGAGCTTGAGGGAGCGAAGTGAGGGCGGCGCGAGGCGGATGAGGTGGCCCAGGGAGGACCCGGGCCCCAGTCGCAGCTCGCTCACTTCAAGCTCCAGGTATACGAGCCGTGTGAGCTGGCTGAAGCAGGCTGCGGCCTCGAGAGTGAGAATGCGCTCCTCCTCCGCCTCGGCGTCCAAGCTCCACACCCCCAGGCGCCGCAGGCTGCCCGCCAGCGCCTCCACGCCGGTCAGGCCCGACACGCCCGGAAGCTCCAGCTCCTTCAGCGTGCCCAGGGCCGCCAGGGCTGGGGCGTGGCGAAGAGACAGGGGCGTGCGTCAGGATGCCGGGCAAACCGCGAAGACGGTCAGCTCTCCCTGGTGTCAGGAGCACCCCCGCTCCGTCCGCTCAGAGTGCAGGGGCTCAAGCGCAGGCCGCACCTCGGTAGGCCTCGGAGAGGGTTCCGGATGACAATCGAAGGAGAGGGTTCGCCAGATCAAGCCTATGCAGGCACGGCAGCAACGCCGGGAGGGAGACCAGAGCCGCACCGGGGAGTGCGGGGCGCGCTCGGCCGCACCGTGCGAAACACAACGCCCCGATCTGCCGCCGCGCAGGCTGCGGCAAATGCGCGAAGACGCACAGGAACTGCGCATGTGCCACATCCGGGCAGATGCCTTGCAGCACCAGTCGGAGCGGCACGCAGCCCGCGCGGGGCCAGCGCGCCAGGGGGGCTAGCGATGTCGGGGGCACGCCCGGTTGCAGGCAGACGTCGAGCTGCTTCAGCTGGCGGACGCTGCCGTCCACCACGTCGCGCAATGCGCGGCACGTGAGCCGCAAAGGACGGAGGTCGCTTTGGGAGCCCAGTGCATCGACCAAGGCGTCGATGGCGGACACACTGATCTGCCGCAGGACGTCTGGCAGGGATGCAGCGGCCTCAGGCGCGATTGCTAAATCTACCGCATCCATGGGGAGTCCAGGCAAAGATACTGGAGCTGCGGGTGAGTAGCCAGAGCCGCAGGTGAGAGCTGGCGAGATGTTGTCTCGGTGTTGCCTTCTCTTGGCAAGAGCAAGTGTCAATTGAGCTGTGCCGCCCTTTGTTACTGGGTTCTCGCGCAATCCGATATGTCGGTATAGAGAATGTACTACATCTTGAGGGCACACCGCTGTCGTTCGCGATGCGTGCCGAAGTGCTCCGCTGCCCCAAACCCCGAGCCTCGGGTCCCCCCGAGCCTCCCAAAGCGGCCCACCTCGCTCTATGCTTCCCCCACACGCAACTTGGTACGCAGCAAATCCTGCTCCGGGGGTAGATTACCCGGGTAACACCGCTTGGTCATAGCGCGATAAAGCCGGAGCTCAAAGCAACAACGCCGTCATAAGCTCGCCATCACGCCCCTGATAAGCCCAGGAGCGAGCGCCAGCTGCCACCGCACCACAACCTATAGGAGGTAGCCAGGCCACGTACAAGCGGCCGCTACGCCATGCACTCTTTGAGACCAAGTGTGCCCCTTTCAAGCCCCCACTCGCCAGGGCCTCCCCCTTGGTGCTGTGACCGTGACCCAGCCCATTCCGCACGTAGCGCACGCCTCTCGTCCATTCCTTCCCAATCCCTGAGGCACTTCCCGGTCCCAACATGAGCCCCAGGTTGGCATGCGCACAGCCCTGTCGCCGTACTGTCATCTTCCTTCAACCCACCCCTCCCCACACCGCAGTATCGCGGAGCCTTGCCCACCCACGCCACATCCCGACCACGCCCACTGAATCCCGCTGTGCCCACCCCACCGCCTTACTGCGGGCCCCCTCCCCTTAGGCTGGCGAAGAATGCCAGCTGCTCGTCTTCCGTCATCGTGGCTGCCGGCTCCGCCGCAGACGGCCCCAGCGCCGCCGCGGCCTTGGCCGCAGCACCCGTGAGCGGACCCGCCACTGCCGACGGCGCGTGCGTGCCCCCGGGCCCCTCGGCGCCCGGCTCCGCGTGCCCCGCCCCGCCGTGCTCCCGGTGGCTGCAGCCCGCTGGGTGGCTGCAGCACTCCTGCTCCGCAGACGACGAGATGATCATCTGCTTGTACATCTCTGCGAGCGCGGCCTGCTGTTGCTGCGGGGCAACAAGGAGTTCAGGATGGGGTTCCGCAGGGCACCGGGAGGAAGGAGTGAGTGACACGGCCTCTTGGCGGGTGCGCAGCCCGTTACCGGGCAGCGGGGCGGTAGGGGTGTTGTGGCCTGTGGCGGCCGGACGTGCACCGCTGCTGCGATGCAGGCCCCCCAGACTCATGCGCTCGCCCCTCCGCTGCTCTCGCACCTCGGCCGTCAGGCCATTGAGACCCTCCATCTTGGCCTTCATCTCCTCTTGGAACTTGTTCAGCTTGTCGTACTTGGTTTTGTACATGGTCTCAGGCATCTCAGCCTCGTCCAGGATCATCTCCTCCTGCATGGGGTGGAAGCGGGTGGAGACGGCCCGAAACATCGTGAGCACGTCAAAGCGGTTCTGTATGCTGCCCTTGCTGCATCTGGCCGCGGGTAGACTGTGACACAGCTGCGTCCTTTTAGGTTCCGATGGGTCCCTGTTCGGAAGCAGCTGCCGACAGCCCGCAGCAACGGGTGGGCCGCTACCGCAATGCCCCGATCTGCCTGCAGCGAAGTCACTGCATTACTACAGTGAATTGGGCCCTGCAGCCCCAAACGCTGCATTTACATGATGCTGATAAACCCGCGTCTAGAAAGGCCACAGGGCTGCGGAAAGTCGCCGAGGAAATCAACGCTGCCCAGGCGTAATCGTGACGGCGGAAGGTGCGCCAGGGAGGCCATGAACTGTATTGCCCTGTGGCTGCCACACGTGCGCAGATGGCCGCCCCAACCATAATGCCCGGAGCTCCATAGCCAAGTACCACGTTACAAGCATGGCACGGTCGGCCCCACATGGCACGCTCCCCGCGCCTGTTGGAGCCCTTGGAGCACAAGAGCCCAGATGCTAAGCCCAGCGCATCGCCTAGAGCCCGCCGACTCACTTTCTGCACGTGCTCGAAGAATTGTCGCAGGAAGAAAGCGTCATTGCCGTACACCTGCTGCACGCGCGACAGGCATTTGAGCCCGAAGTCCCCCTGGGCAAAAAGGGCACCAGCCACGCCGGGTTCCTCATGTCAGTCACCGTGGGATCTCACACGCCAGGACAGCCCTGAGCGCCATGCGACACCGAACGCCTGGACTCAGCGGCTTAGTTCCTGGCACCGGGAGCCTCCTGCCTTTTGCACCTTGCCGCCCCACGTACGGCAGCTGCTGCCAAAGGATTCCCCATGATCTTTGGAGTACCCCGTGCCGGCTCCCAGCACGCCGCTCACCTGAACGCCCATGCTCTCAAAGATTTGCTTCTGCAAGGCATGAGGGCGGGTTGCACGCTAAATTAGCTTGCTTAGCGGGAGGGAAAGCGCCCAATATGACCTGGGCCAGATGACCGTCTTGCCAGCCAAGGATACCCTTTCTTGTGCATTACACAGTTGCGCAGTGCCCCCGCTGACCTGCATTCCGTTGATCATGTCCTCCGGGGAGCCGGGGCCGCGGGTCTTGAAGGACACGCCCAGCATTTGCTTGAAGTCCTACAAGCAAGCCAAGGGCCCACGAGTGGGGTGGTGCCCCCCCCAACCAGGCCTCCAGCCAAGATGGCCGTGCAGGAGTCTGGCACGTGGGGCCGCTGACGGGAGACCCCCCGAACGCGGTAGCTGGGGGGGAAAGTAGACGGTGGGGCGGGAGCAGCAGCCCGGAGAGTCCGCGGGGGTCCACCTACCCCAACCCAGCTCACCGGGTTGTCGAACTGCTTTTTGGAACCTTCAAAGAACTGGACGAGCTGGTCCTGCGCGCGGTTGATGTGGAGCGCTGAGCGCAATGCGCCTAGCCCGCAGAAATGGCGCGACCCAAGCAAACTGCGCGAGCGCCCACCTTCGACAGCATTCCAGTCTTCTGAAGGGGCCTGGCGTCATATTCGTTAACCAAACTGTTGAGCCACTGCATTTTGGTGCTGCTCGAGACGGCGAAAGCGTTGACTCAGGGGAACCACGTCGCTTGGACGGACTATAGACGGGAAACGTTCGAGCACCACAAGCGACAATAGCTGAGGGTCGAAGCTGCCGACTTCCAATACGGGGGAAGTGTCATCCGCGTTCGCCCCATCCGGGGGTGTGGCTGGACCTCGGGCTCCACGGGCAGGAAGGTGCAAGGGCCTGCCTTTATTGAACAGATGCCCCCTGTAGCATAGCCGTAACCTGCAGACTGCAGACTGCAGACTGCAGACGTTGCCTCGCGAGGGAACAACCGTCTGGGCAGCCCTCACTCGTCAGACCGCGAGCCCCTCATCAAGCACTCGAAATCAGTAGTTGAAGTCATTGACGTCCAATACGTGCGATACGGGTAGCCAGCGTGCGAGCGGGTACAACGCCAGACGGAGCTGCGCCATAATGCTGCCGCGCTGTTGACGCTGGTGACATTCCCATCGTGGCGATGGACGCTCCATAAACCCATCGGGCGCTGCCGGAGGCCTGGTTGCCATGGGCTTGTTGGCCGGAATCGTGTTGGGCTTCCTCTGCGCGCTCAGCGCTTGCGCGGCGGCTGCAGCGGCATTCGCTGTGGCCTGGAACGTCGCGTCCACCAAGTTCAAGTGAGCGCGGCGCCGGGCAGCCACCCTCCGACGATGGGCCCGCGCACCCCCCCTGCCCGCCTCCAACCTTCTTAGGCTGGCCCTCGCTTTTTGCCAGCCGTCAGACCGGCGAGGCTTTGCAAGGAGCAGCGGGCCAGTATCGCGTCGCAGAGAGCGACCGTGCGCCGGTGCGGGCAGTTACATCCTCGCGCCGATTCCCCTTCCCAGACCCCTTCCGCCGAACCCTCCTCGTCCCCGCCTTCTCGCGCCCCCAGGAAGCAGCTGCACGGAGTTACAGCGCGCTATGAGGCCGTGCTGCGCTCTGCCGACGGCGGCAGTGGTGCGGGGACTAGCCTCATCACCGGCTTTGCCAGCGCCCCTGGCTCGGGCTCCGCCGCGGCCGGCGCGTCTGCTGCCAGCGGCGGCGGCTCCGGAGGCGGCGGGGGCACAGCTGTGGCGGCCATGTATGAGTCATTTACGCTGGGCTGGCTGAACCTGCTGGTTCAGCATCTATGGCTGCCTGTCCTGGAGAAGTTCGTGTCGACGCTGACGGCGGAGAAGCTGCAGCTGATTCTCAACGAGGTACGGGGCCAGAGCGGGCAAGAGTGGCCTCGCACCGTCAGAGCGGTTGCTGTCTTGCAACAGCTGCACAGGCGCAGGCCAGTAGGCATGGGGACTGAGCTCAGGAGTCTCCACTCGGGTGTAAGCTGTGTGGCGTATCTCCGCCGGCTGGCTCGTGCCCACGGGGCAAAGGGCGTTACAGGCGTGCCTCTCGGCCTTCACACCCGCTGCGGCGGCGGCTTGGCCCTCAGGTGCTCAAGAAGTTCGGCAGTCGCGCGCCCTGGAAGTTCATTGAGTCAGTGGCGGTGGAGGAGGTGACGTTCGGCCTGGCGCCGCCGCAGTTCCAGTTCTGTACGGCAAAGTATGACCCCGCTCGTTCGTACCTGCTGCTGACCATGCAAGTCAACTACCACTCGAGCGGCTTTCAGGCGAGCGGCGGGTTGCCGGCCACCGGCGGGGGGCGCATGGGTTTGCGTGGCCACGTGTCGACTCCTGCACGCCTCACTGCAGCTTGCGCACTAGGCTTCCCCGCGACCGCTTGGGGTCCTCCCTCCCGCTGGCCATGCACCGACCCACATCGCTGCGACCCCGACCCACATCCCCGACCCACATCCCCGACCCACATGGGCCCCTCCCCCGCAGGCCGTGCTGACCCCCCGCATGCGCCAGATCGGACTGCTGCAGCCCTTCTCCGTGCGGCTGGAGATCAGCCAGCTGCGGCTGGCGGGCAAGCTGCACCTGGGGCTGCACCTCACCAAGGAGCCGCCGGGGATCAAGTGAGGCGGGAGTGTGGACGCACTCGTCCTGGATGGGCAGCACTGGGCGTACAAGGGTGGACGCTGGCGGCGATGGGGGAGCGTCGGGCGTCTGTGTGAGGAGGTGGCCAGGCCCAGTGGGGTCCAGGGCGGGCCCACGCCCAGGGCGAGGGCCAGGCTTCAACCTCCATGCCCTCAACTCGTGGTTCTTTCCTTCGACGTGTGTGCAGGGGGGTGGACTACTCGTTCGCCTCCCCACCTGAGTTCGACATCCAGGCCAGCCCCGTCGGTGCGTGGGGCCGGCGGCTTGCGTTGGGTTCGTTTGCGTCTCGAAAGCGGGGCTGTGGAACGCCGTGAGCCCCGCGCCCAACTGTCCAGCCCGCCCTCCCCGTCTACAGCCCTGCCCTGCCTGCTAGGCCCCGCGCTGGCCCACACGCTTCCTGACGTCTCTCTCTGGCTGCGCTCTGCACTCCCTCGCCCCCGCCTTTGCGCCAGGTTACATGAACCTTCACGGCGAGCTGCCGGGCCTGGTGTCCAATCTGCGCACGCACCTGCAGCGAATCATCAACCGCCGCATCGTGGAGCCGCACCGCAAGTACATTGACCTGCAGCGCATTTACCGCAACAAACACGTGCAGCGGGTGGGGCAGGGGTAGATGTGGGTTGGCGGGAAGGGGCACGGGCGAAGGTGGGCTCACGGGGGCGGGTAGGGCGGGCGGGAAGGGGCTCGGGTGAGAGCGAGCAAAACGGAGACGGAGCAATGCGGAGGGGAATGATCTTGGCTAGTTTCGAGGCCTCGCGTGCTGGGCCTCGGCCTAAGCGTTGTCGCGTGTGGTTGCCTGCAGGTGGGCGGCCCGGGCGGATGCCTGCGAGTGTGCGTGATCGGAGGCCGCAACCTCATGCGGACCGCGGGCGGCGCTCCCGCTGGCGGCGGATCCACAGCCGCTGCAAAGGGGTCCTCTGGCACGCCGGGGGCCAGCGCAGGGCAGGGCGCTGCCAACGGCGCCGGCTCCGCGGCCACGGCGGTTGACTGCGACCCGTACGTGGAGCTGCGGTACGGCCGTGAGGTGTTCCGTACACCCATCGTACACCACACCGCGGACCCGGTTTACAACTGGCAGTTCGACATCCGCCTCCCCGCGGACCTGCCCCAGCCGCCAGAGGCCACGGCGGCCCCGGGAACCCCCGGGCAGCCGCCCCTTGACGCAGTCATGCTGCACTTCCGCGTGCTTAACGCGAGGACGATCGGGGAGCCAGAGGTCCTGAGCTCCGCGAGTCTGGACGCGGCTCAACTTGGGCTGGTGCCCAACAGTGATATCCGGGCGCGGATAGTGGAGCTGGCATGGCCCGGGGGCGGCGGCGGAGGAGGCGGCGGGGCGGCGGCGGGGGTCTCGGCAGGAGGCGGCGGCGGCGGGGCCGGGACTCAGCAGCGAGGCACGCTGAGCCTGCAGCTGAGCTGGCTCAAGGCTTTGCCCAAGAAGCCCAGCCCCTTCCCCCAGGACGCCGCACGCGCAGCCGCGGCTGCCTCCGCAGCGGCCGCCGCGTCAGCTGGCGGCACCGCCCCCACGGCCTCCGCCTTGCCCAGCCACTCCCGGTCCGCGGCCGGCGCCTCTAGCAGCTCACCCCTGGGCGGGAGCTCGCCCTTTGCCTCGCCCTCTACGGGCATCACGCCTGTGGGGTCGCTCCGGAACCGGGAGGCGGCGGCGGGGCTGGCAGCGGATGCTCTACTGGCTCACGCCCAGGAGGTCTCGGGCTCAGCGCCCATGGGCGGACCCAGCGGGGCGTCCGTGAACGGCTGGGACGGCGGCTCAGACACCTCGGCTCGCCAGCGTGCCGCCATGGCATCCGCTATGAAGACGCCGCTACCGGCTTCGTACGCCGCCGCGGCGGCGGCGGCGGCGGCTGCCTCGGGGCAGGGAGATGTCGGGTCTGGGGCGGGAGCGGGCGCGCCATCTCCTCACGCCCACGCCCACCCCCACCACCCCCACCAGAGCCACCACCACAGCCGCCAGTCCTCCGCCGACTCCTCCACCGGCGTAGTCCGCAGCGGCGCCGCCCGCGGCCCCAGCTCGGCCGGAATGTACCATCGCCGCAGCCACTCGCGCCCGCCGCTATCCCTCGTCTCGGAGCTTACGCTTGGAGACGCAGCGACCCTCCCGGGAGCCTCCCAGTTGTCCAACGGAACGGCAGGTGCTGCGGACCGCGGCGCCGCCGGGTTGGCGTCAGTGTCCGCATCACACGTGCCCGGTTCCGGAGCACACGTCCACGTCATCGCTGATAGCGCCTCCGGGCCGGCGCCGGCTAGCGCTGTCACCACGACCCCGCCGCCGCGCGCCGTGGCGAGCGCCAAGGGGAGCCACACGGGGAGCGGTGGCAAGCGGCACGCGCCGGCGGCGGCGGGGCGGCACCGACGCGCTTTGTCGTCGATTTTGGCGCTGGGGCACTGGAAGACGCCGTGGGGCGGCGGGGCGACGGCCAGCGGGGAGGGCGGGCGGAGCACGGCGGAGGGTGGGGACGGCGGCAGCGAGGTGGGCCGGGGTGGGAGGGCGCGGCGGGGCGGGAGTGCTCCATGAGTCAACGGAGCTCTGAGTGGCTTGGGGGCTATGGCAGTTGAGCACTGGCGAAACGGCTTCAGGTGCTCCACGGTTGGGGGGCAGGGCCGGGTTGTGGCAGTAAGCCCAGGCGAAACGGCGCAGTCCTGCTTCGTTGACCGCACGAGCTTGCAGCGGATGAGGTCCGTCTCACTGGTGGTTGCTGATGTACTGACACGGCGCATACACGCCCCGTTCCCCGCAGGTTGCTTCCACGCTCCAGCTCACAGAGACCCCGCCCCGTGGTCACGCAAACGGACACGTCGGCACTTTTGAAGCCGAGGCGCCCGCCCGCCCTCCATTCGCCACAGCCGAGTCCCCGTTCAGCAACCCGGTCAACTCGCCTGGCGGCGCCGCCACTTCTAGCGGCAGCGTCAGCGCCGCCGCCATGCCGCCGACGCCGACGCCGACGGGAAGCGGAACCGTCGCGGCCGTCGGCGGCGGCTCGTCCATGCACGAGATGAGTGCGAGCGCCCACACGGTACGACACTACGACATGGACGACACGACCGCCACATCTTCCGTACACTCCGCATCCGTCACGATCATGGTGTCCGCCAACGGCAACAGCGCCGCCACGGCCGCCGCCAACGGCGGCGCGGCCTCCTTTGTCCTCGGCGGCCCCAGCCTGGACGCCCGCAGCAACGGCCTCTTGTCCACCCCTTCAGCCAACGGCGATGCGGCGGGGGGAGGCACCGCCAGTCACCGCAGCTCAGGGACCGGTGCGGCCCCGGCCAGCGGAGTGGCTTCGTTCGACCTGGCCCCGGCGCCCCACTCAGGTGGGACCGGCGGGAGTCCGGGGTGGGGTGAGGTGGCGTGGGGTGGTTCTAAGCAAGCGCGCAGAGAGGGCAGAGGCGCCAGGCGGTGTTGGAGCTGAGGCAGAACACACACGTGGTGGCAGCGTTTGGGGATACCCGCGGAGAGGCGCTTGCAGTGTGTGGGGTTTACTGTTGACCGCCTTTCGCCTGCTGGCCTAAAGACACCCTACTGGTGCTTGAAACCCCCACATGACTGCTCTTACGTTGGTGGCCCAATCTGGCCCAATGCAGGCGCGGCTTCGGGGGGCACAGCCGCCCTGCCGCCTCGCGCCCGGCCGCCGTCAGCGCATCCCAGCCACGCACGCAACCTGTCGGGTGCATCGGAAACGTCCACGGACCGGGACCGGGAGGACCAGAGCTCAACGGGGCCGGGTAACGGCATGGGGCAGGGTGCTGTGGAGGCGAATCTGGCGGCGGCGGCAGTGGCAGGGGCAGCGCCTCAGCCGCGCATCGCCAGCTCGCCCTTCGTCCGAGCGCAGCTGCAGGTGGGGATGGCAGGCGCGGGGTTAGAAGTGGGCGGTTGCGGGGCACAGGCTTGGAAGTGCGGGAGCGGGGCCGATTGTAATTGGAAGGCGGTTTCGCTTACACCGATTGACGTTCCACTTCCAGGACGCACTTAGGCGGCGGTGTCCCTGCATGACTGTTAAAGATCTCAGCTCCAGGTCTTCCTGCACTTCCACCCACTCGATCGAATCGGACTAGCATAGAGTGGTTCCACTTTACCCTAGCAACCTGCCCGCATGCGTAGCCTTTACCCCCGCGCACTCGCTTGCATTGCACCTCTGCTTTTGAATGCCCCGTGCAGTCCGCACCACTCGTGGGCCTCATCACGGAGGCCGCGGGCCGGCAGTCCGCGTCCGGCTCGCAGCCCCTGGCGCCTGCAGCGGACGAGGGTGCCACAGCGCCTTTCGCGACTGGCGCGAACACCGGGCCCCTCCCCGGGGAGCCGGGGTCAGCCCAGCGAACGGTGAGCGAGGACAGAGGAGACAAGGGCGAGGGGAATGGGGAGGCAGCGGAGTTCAACACATCCGTGTCGCGTGTGGGTTACCTGCCTCATTCGGTCCGAGCTGGGTCGCTGTTTCCACTCTGCGCCCTCCAGGCACGGACGCTACTCACCAGCTCCTCCGGGGCGCGTACCGGCGGCATTCCCACCCCGTCGTCCACCTTCGCCGCCACCGTTGCGGCGCGCTCCGCAGCCGGCAACGGCGGCGGCGGTGCGCATTCGCGCACCGTATCCGGCGGCGCCATAACGCCCTCCGTGGGAGCCAGCCCCGCCGTAACGCCCCTGAGCACGGGCGGCGCGTCCGGCACCCCCTCATCTGCCGTACAAGCGTACGACGTGATGTCATCCAGCGGCTACGGCCTCAGCACCCCCGGCGGCGGGGTCGTCTGGGGCTCCGCCGCCGCTGCGGCGGCGGCTGCCGCGGGGGTCCTGGCGGGAGACTCGCCGATGCCTAGCATAACGCCGCCGCCAGGGGCCTATGGCGGGATGATGACGACAGGCGGTGCGGGCGACGCCCTCGCTGGCGGCATGCCGGGGGGTGGGGCCAGCGGGGCCTGGCCTGCGTCCCTCCAGACTCTGGCGCAAGTGGTCAAGATGCAGCGACTCCTGCAGGTAAGCGCAGGCCTTCGCTTCTTTATGGGTATCGTGGCAGAACCGGATGCGCTCTCCATCGGTCACTGCATACCCATATCGCCGGCTCCCTCGCGGCCCCACTCGCTGCCTGTCTGTCTTGGCGCTCCGTGCCCGTGCACTCGCAAAGCACCCTCCCATCGTCCTTTTGCTGCTGGGGTGTGCTTCACTCGTTACAAACACAGGGTCAGCACACCCCCATCCAACAACACTTATAACACCGTAACTTTAAACACGTGCGCACTCACGCAGGCCGAGCGCCAGGCCAAGGGTGAGCTGTTGGAGATGCTGCATGAGATGCGGCGCAAGTACGAGGCCATGGTCAAGCTCAGGTGGGCCTGGGCGGGTGGGCCTGCGTGGGCCTGGGGGTGGTCCAGAGGAGTCGGTTGCGCTCTAGTTCAGGACGGGGCTGGGTTCGGCTGGGGACGGCGCGGGACGGCTGCCCACGGTATGTGTCTGGCACCACCCGCGTTGCTCTGTCCCAACGCGTCCCTTGTGTCATTTATCCTCGCCTGAGTGCGCAGGCGTGCCGAGAACAACCGTGCACTCATGGAGGGAGCGCCCTTCATCGTCCATCTAGGCCGAGACGTACGGTGAGCAACAGCGTGGTGGGGCCCAGACGTTCTTACCGGGGGCCCACCGCGCTAGGTGCTGGTCGACGTGAGTGGTTGACAGCCGAAACAGGCCGAGGCGGTGGCAGCCTCAAGCGGGTAGCCTGCTCCTCACGCCCAGCCCAGCCCCTCACGGCCACCTGCCTGTCGCACTTCGAGGCACGTCCCTCAACTTTCGTCGCATCCCCCTCCGCCTTCTCACCCGCAGGCGCGTACTGGTGTGGTACAACGAGCGACGTGGCCTAGTACAGGTGGGAGACCAGGAGAGGTCCTGTCGCCCGCCCCCTGCTGACCTTTCACTCCCCATACCTGTGGTTGTCGCCTGCCTCCTTGCTCGCTGCTTCTACAACAGCACGCCTGACGTTTGTCAAAACCTCCTTGGCTCTGACCTCCACCACAGGTGGACCCAGAGGCTGCGGCGCCGGCGGACAAGGGCGGCGCGGGGGGCTCTGCCACTGAGCTGTGGCCTCGTACCTTCGCACCTCAAGTGAGGCGCGGCGGGCGCTTGGCTGCGTGCACAGATTCGCCGTCCGAGGGTGTTTCAGCTGCTGTGCGAACCGCTGTACGCGCCACGTCCCACACGCCTGCGCTGACGGCCGAATCTCCCACCTCGCCTGTGTTTTCGTTCCACGCCGTCCACACATCCTCGTGCCTTCCCCCCACCCCTCAGGAGCTGGAGCGTGCGGAGCGGAGCGCCTCGTCCTTCCCCAACCCCAGCGCCTGGGCAGGCGTAGTTGCCGCGATCATGGGCCGCACCCGCCCGCCAGCGCCCGCCTCCCTGGACCCGCTCAAGTGCTTCTCACTCTTTCTGGACGGCGGGCGCGCGCTGCACCTTCAGCTGCCCGCCGCGGGCAACGGGCGGAGCAGGGACGAGTGGGTGGACGCTCTGCAGGTGGGAGCGGGCGGGTGGCGGGTACGGGTGGGCTCCAGGGCAGGGCATGGATGTATACGCTGTGGGCGACCTCGTGGACGGGTGGAGAGGTGAGTGGATGGGGCTGTGTGGATTGGGGTATTGGACAGGTCCTGTCTCCAGCCCGCTCGCCGTATGGGTGGGGTGCCTGGCAAGGTGCAAAGGGCGGGTCACATGCTAGGGGAGCGCCTGTTGTAGACCCTGCATTCGTGGGCTCGGCATTGCTCCAACCCGCCCCGCCCTTTCACGTGGCCACAGGACCTGGCGGTGACCGCAAAGCGCGCGCTCGCGTCGCGTGACGAGGCCGTCCCTTCCAGTAAGGCCACCTCGCGCGGAGCTACACCTCAAGGTGGGTGCCGCCTGAGGCAGAGTGATAGGGTGTTCCCGCGCGTGCACACGTGCGAGAACTGATTCCAGCAGCACCCCGTCACCAACGGGCGTGTATGCCGGCCTCCAGAGGGTGGTCAGGCAGGAACGCTGGCGTAGCCGGGTGTGGTGCCGCATATGGCACAGGGCTGCTGAGGCCGGCGAGACCGCAGGGTGCTGAGGTGTGGCGCTTGCTGCCCTGTGTGCGCAGGCGCCGTGGCCTCCGGTCCGCTGCTGGCAGCGAGCATGGCTGGCGCACCGATGGGCGACAACCGGGTCGCGGGCTGAGCGGGGGCTGGCGCTGCATTCGGGGCGTGCTCGTGGCTCGTGGAGTGGGGCCTCGTGGTCGCCTGGGCGTGAGCCTTGAAAGAGTTTGTGTGAACAGAGGGGTCTGGATTTGCTTCGCTTGTCGGCATATCGGTAGTGGTGCACCTTGTGCATGAATTGTGTCTGTGTGTCCGTGGGGCCGTAATTCGTAAGCAGCGCGCAACCGCGATCTGAGCCTGCAGGTGTGTCTCGTGAACCTTGCGTGAGAGACACAGCTGTGTTCCTCCCCCGCCCATCTGCATGTATCCGCTGCACTTGATCTACTGCGTATCATTTCCTTTGAAGCGGTACCCGAGGCTGGGTATGGGTATGTTCTCATGTAGCTAGATGGTGCAACGTCAGTGGCCAGTGATGTCGTGCTGCTTCGCAGCTATTGTGATCTGACAATGGCAGATAATTCGGTGCGAGATGTGATTCTGTGGGGCTTGGCGGCCGTGATCTGGTGGGCAAGGGTCCTGCAGATGGTAGGACCGCCCTGTCAATGTCTCTCTATGCTACTGTTGCGCTAGCTGGCGTGATTTCGAGGGTTTGGGCTGTCACAATCTTGTGGGCAGAAGTTCATCAAGCGGCGGGGTAGTCCGCAGCGCAGCGCAGGGGAGGTACGCACTGGTGGTAGGCGGAAGGGCAAGCCTAGGAGGACAGGCGGCTGTCCTCCAGGGCAAGACACGGGTGCTGTGCTCGCGCTTGCAGGACTCGGGACCAGTCAGGAACACGAAGGGCAACTGGCTGGTGGTCAAGTGGTGGGTCTGGCGTGTGGGCGGGGCCAGAGAGGGCACAATCCCCTATCACGGCGGCACCTGTCCCCCTTGTGTGCTGCGTCACCCTGTGAGACGGCCAGCCGCCACGGTGTTACGGCTGCGTTGTAACTGCCTTGTAACTACAGAGGATGAAGAAGAGTCCAGCGGGTCCAGCGGATGTGCATCCACGACAGTGCGCCGTACAGGATGTGTGACGGCCGCAACATCCCCCGCACTCAGGGGCCTTGTGTATCACAATTGCGACCCCACTTGCTTGTCTGTAAAGCTCTGTTGCGGGCTGGTAGCCAGGAAGCCACTAACAGGCCATCGCTTGCCACATCCCAGGCCGCGACGCTCGGCTGACCGCTAGTCTGCAAGCCCAAGCACATAGCTATGCAGCTGCAAGTTCAACAGCGGCTGGCGCGAGGGCAAATGCCCTCGCGCTCGCCATGCGGCGCTGGGCATCCGGGGGCCGTTATGGGGCGCTTTGCACGACTGACAGCCCGTGCAGCTGCACCTGAGCCGCAACAATCTAGTGAAAATGGCTCTGACAACAAAGAGAGCACCAGCGGGCGCAGCAGCGAAGTGGTGAACCCGAACCTCAAGCTGCCAAAGCTCGGCTACTTTGCGCTGGCTGACACCAAGGCAGAGGTCTACTCGCGGTAAGCTCAATCGGGTCGCATAGCTCTGCGCAACCGGGCTCCGCCTCGGCCGAGGCCCATCCTCCCGCATCCGTTACCCGACCCCAACCCACCCCCGCTGCACACCGCCCCCCCCCCCCCCGACCCCCCGACCCCATCCCTCCTATCCACAGCGCCGGCTCCGAGAAGTTTGACCCCGCCAAGCGCGGCGGGCGCTACCAGCCCGAGTTCATTTGGAACACGGACTGGCAGACGGCGCTGCAGCGGGAGGAGTCGCTGAGGCGCAAGGTGGAGGAGGCCAAGCTGCGACCGAAGGAGCCCTCGAGCGGCTTCCTGAGCCTGTCGCGGTGGGTGGGGGCACGGTGGAGGGGGATTTCTGGGCTGTGGGTTGCCGATGTCGGGTTCCCGCGCAGCCTCGCCCTCCAGCCCCCAGCACTCAACCCGCCCGCCCAGCTTCCGCACCCGACCGCTTGCGCCCCAGGTCAGACGACCCTCTCCCCCCTCCTACCCCTCTTCCGCCTTTGCACCCTCGCCACCCCTCCTCGCCTGCCTCGGCCTCTTACCTCCACCCCCACCACCCCACCCCACCACCCCACCACCCCACCCCAACCCCACCCCAAACCCACCCCAAACCCACCCCAAACCCACCCCAAACCTACCCCAAACCCACTCCACACCACCCGACACCCACCCCAAACGCACCCACAGCGTGGCCGAGCTGGACCGCATGGACGTGGACCTCTCGGACGCCCTGCGGCGCAAGAAGCAGGAGGAGGAGGAGCTGCGCCAGGCCATGGCGGCCAAGCGGGAGGCGGCGGAGGCACAGGTGCGGCAGCGCCAGGCGGCGCGCGCCAGCGCGCAGCAGGCGCAGGCGGCGGCGCAGGCCGCGGCCGCCCGCGACGGCCGGGTCGTGCCGGCGTCCATGTTCACGCGCAAGGAGGCAGCCAAGCTGCGGCGCGTGAGCGGCTCGGCGGCTCGCACGGCGGTCATGGTGGAGGTGCCGGCGCTGGATGCGGAGAAGATGCGGCTGGCGGAGGAGGAGCGCAAGCGGTACGACCAGGTCAAGGTGGACCAGCAGGTCTGGACGCTGCTGTTCTCGATGGCGGGATTCGCCATGACGTACGCGTCGTACACCCAGGTGCGGGGGTGCGGGTGCGGGGGTGCGGGTGCGTGCGCGGGAGGGCCGGGAGGGCTGTGGCGACGTGGCGTGGGGCCGGGAAGCGGACGGGGAGGGGCCCAGGAGAGGGGGAGGGCCGCGTGGTGCGATTCGCCGCGTGGTGCAAAGGCGTATGCGGAAGCCTTTGTCGTGGCGACCTCCGACAGGCCGTGAGCCGACAGGCCCTCGGGCATGCGTGCGGTCCCACCCTTTCTGCGGTCACCTGCTGATCACAACTGCACTCATCCCTTCCGTACCCCGTCCCGTACATCCTGCCGTACACCCTTCCAGGACGTGGCCTTCTCTTACGTGGTGGGCGCGCTCGGCGGCTTCGCCTACCTGCGGCTGCTGTCCAAGTCGGTTGACGCCATGGGCGGGGGGGGCGACGGCCTGGCCGGGGGCATGGCCTCGCAGCCGCGCCTGCTCATCCCCGTCATCCTGGGCCTGGGCTACAACCGCTTCAACCAACTCTACGCAGACCAGGTGTGTGTGGGAAAGCAGGCTTGGGGGCGGGGGAAAGGAGACGAGGCGTGGTTTGTGTGGGGCGGCTGGTACGGTATGGACTAAGCGAGTGGCAAGTAAGCCATGCCCGTCGTGCCGCACGCCAGCGGCAGGGCAGTGCCCGTGGGATCCGCTGCCACACGCCAGCCCCAAGCCCAACCCGCTTCCTCTTCCCGCCTGCCCCCCTCACCCTGATGCTCTGCTCATCCCCACCCCCTCCACTGCACGCCTGCTTGTCAACTCCTCCTCTTGCACCCCCTCCCTTCCCCCCCCCAGCTGGGCGTGCACCTGGAGCTGCTGCCCATGCTGGTGGGCTTCTTCACCTACAAGCTGGCCGTGGTGGCCAGGCAGTACAAGGACGTGTTCGACGGCAAGGCCTAGGCGGGGCGGGGAACCGGAGGGCGGGGGGCGCTTGGGGGCAGGGCAGAGTGCGAGGACGGTGTGGGGAAAGGAGACACGGGAGACGAGTTACGCGAAAAGCAGGCCAGCAAAGTGCAACGATTGCACTGACGGTGTGGGGGGGTCTGTACAGGGGGGAAGGGCGAGGAGGCGGTGCGGCAGATGGGCTGTGGTGGAAACGTGTGAGGTGGGGAGTTGGAGGGAAGGAGGAAGGACAACGAGCTGCTGGTGAGGGACGGTTGAGGGACGGAGACCTTGTACCGTGTACCGTGCGCAGGGACAGCACGCACTAGCACCAACGTTCAGTGCACACAGAGTCTTGTAAGGAACGCGACTGGCTTGAAGAACATAGACAGACGTTTAAGAGACCGCACACATGTCCGAGTCGGAGCGCCGCGACGGCCCGACTGAGCAGGCCGTTCCCGATGTCTCGCCCCTCGAGCAGCTCAAGCAGTATGCCGAAGACATCCCCACTTGTGTCGGCGGCGACGGCACGGAGGAGTTCGTTCCCGACGATGCCCTACGCGAGCTCTACCGCCTGGCCTTGAACGCCCTTAACGCGGGTGCCAGGGGCGAGGATGTCCTTGAGCACGCCATCATGGGTCTGGGCAGTGGCCGCGAGGGCCGCATCGGCGCGCGAATGCTCCTCAACGCGGGCCTCAGCCTCGACACGCGCGTCCGCGACGGCACCCTCATGCACCACCTGGTGGCCTGGAACATCCTGCCGCTGAGGAGGCAAGCCTGCGGGACGTCCGTGCTGGTAGTAACGGCGGCATGCGCAGGATGTCACGCGTGCGATGCCCATTAACGCGTGAACAATCGGCCCTCGCGCTGCAGGACGGACGACGCGGAGCTGACGCTGCAGGACATTCTGGCCAGGCGGCCGAAGGTCGACCTGCGGGACGGCGACGCCAAGACTGCGCTGCACCTGATGGTGAGGGATGTCCAGGGGAGCAAGAGGGGAGAGGGGCCCCCGCTAGAGCACTGCAAATACCAGTAGGCCAGACAGCGTGGTCGCTGGGACGTAAAAGCGGGAGCCAGATCCCCCTCTCCCTTTTCCCCTCCCCCCTCTCCCTGCCTCCCTCTCCCTGCCACCCTGAGGGTGAGGGCCTCACGCGGTCCCGCACCCCTAGGGCGCCCATTCGGTTCAACCGGATCCTAAATTGTACGGCCACATGCCCCCTTTGCTCCTGCCTGTACCTGTTGCGGCAGGTGGAGAGCCTGCTGGGAGACGTTCGGACAGCGGACTCAGAGATCGGGGAGCACTTCATCCACTGCGTGAGTTGGCGGGCCCAGCGTCCCAGCGTGGGAACCTAGAGATGAGGTTACCGTAGTGGTCAAAATTTAATTACAAAAATGTTTTTGGGGTCTGTCAATTGGGGGAAAAAATCCCGGCCGGCGGTGTAAAAACGGGGGGAAATTGGCATCGCGTGTCAAAACACATGCAGACGGGGAGGGGGGGAGCGGGAGCAGCGACGGGGAGGGGGGAAGCGGGAGCAGCGAAGGGGAGGGGAGGAGCGGGAGCAGCGACGGGGAGGAGGGGAGCGGGAGCAGCGAGGGAGAGGAGGGGAGCGGAAGCCAGGAGGAGAGCGGCTGAGATCTGACTGAGGGTCGGCGCGCAGGCGCCCAGCAGGCAAATGACCCGACTCCGGGGTGGGGTTTCTGACTTGTACGGTACCGGTATGCACTGGAGAGCCCCTGCTTGCGCTGGGGACACGTTTTGTAGCGTTTTGACACGGTTACCGGCCTGTCAAATCCTTCAAGTAATTTGGCCCCGGCATGTCAATTGGGGGCAAATTCGGAAGCGCTCTGACAATTGGGGGAAAAAATTTGCTTAAAAGCCCCTTGAGTGACATCTGACATGGTCGAGTGGCAGAGGGATCTCACCGGCCCAGTCGCCTCAAGCAGCCCTTGCTTCCCCGTATCCTCTTCTTGCGCCCAGTACCCCTCCAACTCCTCGGGCGAGGCGCGCCGCTACCTGGCGCAGGCCGTGCCGCTGATGCTCCAGGTGGGTGCCCTGCGGGGAGAAGCAGTGAGCTATCCGGGTCTGGCGGGCCCAAACCGCTAGTGCAGCAAGTGGGCGCTGCAGCGGTTGACATACGCCCCGCCTACACCGTACTCCCCGCGCAGGCGGGCTACAACCCCTTTGCCAAGGACTGCTTCGAAAACAGCGTTGTCCGGATGCTGGGCTACGCGGCCGGGGCGTACTCGGAGCTCGCTGACGCCAGCCGCCGCTGCAACGAAAGCCCAATGCCGCCCCAGGCGCCGCCCACGTCATACGTCCTGCACCCGGTGTCGGCGCAGCCCGCGGTGTCAGCGCACGGCCCAATGCCGCAGATCTGGATCGCGGTTCCGTCAACGGAGCACGTGGCGCGGCTCGAGGCGCCCGTACACCTGCCGTACGGCCGGCCGCCGGCGGACGTCAGCCCGGCGGCGCTGGCCAAGGCTGAGTGCGCCAAGATTCAGTTCGGGAAGTACAGGGGCTCCCTGCTCAAACACCTGCCGGAGGTGAGGGCGCACAGACGCGCGCGCGCGGTTGCGTGCCCTAGAGCAGGAACGGGTCACGACGCATGAGCTAGCGGGCCTGGCCGTCGCGGGTCCTGCCGCTTTGAGTGTCTGACGGGCGCATAGGGCCGATGCCACCAACCCCCGCTCCCTGCCCTGCAACACACCTCACAGGACTACGTCGGGTGGATGTGCGGCACGCCGGGGTTCTTCGACAACAAGGCGGCCATGCTGCGGCACCTGGCGGCGCTGGGGCGCGTGCGGGCGGGGCCCGGCTGCTTCGCGCGGTGTGATGAGTGGGGGCTGGGATGGTATATACACAAGTCCTGGAGAGCGGGCCTAGGGGCCTGCGGATGACGCCCTTGCGGGCAGAGCGTGGGACTCATACCCGACACCATGGTTGCAATGTGCATCCCGGTTTCAAGGACTTCGTTGGTGCACATCGTGGATGGTGTTGTCCTACAGGTGGATTTGGCTGGGTGCAGGTTGCCTGGTCGGGACTTTGACCCATAGGGGCCACACTGTCGGCACAGCTCTCGTGCGGTTGCCAGGCCACCGGTTGCTCAGCGGGTTTGGCTGGATGGGCAAGGCTTTAAAGCCCATCAAATGATGGGCAAATTTGCCAGCCCATCATCTTTGTTAGCGGACATTGATGCAGGAGGTATGCAGGAGGGCATTGCATGATCCGCAGGAGGTGTACGCTATACATGAGGGCATTTCCTGACCCGCAAATGTTGGACTTGCCACGAGGGGGTCACTAGGGTCACGGGGTAACGCTGAGCCGGGCCTGGAGACAGAACGGCACATGTCTTTGCGCCGTGCACCAAATATAGACGTGTTCAATTGCTTCGTGAGCCTGGACTCCTTCACTGCCCCCACTTCCCCCGCACTGCATGGGCCCAGCGCCATGTGTCCTGTCGTTGTAACCAATAATCTTAGAGCTCACGGATATGACCGGCCAACCCGCCATGTCCCTCCTCGTGCCCTACTAGCACCTGCTCCTTGGCGCCCGCATCCTAATCAATCAAGATGGGCTGCTGGGGCGCCCCGGCCACTGCTGCCGCCGCCGCGGGCTGTGCTGGCTGCTGCTGGCATCGCGCCGCCCCCTGCCGCAGGTCCTCAAAGGCCTCCCGAATCTGGGGGCGCAAGGGGCAAACTGGTAGAGTAAAGAGCGCAGTACAGCAGGACTGAATTGCCCACGAGTACTGCCCGGCTGCCCCCAGCAGACATACGTACCTCCTCCTCGTCCCCGGCCTTGGCCGCCATAGCTAGGGTGAGATAGGTCATCTGGATGAGACCCTCCTTGTTGGCCGCCTTCGGGGCATAATAAGGGGTCAGGTACGGACATGTTAGAAGATCGAAAGCCAAAAAGGCTTCCATCTGCCACTCCACCCCCCTTTCCCCGGCCCCCTCCCAAGCCCTCCCCTCCCCACCTGCAGCTGCCTCAGCGCCTTCCGCACCGCCCGCTGCTCCTCCGCCGGCAGCGGCACCTGCTCCATGAGCCCGATCAGGCCCCGCGTCATCTCCATGACGTCACTCAGCGTCTGACTCATGAAGCGGAAGCGGCTGTCGCCCCAGCCCTGCTCGGCAGACGAAGCGCCGGCGTTGCCGCTCCGCTCCGCGCCCCCTCCGCTAGTGGCTAAGAGCCCGGAGCCCGCCGCCGCGCCGCCGCTGCCGCGGCGCCCGAGCCCGCCGGTGCCCCCACGCGCCTCCTCCTCCCCGCCCAAGCCCGCGCAGGACACCGAGCCGCGGCCTCCGCTGCTGGCGGCGGCTGCGTCGGCGGGGGCGGGGGCGGCGGCCGCTGCGACGGCGGTGGTCTGGGGGCTGAGTCGGCGGTTGGAGAAGGGCGCGAGGCTGGGCTGCAAGGGGTCCAGTGGGGCGGGGTGCTGCGTGGAGGCACCGGGGCCCGCACTGATGGCGGCGACGGCGGTGACGGCGGACGCTGAGGGGTCGTCGGTGCGGGGGCGCTTGGGCGGCTGGGGGCGAGGGCAGGCCAGGAAGGGGGCGAGGAGAGGGAAGGAGAGATTCAGCAAGCTTCAGACCATTTGGTGGCCAAAGAGAGGTTCAGTCAGGGCCCGGAGGTCAGGAGCGTCACTGTAGCCTCTCGCACCAGCGGTCTACGCAGCTCCTTGCCGTTAAACCCAGGCCCACCACCCTGTGCCCTGTGCCGCGCAGGCCACTGCTGAAGGCCGCCTCACCCGGTCATCCGGCAGGGCCGGGCTGGTCACGGAGGGCTGCTGTTAGATGGCGAAGCCCACGTGCGGCGCATAGCCGTAGTACGGCATGGGCTGCACCGGCGGCAGCTGCAGGTGCAGCTGGGGCTGAAAGTGCCCCGGCTGTGCCTGCGCCTGCGCCGGGTGCGCGAAGTGAGCCTGCATGTAGACGGCCTGCTGCTGCTGCTGCTGCTGCGCCGGTGTCTTCGCCTGCTGCTGCTGCCTGCCCCCCAGCTCCAGCACGAAGCGGCGCTTGAGCTTGCATGCGTACGCCACCACGGCCGCCTCGGCCTCGGGGTTGAGGCGCAGGAGCTGGGGCGGGGGAAGGGAGGCAGGAGTCTGAGGGGGCCAGATAAGCAAATGGCCACGAGGAAGCTCCCGGAGCTTACCACCTTGCGCTTGGCCTGCAATCCCGGGCTATCCCGTGTGCCCGCATGAAGAGCGGTGCAAGCGCCGCTGAACATGGCCCCGCTCCCCGCCCCCCCACGCACCTTGAGCACCTCTGTGACCGCGCCCTTGCGGTCCCCCGCGTCGTACCGCTGCCGCTGCTCCGCGCTCATGACCTTGACGGCGGCCTGGTTGCGGGCCTTGGCGTCCAGGGCGGAGTTGGTGCTGGGGGCGGGGGAGGGTGGGTGGGGGGATGGGGGAGTTGGGAGAGCAGAGATGAGGAGCGGTTTAAGGCAACAGGAGACAGCCCCCGCGTCCGTGTGGTCTCCTCACAGGTGCCCCCGAGTCCTAGCCCCACGGCGTTGATAAGGGCAACCGGTGACAGTCCACACGCCCCTGATTTCTGCCTGCAGGCCCCCCCCACGGCTCCACCACTCACGCGGGGTCGCTTCCCAGCACCGGCCCGAAGGCCCCCAGCAGCCCTTTGGAGCTGAGCCGCCGGGGCTTGGGGGAGGCCTCGGCGGCCGCCGCTGCAGCCGCAGCTGCCGCCCAGCCGACGTAGAAGCTGGACGGGGCATCCGGCATTAGCGTCGGCGGCAGTGCCGCTGGCGCCGCAGGCACCACCCCCGGTAGGTCGAGAGGCGTCGCTGCCGCAGGCGTTGGTCCCGCCCCAGCCAAGGGCGAGGAGCGCTGGTGGCCGCCAGCCCCGGGGGCCTCTGCCGCAGCGGTGCGCGGGCTGGGCGCGGGGAAGAGCACGCCGGCGCATCGCTGCCACAGGAGGCTGGCACCGGACATGAGCTTGGGAGGGGACGCCACGTCCGCACCCCGGACCCCTTCGCCCCCTTTCCCGCCGCCGCCGCCTGGCCCCAGCCCGCACCGACCCCTGCGGTCGGCTGCGGCTGCGGCCGCGGCTGCCTGTGGGGAGCAGGCGCGTCGATAGTAGCTGCGGAGCTGCGTGTACGCCACCGGCGCCGGCGAGGCCTGCTGGCCGCCGGCAGGCGCCTGGGGGCCCATCCACGGGTCCTCCTGCACCCTCCCCTGCGCCGCGTCCCGCCCGGGCTGCTGCACGGGCGGCCTCGGCGCTGCCGCTCCGCGCCCCGCGGAGGCCGCCTGCAGCTCCGTGAGCGGCGGCCGGCCGGGGCAGGGACTCATCATCGCTTGGCCCGGCAGGGGCTGGGGTGAGGGTAGGGGTAGGGGCTGGGGCAGGGGCTCCCCGCGCAGCAGGGACCGCACGGACTCGACCCCGCCGGGGCCCGCCGCCTCGACCGCGGCCTGGACCTGCGCGGTGGCGGCGGCCATGTCGCCGCCCGCCTTGGGCTTCCATTCGTCTGCGTGCGCGGAGGAGTTTTGGGGGATTCCTTTGTCAAGATTGTCGCCACGTGGGCGAGGTAGGGGGTCGATAGAGGAAGAGTGCTGGCTAGGCCCCGCCCCTTGGCTGGCGCCTCACCAAGGCATGCCGCCAGGGCCGCTTCCAGGGTGGCGCACGGCGGCCCCCCCTTGCGCCCGTCGGCGGAGAGCACCAGGTACATGCCGTGAGTTTGCGGTGCCTTGCTCTTGGGCTGTTGGGCGGCCCTGGAAGGGAATGGAGGGGCGTCGGGAGGCAGGTTGGACACCGGCAGTGACCGAGGGACCGTCCGGACCTGCATCCCCGGCCACGCTCACCTTGAGCTCGCCATCTCACGTTTGTTGGGAATTGTCCGGGGGTTGTCCCTGAAGGCGATGTCGAGGACCAGGCCAAAGCCGGAAATTCGGCTTTGTAGCGCGGACTTGAGCTCGCCCTACGCATGGATGGGAGGCGAAAGGGTATTGCAGTTCTATCACTGTGTCCATCGTCTCCGACACGCATCTCACAAGGCACTATCGTAGGTTGCCATAGCAGGCAGAGCCCCGTCCAGGGGCTCCTCTGCACTCGCCTTGGCAATGCGCTCGCGCAGCGCTCGGGGAAACAGTAACCAGGACCCAAAGCGCGCGGCTTCGCTGACGGCGCCTTCGAATAGGGGAGGCACTGCCGTGTCGACGGACGCCAGCACGGCGCAGAGGCTGGCCCGATGAACAAAATGCGATGGTTCCGTGAAGCGCGCCTCCTCCTCGGGGTTGCCCTTGCTCTTGACCTCTTGAATATGGTATGCTAACAGGGTTGGGTCTTCGGCAGACACGAGCTTCAGCAGCTCAGTCGGACCCAACTTCAATGTCGCCTGAACCAGGAGGACCAACGCCTCTGCTTGTGCCGGCAAGAAGGACATGGTTGTGGGCACGCCTGCTATCTATTCCCTCATGGTGTGTAAGCAGTGAAGGCTGGTGCGCTGAGGCGTCTGAATGCGGGGTGCCGTTTCGACCGATGGGGGCTTGCCGGTTGGGGCGAGTGGGGGGGAGCACTCGGCCGCCGCGTGGTGGCTGCAGCGGCTGCGGCACGAGCTGAGCATGCTGGGCCTCCTCATTGGGAAGACGTAGTCAACATGGCTCAGCCCCGCTCGGTACCAGGGTCAGAAGGCTGGCAACATAACGGTTGCATGTGGATGTCAACCGCCGATCGACCGCGCAGCGCACTTCCTCAGCGCATACCTCGCACCCCCAAAGCTCACCAGCCTCCCGCCTTCTCATGCCTCCTAAGTTGCCATGCGCGCGCCAGATACAGCTCTGTCTTGGTCCCTTGATCCATTGCACGAACCCCCGTACTGGCTAACCCGCTGTCCACCACCGTCCATCACATGCATCCATCTGGCCACCTGGCCCCCACCTTGCCCCTCGCTCTGCCGCCCTCCCATCGCACCGCCCTCCAGTCCCTTCCGCACGATCCGCCCTGAGGTGCCCACCCTGCCCCTTTCACCACGCCACAGGTTGCGGCCCCTACCGCTACGGCCTCAGCACCCCGCTTGAGCCCCCTATCGCCGCCAGCTAACCGCTGGCGGCTCAGAGCGAGGCCTTGTAGGCGGCCCAGCCAGCGTCCCTGTACTGCTTGGCGGCGGCGGCGGGGTCGGCGGCCTTGATGATGCCGCGACCCACAATAATGACGTCACTGCCACGTGCCCCGATGACGTCAGCCGGCGTGTTGTACTGCTGGCCCAGGGCGTCGCCGCCCGCCGCCATCTGCACGCCCGGCGTCATGTGGATGAGGCCTGCGGTGGCGGCAGTTGAAGGGTGACATGGAGCGGGTTACGGCAAGGACGAGGCACAACAGAGCGAGCGCGTGCGGGCAGAGCAGAGGGGCGCTGCGGCCGCGTGCGCGAGCAAGGCTCACCCGGCGACCCGGGGCCGTTCTTCCATGCGGCGGGGTTGGTGGAGATGAAGCCCATGACGAAGTCCTGGTTGGCCTCGGCGGCCGCCGCCACGGCCTCCGTGTAGGCCCCGGCGGCGAGCGTGCCCTTGCTGCTCATCTCTGGAGGGTGGCGGGCGGGGTGGGGGCGGGGCGGGGGGGACGGGGCAGTGGGGACAGAGGCGAGGTTGAGTGAGCAGGGGATTGAGGAAGCCGGGTTTGAGCGGTTAGACTCTCTCTGTACCATATGCCGATATGCACCCCATGGTAGGGGTAAACTGCATGGCTCGTCAGCCCTGCGCCCCCGCTCGCGCCATCTGACACGACGCCCGACAGCCTCCGGCCCCTCCGCAGCCCCGCGCGCCCCGCTCCCCACCCACCCGCCAGCAGCAGCAGGCCGCGGCCCTTGGGCAGCCCCACGGTGCGGAGGCCGTCAATGATGCCAGAGCCGGGCACCAGGTGCGCGTTGGTGATGTGCGACCAGTCGGCGATCTTGTAGATGCCGCCGCCGTACTGTACGACGTGGGGCACGGGATCAGGTCGTTAACTTGTTTTACTTCTTGGGACAACCGCGCTGACGACCGTGCGGGCTTGCCCCACTCGCTCCTATGCCCCCATGCCCTCCTATCGTGTATAATGCCCCCCTCCCGACTGGCCCTCCCACTCCCGGCTGCTCACCTGCGACACCACGGTGTTGCCAATGTCGGCGAACTTGCGGTCCTCAAAGATGAGGAAGTCTGGCGGGTGGGGAGTGACAAGGGAAGAGCCACGGTTAAAGAAGTGCCGGGCCATTAGTGCGAGAGCCGTTGGTATTGTATGGCCTCGTTGGTACGTGCCCCTCTCAGTTCCTGCCTCCGAACTGGCGACCACCCCCTGGCCTCCGTCCGCGCTCGCGCCCCTTTGGGCCTGCTCCGGCCTCCTGCCGGGCACTGCTCAGACGGCACGTAAGCCTCTGACCCCGCCCATCCCCCCCCTGCCCCCACCGTGCTTCTCCGCCAGCGCCACCAGGCGGTCAACGATCGACTGGTCCCAGCGGTCAAAGATGTCCACGTGCGTCTTGAACACGCAGATGTACGGCCCGACCTGTACGGCAAGTTGTAAGGAAAGAGACCCGTTCGTAACCGGTGAAGACACAGACACGGGACACGAGAGGTGCATGCCACGCCGTAGCGAGCGCCATCCCCCGCAAGTCGCCACGCCCGTACAACCACGGGATGCGAGGCCAGGGCAAGCGCGCTTTACCCCGGCAACCGCCACGCTTGCCCAACCGCTAACCGCCAACTGCTAACCGCCAACGCACCTTGTCGGCGATCGCCAGCATCTCCTCGGCCGTGTCCACGTCAGCGGCCACCGACAGGTTGGTGCCCTTGCGCACCATGAGCTCCAGGCAGCGCTTGGCCAGGGCGCACTTGGCCAGGGGGACGCGCGCCTCGTACGTCAGCCTGTACGAATCGTACGACAGTGCGGCATGGTCAGCGATCGCACGGCACGGCGTGCGCTCGTGCAGTACGGTACTTGCACGGCACGGCTTCGCCGTCGCGGCCGCAGCGCCTGTGTACCCCTAGGCGAACCCGGAACCCAAGTCCCTATGCCCCCCTGTGCTGCACCCGACCCACCGCTTGGGCTTGGGCGCGGCCACGGGGGCCGCGGCCGGGGCGGCGGGCGCCGCGGCGGTGGTGGAGGGCAGCGTGGTTTGGTTCTCCGCAATGAAGGTGCGGACCTGGGCGGGACAGCAAAGGACGCACGCAGGGCACGACTCAGTACTCCACCCTCTCACCCAGCCCCCGCCTTTGGTCTGCTTCAGCCATCGTGACGAGGCAACGCCGCTCCCCTCGCCCCGAGCCAGGCCCCATCAGGCCCGCCCCAGGCCCCACCAGGCCCGCCCCAGGCCCCACCAGGCCCAACCCGGGCCCCGCACCTTCTTGGCGGTCTCGTCCGACACAAGGCTGTGCTTCTGCAGCACGTCCAGCATGGCGCTGAGCTTGAAGGCGGCGTGCAGGGCCAGGCCGTTCTTGGCCAGGTGGGACTCGCCGCCCTGGGGAGGGGGGAGGAGAGAGCGGGGGGGGGCAGGGGGCGTGGGGTTTGAGGTGGGAGGGTATGGTGCAGGGGAGAAGAAAGGCAGATGCAAGGTGGTGTCTGTCTACCCGCCTGAAAGCGCACGTGCGCCCAGCTTCTGCCTAGCCTTAGCCCAGACCGCCCGCCCCATTCCCTTCGCAGCCGCCCTCAACCCTATCCGTGATGCACAGGGCTAGGTGCCAACGCTTCAACTCGATTCTCGGCGGTGTTCCGCTGTGCAGTTTTGAGCGAGCCCAAGCCCCCGATCGCCGGTTAGCCACCCTTCCCCCCCAACCCCAAGCCCCCCACTCCCTTCCCACCTGCTCGCGGTCAATGAGCACCACCACGTCCGTCACCACCAGGCCCTCGTTCTGGGGGGGGAGGGGGGTGATGGGAGAGTTGAGCGGGGTGAGGCACGCAGTGAACCCGGCTGGGAAACTGACCTCGCTGCACGCTACGCTGCACGCTACGGGGAGCCGCACGCAACCCTCGCCTCTCTGCAGTCCTGCTCACCAGCCCGCGCCCCTCCCTAACCCTCCCTCCACTCCCTGCCCTCCCCCTCCCTAACTCTCCCTCACTCCCCCTCCACTCCCCTCCCCACCGCCCTCCCCTCCCCACCTTGAGCGGCTCCAGGGTCTCCAGCACCGAGGCCCCCGAGGTCACCAGGTCCTCCACGATCAGGCAGCGCTGCCCGGGCTTGTAGGCGCCCTCGATGGCCTTCTTGGTGCCGTAGTCCTTGACCTCCTGGGGGGGGAAGGGAGGGGAGGGGGCACAAGGGGGAGGAGGGGTGCACAGGAGGGGGGGGGGTTACGGCATGTTTGTAGCTGAGCGAGACCGCGTCGCCTACGCCGGGGAAGCGAAGCGTGAAGAGGTACGGGAAGGAAGCTCCACGGGCGCCCTTGCCCGCCCTGCGACCCATGCTCAAAGCCTCTGCCTACCCGCCCCCGCCCCCCCCGCCTCTGCCCCCCCGCCTCTGCATGCTCCATGGTATGGGCGCATCAGACTGGACCGACCACAGGGGTGCCGGCCTCCGCGCCAGCTCTTGCCCCTCCGCCTCTGCCCCTCCGCCTCTGCTATGGGACCCCAAGGGCGCCGGCTGCCGTACAGGCCTCCTGCCGTACCTTGCGGCGCATGACCATGGCGTCCCCGAAGCCCAGGCTCATGCAGGTGGCGATCGGCAGGGCGGTGTACGGCACTCCGCAGATGATGTCGTACTGGCAGCCCCGCACGGCGTTCCACATGACGCGGGAGACCTGGCAAGGAGGTACGGCAAGCGAGTACGGTAAGCACACAGAGAGAGACCGGAGAGCGCACACGGTCTTCTGGGTGCTGGCGGCCTGCAGCCCCCACACGCTCCCCTACCCCCCACGCCACCGCTCTCGCGGCCTGGGGGGGGGGCTAAGCTCAAGCCCATAAGCTCTCCCCACCCTTTGGCCCCCCACCTGCTCCAGTACGTCAGGGTACGACACGATGACGCGCAGGTCCACGTACACGGGGGACATGAGGCCGGACTTGAGCTTGAACTCGCCGAATTTGACAGCCTGGGGGGGGGGGAGCCGAGCCGAGTTGGAGTGGGGTTAAGATTCGTGGCATGGGGTTGGGGCGACAGGTGCGAGCGGCGAGCGTGGTGATGCCGCTGTGGCAGGGCAGGAGGGGGCAGGAGAGGGGTGAGGGTAGGGAAGGATGGTAGGGGGGTCGTTTGGCCAGGGCCGTGAGGGTCAGAGGCTGTTCAGGCCCCCCAGTAAGTGCCGGTCGCTACGCCCAACCTGTGCCCTCTCAGCCCAAGGAAGGCAACGGCCGTGCGGGTGCGCCGCCGTGAGGGGAAGAACACAGACGCCCGCCGGGCTGCGGACGGGCCAAGCACGCACGTGTGGACCGCAGCCCGCCCCCCTTCCCTTTCCACTCACACTGCGCGCCCCCCCATGGCACCCCTTGCAGCAGCCGCCAAACCTCCGCCCTGGAGGTGTGACGCCTCGCGCACCTCAATCTTGTTCAGCTTGAGCACGAGGTCCTCAACCTCCGCCTGGGTCATCGGCTCGCGACTCGTGGCCTTCATTCGCGTGCTCTCGCCACGCCGGAACGGCTTGGACACGAAGCTGGCCACGGTCTTGAGTCCGAGCACCATGGCTCCTCCTCGCCCGCTCTTGACACGGGGCGACTGGGCGGAACGAGAGGTGTCGGCGGCGGATGCGCACGCGACTGCCGGCCGAGTAGTGACTGGCTGGCTAGCTGCAGAGACGTTACGGGGACTACGCTTGGGGCTAGAAGCGGCCTTGAACTGCCCACTATTCATAGGCAGGCGGCACCCTGCACGCTGGTATGGTCTCCGCGACCCTGTCTTTGCAGCCTAGTGAACTATCTTGAAGAGCTCGAAGTAACCCCTCTCAAAACTTAGTAGTCAGTGCACGTCGAGGGGCAGGTCGTGCTGCACTGCTGCATGAAGAGCTTCCATTGGTTTGGCGGGCAGGGGCCGGCTCTGGCCAAAGCCTGCGTTGCTTGCCCCAAGCAACGGGACATACCGCAGTCTATCCGAAGAGCTACGAACGGGCCAACTTGGCCGTCTCTGCGCGTGAAGAGACAAGCCGCTGCCGCACAATTGGCAACCCGACCTGTTGGCGGCCTCGCATTATGCAAACATGCTATGCATAGGGCCTCTAATCGATGCAAGTGATACCGCCGCGCCCCCTTACTGAGCTGAATCGGCAAGGCTACCCATGGGCGACCCCGCGCAACTCGAGGATAGGGCCTGGCGTGCGACCAAAGGCGCCATCAACACTCTGATACAGTCGCGCCTGTCATGGTGCTTCAGGGTGGGTGGGGTGGGTTGGAGTGCGTGCGCCGTGTGTGTGTGTGTGCGTGTGCGGGTTGGTGGGTCCGTCGTGCTAGCTGCGCCGGGCACGGGGCGTGGGGGTCCGGACCCGGGGCTGGCTGTCCATGATGGGTACAGGGTCTTATAACTTTTGAGTGCTTGCTGGGAGGCCTCGGGGGCTTGGTGCCTCAGGGAGGGGATTAGAGTGTGCGTGAGTGGGTTGGGTGGGTGGGGTGGGTGGGTGGGCTTGCGGGCGGCTTAGTTCCCTGCGGAGGCGCCGTCTCCTGGGTATGGTGGTTGGGGGCACACAACTGCTTGCTTGGGGGACCTTGAGGGGACAGCCAGGCCCCACACACGGCAGCCCAGCCCTGGGCGCCCACCCCTGCCCTCAGTGCCCTGAGCTCACTGAGACCCACGGCCGCGCGAATGCATCCCACATGCACCCTCGACATGGACCCTCACACGGCCCATGAGACCTTCAGTCCCTGGGAAAGCACATCAGCAACCTGCTCAAGCAGCTTAGGCCAGCATCTTGATGATGAGCCCGCCACTCAAGCGTTGACCGGCGTTGACTGGCGTTGACCGAGCCAGGATCATGCGTTTGCGGAGGGCAACGTTGACCGCGTTGAGTCAACGGTCCTCGCACCCCATTGCCGTACAGGAGCCAGTGGACGAGGAAAAGCACAACGCGCCCGGGTACTATGAGCAAATCAAGGACCCTCAGGACCTGGGCACCATCCGCTCCAAGCTGGATGCGAAGAAGTACGACGCGCCCGCAGAGGTACGGCACCGGGTGCAGTACGACTGCACGGACTCAGACAAGACGCCTGCCGATAGTCTGGACCGGGGCGTGCGGCTGGCTGTCGTTCTCAAAGGAGTGGGATAGGCCATGGCTGGGCCATGGTAACATGGCCCCTGGCCCGGCCCGGACTGCACCGGATGAAAGCAGCGTGCGATCAGGGAGTGCGGCCAGGCTCCCGGGCTTGCACCGTACTGTGGCACATAGCAAGGAGCCTCCGCCTCTCACGTTGCCTCCTCCCCAGGTGGACGCTGCCGTCCGGACCATGGTGACTAACGCCCAGACGTACAATGCCCCCGGGCACGAGGTGCACAAGGCCGCGGAGGCGCTGCTGGCGTCGTGGGCGGAGCTGTGGGAGGCGCGGGGCGTGGCGGCGCTGTGGGAGGCGGCCAAGGACCCGGTGGGGCGGGGTGGGGGTGGGATGGGATGGAAAGGGGGTGGGTGGTGATAGTGGGGGAAGGGGGGATGTGTAGAGGGGCGAGGGAGGGCGGAGCAGGGGAGTGTGGAAGAGCTACTGGGGGTGGGGCGGTTGAAGCAGGAGGTGGGGCCTGGGGATGAGGTGAGCTGGCGGAAGGGCGGGGAGCTCGGGTGAGAGGGGTGCTGACGCAGGCACGCTGGGTGCTCCTTGAAGCCCCCTGTCTTGCAACCCCCCATCTCCCGCAGACCAAGGCCGCCTCCCTGCCTCTGGTCGGCCGAAGAGCCAACTCCATGCCCCTCCCGGCCGCCTCCTCCACACCCGCGGCCGCTCCCCTCTACCAGAGCGCCAGCCAGCCGGCCGCAGGGGCAGCTGCCGGGGCGGGGGCTGCCAGCGCCTCCGCAGCAGCGGCGGGGGCGGGGGCGGCAGCGGGGTCCAAGGCGCGGCGGCGGCAGGGGGCGGCCAGTGGCTATCAGCCGCCCCTCACACCTGACGTGGTGCTCCAGGTGTGTGGTGGGGGCGGAGAGGGAGGTGGGGGGACAGGGGCACGAGGCAGGGGGAGGAGAAGGGCGACGGGGCGGGTTGGCAGGGGCGGTGGGCAGGGCCGGGAGGCAAGGGTAAGGGGACGGGGCGCAGGGCCAAAAGGCCAGGGCAGGGCAGGGCCAACGACAGGGTGTGGGGTGAGTCGGGTGACTGGGCAGGGCGGCAGGGGCAATTTCGCAAGGCTGGGAGGAAAGGGCGGCGGGGCCCTGGCTTGGCCCCCTCAGTGGATGTGGCTCGAGCACCCGCCCACCCTCCCCGTCCCGCCACCCTTGCCCACACTGCCTTCCCTGGCCCCCTACACCCCACCTCGTTCACCTCCTGCCCCCCTCCTGCCCCCCCTCTCCGCACCCCGCACCCCGCACCCCAGAAGGGCTGCCGCTCCGAGGCCGGGCGCAGCTCCGCGCCGCTGCTGCTGTCGCTGCTGCGCGCCGCCACCTGGCTGCCGCAGCTGTTCCTGGGCTGCGGGCGGCACAAGGCGCAGCTGCTGGGGGGTGAGCGCTGGGGGGTGCGGTGGGGGTTGTGGTGGTGATGGGGGTGGGGGTGGGGGTGGGGGTGGGGGTGGGGGTGGGGGTGGGGGTGGGGGTGGGGGTGGGGGTGGGGGTGGGGGTGGGGGTGGGGGTGGGGGTGGGGGTGGGGGTGGGGGTGGGGGTGGTAGAGGGGAGGGGGATCGTGCTGGGAGGGCCGGGAAGGCGCGGTGGAGGCATGGAGGGGCGCCGTGCGGTGTGGATGTAGGTGTGCTGTGCTACGCTTTCCCTTTGCCGCTGCCTCAACCCCCTGCGCCCCTGCTCGCCGTCACCCCTCTTCGCACCCACCCACCCACCCACCCACCCCCTTCGTGCCCCCCAGGCCGCACCTCTGACCCCGAGATGCTATTGGTGCGCTGCCTGTGCGCGGAGTGCGGGCTGCAGCAGCTGCCGGGATACGTGAGCGGGGGGAGGAGGGGCGGGAGGGGGAGGCTACGGTGGAGAGGGCGTTGAGGGAGGGGCAGGGAGGGCGGCACACGTGCAGGGCCGCACAAGGTGCGCTTGGGCGGCTGGGCCCGCGTCCTCGCGTGCCGCAGTGTTGATCATGGCCATGGGGGGGCCCGTTGTGCACCGGTCCGTATCCTACGGGACCACATCGACACCCCCCGCACGACGAGTCGTCTTCATTTACCCCGGCCCCGGCCCCCAAACTTCCCCGCAGATGCCCCTGGCCCACTTCTACCAGCACGCCTCGGGCAATGAACTCGTGATCGACCCAACCGCCTCCCCAACGGCCTCCCCAACGACCTCAGCCAACGGTCACGAGGGCGCCAACGGCGCGGATGCGGCGGCCGAGCCGCCCTCCGCCGCGGGCGGCGGCGGGGGGCCCAAGGCGGTCGTGCGGGTGCCCGACGCGGCGGCGCTGAAGCGCAGGGTGTGGGGCGGCGTGCGGTGCGGCTCAACACTGGCACGCGCCGACGAGGTGAGCGGCACGGCGGGCTCTCTTGGACTCTAGAGCGTGGGACTGAAAGCAGGGCCCGGCCTGGCCGGGGCCGAAAGGTACCGCACAGGACTGCAGGTGTGGACACCTTGTCCTCTTGGAGCAGCACAGGGCTTACTGGAACGAGGAGCTCTGTGGGACGACCCGGGGCTCTGGTACAAGGATCTTGGCACGTGGCACGATTGGCACCCCCTCAACCCAAAACGGGCCCCCCCACGCACCCAGGCTCGCTTCCTGGATGTCATGAGGATGTGCGGGGAGGAGGCCGGCGGCGGGGGCCTGCTGGGGCGCAAGTGCCACGTGTACCACTTCTCCGAGTTCCTTAGTAAGCCCTGGAACGAGTACGGCACCTGGCGGCCCGCCACCGTGGTGTCGTACAACGCCGACACGGGGGAGCACGAGGTGCGTCAGCTGTAGCAAGCATGCCGTGAAGGGGTGCAGAAACGTGAGGGCAGGGCTTGGGCCTGTTTGGCAGGGGCATCCTAGCTTGGTCTGGTACTTTCTCGTGAGTGGTAATCTGCCAACTGCCAACCGCCAACCGCAGCTGCTGTACGACCACGATCCCGGCGGCGCCGCGGAGCCGGTACACCTCGCTGCCAACTTTCTCCACTTTGGGGAAACGGGTGAGTGCAGCCATGGGATAGAGACTGTGGGGGTGGGGGGCATCGGGTGGAGTACTGGGTGTCATCATGGGATAACTGGAAGGGGGGGTGTACGGACACGTGTGGCTGGGTTGTAACCGCACGTACATAATGGGTGCAGGACGGGGTGTACCGTGTACGGAGAGCAGTCCCATGCGGTGAGGCCATGACGAGACCCAGCGGCCCCCTCACGCCCTGCCCCCCCCACCGACTCACGCCCCAGCGCCCGCACCGGGCGCTCTACCGGTCGGGGCCCGTGGGGAACAGCGGCACGTCCAGGTGGGGGCGCGGCTGCGGTTGTTTGTGGGGAAGCTCGGCCATAAAGGGCCAGGCGATATGAGAAGGCCTGCAGAGCCTCCGAGCGCGGGCAATGTATCCTCGGTACCTTGCATTCTATACGGTACCTATCAACCGCACATGCTCCACGATCTGGGTCGGCCCCTGCAGGCTCTGCCGCTGTTTTTCGCAGCCTCTGCCACCCCCGCCTCCAAAGGTGCGTTGCTGGGGGGCCGGGAACGGTGTCGTAGCATCTCATGCTTGCCTTTTCCTCGCTCCGTCCAGCCCGCCGAAGCCAAGCATGCCATCCCGGCTTGCCTTCAGTCCACCTACCGGCATGCAGTTCACGCCCCTCAACCGTTTCTCTCTGTGGGCCCGGCCCCTCCTCACAGAGGCAATCATGACAGGGCGTGTGAGCGCCGCCTCGTCAGGTGCGGGGCCGAAGGCGCAGGCAGTCAGCCGACGGACACTGGCGGCGGCGGGTGGCGGCAGCGGCAGCCAGAGCTCCGCCGACGGCGCCGCTGCTGGCGGCAAGGCGCCGTCGGAGGACCCCCTGATCGGACCGCCGCCCTTCAGCCACCGGCAGCAGACTTGCGCAGCGGCGGCGGCGGCAGCGGCGGCGGCGGCAGCAGCGCTGCCGCGGGCGCCGTCGCCAGCAGTGCCAGCGGCGGCGACAGCGGCCGACGCTGAGGCTCAAATGGTAGCGGCGCTGCAGGCCCAACTCGCGGCGGGGGCGGCGGCGGCGGTGTTTGCAGGTGCTGCCGACGCCGCGGCCGTCCCCGTCGACCCCGCCGCTCTCTACCCCGCTGAAGCCGCACCGGCGCCCGCAGCGCTGCCGGCGGCTGAGGTGGCGGCGCCAGCGGCGGTGGGTGGCGGCGAGGCGGCGCCGCCGCCGCAGCAGCGCACTCCGCGGCTCATGGGCACCTTCTCCCCCGTGTTGGAAGACGACCCCTCGTGAGTGCCCTCGACCACGCGTCCCGTGGCGCGCGGTTCGGTGCCGTGCACTGGGCCTGGCTCGCAGGGGGTCACAGCGACGGGGTCACAGTGGGTCGATGGGGGTCAAGTGATGGGGGTCAAGTGATGGGGGTCAGTGCAGCGTGCAGCTAGCCGGGTCTGGCCCACTAGCCGGTAATGCAACGAGAAAAGCAACGAGTGAAGCAGATTGTTGGGGGCGCACTCACCAGGCCAGGCGGGGGCGCTCAGCGGTGCGCCTGCTTCAGCCGCATCTTCCAGCCGGCGAACTGTGGGGAAAACCCACCCACCCAGCCCTTCCCACCCACCCTGCCATCCCAACTCCCCCCATCCGCCCTCAAACCCCCCAGCACCAACTCCGCCCTTGACGCCAAGGCCCGCAACCAGGCCGCCGTCAAGGTCATGAGCGCGGAGCAGCGGCAGCGGTACGACGCGGGGGACCGCAAGGGCGCGGTCACAGAGGTGCTCAAGGTGCGACGGAGGGGCGGGAAGCGGGGCCATGTTGCGCGGCGCGGGTCCCCCTGCCGAGTTTATGCTTGATGTCGCCGGTTGTTGAACTACAGCGCGAACCACAGCGCATCCTCTCCTCATGCCGCGCATTTGCCCAGCTTACGGGCACGCACGCCACTTGCCCGCCCCTCCTCCCCTGCTGTCCTCCACACCCCGCAGGCCCTGCACTACGATGCCACCCTGGAGGCCAACGCGGTAGCCATCGCACAGCACCTCAAGCAGCGTTACGTGCAGGAGCACCTTCAGAAGCAGTTCGTCGGGACGCCGCAACAACAACAACAACACCAACAACAGCAGCAGCAACAACACTCAACGCAGCAGGCACAGCAGGCGCAGCAGCAGCAGCAGGCCGCGTATGCTGCGGCTGTGGCGCAGCACCAGCGCGCGGCGGCCGCAGCATACCACGCGCAGCACCAACCGCCGCCGCAAGGGCCGTACGGTTACGCGACGTACGCGCCCGCCGGTTACGCCGTACCGGTGCACGTGGCGCCCGACGCGTACGGGCAGCCGCACCCGTACGCCTACCACCCGCACGCCGCGCCCATGCCACAGGGGGCGTATGCGGTGAGCAGAAGGAGCGTGGGGGGACTTGGCTCAGGGCTTGGGTGAGAGGCCGTCACTCCACCATTGCTGTCAACACTTGCCTGCATACCGCACGTGTGTTTACCACACCGTACACCGTAGTGGGGGACGGCGGCGCCTTGCTTGCTGGCCTTCCCCTGTTGCCCTGTTCCCCTGTGATCAAGCCCTCAGACCGAAGTTACGCCTTGCTCGGTTGCCCTTCCCCTGTAGGCGCACTATGCCGGCTACCCGCCCCCACACGGCCACCCGGGGGTGTATGAGGTGGCGCCCGGGCCGCCTCCGCCCGGGTCCCTGCCGACCACGCCCTCAGTCGGCGCCTCCGCGGTACACCCCGGGGCGGCCGTACCTGCCCCGGCCCCGGTTCCGGGTGCCGGGGAGGCGGCGGCTTCGCCTGTCAAGCCAGACCCAGAGGCAGGGCAGCAGCCGGTCAGTTCCGTACGTGCCGTACGTGCCGTACATGGACTGGGGATGGCAGGGGCGTAGCACAGGGCGGGGGAAGGCCGGGTTCCAAGCAATGCCCTAAGGGCGCAGCGCTTCAAGAAGAGACTGTCAGTCGCCTGCTGTTGGTTGGGCAGACCCCTTTGACGCGACACCGTTGGGGACCTGCTGTTACCCATCTTGCGTCGCCTATGTGCTTCCTAACTTCGCCTGAACCCTGCCTTGCCCCTCCACGGCCCTTCCCTGGCCTGCCCTCCTCCCCAGCCGCCAAAGCGCCCTCGCACCGACGACCCCTCTGCATCCGCCGGCACCGCAATCGCCGCCGTCAGTGCGGGCCCTGGTGCCTCCACGCAGCACCCCGCCCCACTGGACCCCTTGCAGCCCAGCCTCGCGCCCTTCTCCAACCGCCGACTCAGCCCCCAGACCACCGCCGTCGCAGCAGCAGCAGCCCCCGCTCCCGCCGTCGACGCAGCCGCCGCCAGCAGCGGAGGCCGGGGTTCGGTCTCGTGCGCGGGCCTGGGCGGGGAGGAGGAGGCGCGTGGGGGCACCGGCGGGCTCGGGCGCCGCGGCAGCGGCGGCGCGGCGGCGGGCTCCGGGCTCTTAGCAACTAGCGGCGGGGGCGCGGAGCGAAGCGGCAACGCCGGCGCTTCGTCTGCCGAGCAGGGCTGGGGCGACAGTCGCTTCCGCTTCATGAGTCAGACGCTGAGTGACGTCATGGAGATGACGCGGGGCCTGATCGGGCTCATGGAGCAGGTGCCGCTGCCGGCGGAGGAGCAGCGGGCGGTGCGGAAGGCGCTGAGGCAGCTGCAGGTGGGGGGGGGGACTTGGAAGGGGAGAGCGGGTGATAGGATGGTTCGTACGGAGGGAGGCGGGACAGGGAGAGTGACAGATGGAAGCCAGGGGCCTATGTCGGCCGCCGTTAACCGTCGTCACAATAATTAGTCCCAACGCCTTCCTTCGCCTAAATGCACCCTACCTTCATCCCCACGTGCGTTGTGTCGCCGTGCTCTGTCGCTTGCTGCTTACCGACTATCTTACGTTACTGTAGTAGCTGCATTCTCACGTGCCCTCTTACCTCCACGCAACCTCTAGGCGGCCAACAAGGAGAACTACATAAAGATGACCTACCTCACCCTGGCATCCGCGGCCAAGGCAGGCGACGAGGAGGAGGTGGGTCGCGCCATGCCGTGGCACAGCAGCCCAGCAGCGCGCCTTCACGCAGCCCCAACTCGAGCTCCTGTCGGGCCGTGAGGGGCAGTGGCCGCAACCTCGGCCAAATTTCCCCCGGTTCCCAGCCCCTGACATTGTTGTCAACACCAGTATCTGAATGCGGTCCCTTGATTGCATCCCTGGACATTCTTGTTCCCGTCCAGATTCGGGAGGTCTTTGAGGACCTGCGGCAGGAGGCCACCCGCTGCCAGCAGCAGTCCGCGGCGGCGGCGGAGCTGCCACCCAAGAACGAGACGTCCGGCTAAACGACGAGGGACAGGCAGACGGTGGTGCAGAGGCGCAGGGGGGTGAGGGGAGATGAGGTCTGGGTATGAAGAGTCATGCCCACGCCCCGGGATGCCACGGGATGCCGCAGCGCCGCGGGACGGCTGTTACTAGTTGCTACCACAACCGCCTCCTGGGGCTGCCTTCCGGCCATGTTGGCTGCGGCGGGGTCCAGAAGGTGTCCGTGTCTGCATGTTTGCTTCAACGGTGTCCAGATCAAATTCTTGGGGGCTGTCGTCAACATTGTGGCGAGTGGCGATCCCGCGACGGGATTTGGATGCGGAAGTGGCAGGACGAAGCGAATGGATGAAGCGTGAGGCACGCCTGCGGGAAAGCGCACCTGGGTTGAGGACAGCGGGTGGGCACTGTGGGGGGTCTGTGCTGGCTGGGTTGATGCGTTACTCATGCACTTTGGGGGGCGGCGTGTCGCAATGGTAGGCGTGAGTATCACACTGAAGCAGAAAGTGCTTACGAACTGTGGTGGCAAGATGAAAGTGCAACGGGGTGGCTCTGTCTGCTTTGCTGTGGGTTAGCGGATCGGTAGCAGCACTTGTGTCGACTTTGTTCGAGGATGGGGCAACGCGAGGAGACTGGGATGCTGCCTCGCTGTGGGAGATCTGCCGACAGTTGATCGTGAGGACGGATGGGTACTGGGGCATCGGTGTGAGATTGAGCTGGGGTCGGTGGGGAAGCGCCGTTGGGTGTGTGGCCGGGAGCGGACACGCTTGGCTGGTGGGCGGCAAGGGGCAGCATGCATGGGTCTTTGGATGATGAGGGCTCTTATCTGTGCCCACACATATGCATGCCACCCTCTCCGCTTCCCCTCAACCCCTAGTATCATCATTCACTAGCAGACATGCTGCAGACAGAAACGCTGGAGCACCAAGATCGTGTGCCGGGGCTTCCCTCGACGGACACCTCCCGAGTGCTCATTTCTGAGATAGCCGAGTGCATAGCACGCCACCTCAGCTCCAACGAGGTGGCGTGCCTCCGCTTCGTGAACCGCGAGGTCGCGGATCTGTTCGAGCGTTTCAAGGCTGTGCAGCTGGAGGAGCAGCTTCCGGAATGGGCGGTGAAGGCCATCTTCGTGACGCGCTGGAAGCGCCGCGAGTCCTATGCTCTGCTCATGCGTGAGCGTCGGGGGCGCGTGGTCGGCATCGCGGCCAGATGCTGCTCAGATGTCGCGGACCTCGAGGCCGTCCTGGCCGCAGCGGATGCGCCCCCCAACCAGCAGCTCGTCGAGGATGCTGCCAGGGGCGGCAACCTCAGGGCGTGCCGCTGGCTGACGGACCCGTGCCGGTTCGAGGGCAGACTGGACTGGCGGCCACTCCTCAGCGCGGCCGCCGGCGGCGGCGAGCAGTCGGTGGTGGACTGGTGCCTGGAGGCCGGTTCATACGAGGCCAAGGAGTCAACGGCCTACGCCGCGGAGTCAGCTGCCCGCGAGGGACACGAGAGCCTCATGGAGTGGCTCTTGGCGATGGCGCAGCCGTACGACGGGTCCCTCGGGCGGTACAGCGGGATTTGCGAGGCCGCATTCAGGGGCTGCAGCCTGGAGACCGCGCAGCGGATGTGGGAGCGCACAGAGCTGCCGGACCCCGCAAACGATCCCGAGGGGTGGGAGCTCCGCGAGGTGCTGAGCAACGCCCTGGTTAGCAAACGGGACTGGCAGGCCAAGGCCGAGTTCCTGATCGAGCGCGGCGTGTCCCTGAGCACGAGCAGCTACAGAGAGGTCGCAGAGCTACCCTGCAGTGGGGACGTGCTGGAGCGGTTTGAGTGGCTGAAACGCGCGGGTCTCCGTCCCTGCTGCTACACCCTCCCCGCTCTAGCAGCTCGCGGGAACACGGCCGCTCTGGCCTGGCTGCTTGCGGAGGGTGCGGCAGCGGACGACGAAAGCGCGCGGCAGCGCGCCTTCGAGACCGCCGCCCGGTCCGGACACGTGGAGGCTCTGCGACTGCTGACAGGGGCGGGCTGGGCTTGCAGCCTGCCAGGGGTCTTCGAGGCCGCGGCGGAGGGCGGGCAGGCGGGCGCGCTGCAGTGGGCGTGGGACGAGGCCGCTGCAACTGGAGCAACTGTGCAGTGCAACCTCGAGCCGGAGCTGTTTGTCTCGGCCGCCAAGTCCGGAAGCCCGGAGGCCATGCGCTGGCTGTCCGTCCATGGGGGCCGCGGCGCCAAGGGCGCGTGGGCCAAGGCGGTTGAGTCGGGCTGCGAGGCGGCCGTGGATGTGCTGACGGAGCTGAACTGCCCCAAGCCGGTACGACCACGCCTTACAGCACCCCACGCTCCCCCCGAAAGCGCACCTGTTCCGAGACGCACTCCTGCTCCAACCGCTCGCACCCACTCGTGCCCTGCCCTTGCCTCCCGTGCCGCCCCAGACAAACGGCGGACCCTATGGCGAAGCCGTGAACCAGAGGGACTGGCGCCTGCTGCCCGTGCTCAAGCGCGCGGGCGTGTCGCTCGGCCCGCCCAACCGCTCCAGCCTCGTGCTGCAAGCCCTGCGCAAGGGCGTCCCGCTTTCGGTGCTGCAGTGGATGCTGGAGGAGGGCTGTCCCGCGCCCCACGACTGGTGGGAGGCGGTGGCGGCGGTGCGGGGGAGCAGTGGCGCCGAGGTTGGGGCGTGGGTTCGCGCTACGGCGGAGGCGCAGGGACCGCGGCGGAGCAGCACGTGGGCGGCGGAGGACCGGGAGGACTGCTGGGGCGGGTCATGGCGAGGGCCCGACTACTGGGAGCAGCGGGGACATGACCACTGGTACTGATTAGGAGGGGTAGCGAGGGGCTTGGCGGCGGGGCGTGTGGGCCCCTCACCTCGCCATGGCGTTCAGGCGGTATGGCAGCAGCTTTCAAGGCAAGAGCGAGGAGCGGGACGCGTGTGGTGGGATCGTATGTGCATACTGTGCAAGCCTACAAACCAATTTTTAGATCGGCATTGTGTTGCCTGGAGGACGATGGTCATGCAAGGAAGCAGGGAGAAAGCAGCACCTACGACGGTAGGGCTCTAGGCAAGAAGGACGCAGTGGTAAACCCAAGCCCCGAGATGAATGCGTGGTCCAGCTCATCCCAGCGCTTGATTCGCTCTAACTCTAGGACAGACGCGCTCAGCAGCTTGTGTAATTCGCGGGGGCTCGGCCCACCTCCGTCACCCCAGCGCCTCGCTCTTCGCCTGGCAGCCCTTCGTGCCAACAACCAGCCGGTGCCAGGCGCATCCCCTATCCCCGCAGCACCTGCCCCTACCTGCTGCCCCCCCTGCCCCTGCCGCCAACTGGGCCCGGCGTTAAGCCTCCCGCTGCTGCCGCCGCCGCTGCCGCTCCGCCGCCGCCGCCTGCCCTGCCGCCGCCGAGCGGGGCAGCTCCCCGAACAGCCGCTCGTAGGTGGCGGGGGGCAGCTCGGCGCCCAGCTGGTCCTGACAGCGGGGCAGGGCGAGGGAAGGGAGAGGGAAGGGTGCAGCGGCATTATGGAAGGGAATCAAGGCATGCTGACTATGGACAGCGCACAACAACCTAGCTCCTTCCTTGCCCCCGTGCCCCGTCCAGTTGACCCTCTGGTACTCCCAGTAGCTGGCCACGTACTACGGCTTGCCAGGTAGGCGCAGGCGCCCAGCCCCGCAGCCCAGCACGGCGGCCGTGGTCTGGGGGGGCTCGACGATGCGGGAGGTGGGCGGGTTGACCTGCCGGGGCGGAGTGGGGTGGGGTTAAGAACAGGGGTGCCAGGCAAGCGAGTGCGCAAGGGGTTGGGTGGGGTGCTGCGTCCCTGGAGCATACAAACGTCATGCGCCCCCAACCGAGTCCCGCCCTGCGCATGTAGCCCCTTCCAGCTTGCAGCTTGGGGGCCTGAGGCTGGGCGGCCTCGACCCACGTAAGTTCGAGGGCCGTGACCACAATGCACGGCCTTGCCCTAAGCCACCCAAGAAGCCCCAGATGCGGGGTGCCGATAGTCCCATCGGGCACAACTCACGCGTGAACCTACGCGCTTTACTGGTGGGCTGGGGACTTGTGTGGGCGAGCTGGGCTGGGCTGGGCTCAGTGGGTAATCGGTGGGCTCCAGAAGCGAAGGTGGCTGGCAGGTACCCGTGGGGGGACTAACAGATGGAGCATGGAGGGGCTCCAAAAGAGTTGTAGTACTGCAGATTCTGCCCACAGATACAGATACACTACCAGTATAGACCTTAACTTTGGCCCAGTCAACGCGTCCGGAGAGGGCACCTGTGCCCGCGGCTGAGCTCCGTCACACCAGGCACGCAACAAGCCCTCACACCGAGCACCCAGTATGACCCATTTATGAGCCACTGGAGGCCAGGGGCTTGCCCCGCCGGCACCACGCATTGGTGCTGTCTCGCACCTTCTTCAATCCTCCAGGCATCCTTGCACCCTCTACTCCACGACATCGTCATCGCCCTGTCCTTTGCCCCGCACTCGCACAAACGTGCACCAGCACTTGTGGGCAAGGCACATTTAGGGACCCGCCGGCAACTGCGGGGCGTCCGACCTCCGGCGGGAGCGCCCCGCTGTGCCCTATCAGCCTCCTACTACCTAATACGACCTTCAGCAATCCTAAATTTGCCCCGACTTTCCCTAGCTCCCCTGCCGCTCATGGAAACATGAGAACGCGCATTTAGGATATCACCGCAACAGGCCGTACCAGCCGTACCCATGGGCCGTACCGCACATGGCCTGTCCCGCGCACCAGGGCAGTCCTCTTATGCTCGGTCCCCGAATTGTTCCCTGTACAACAAGTGCGGGACGGCCATCCCCGAAAAGGGCTGAGCCAATTAACCCCCTACCAGACCTTCCCCCTGGGCCGACTTCAGCCCCCCAGCACATGCCTCAAACCCTTACCATCTCGGTCTCGTTCCGACCCGGAGGACACCGCCTCCCTCCTTGGCTTCGCCTTCTTGACGTGCGTCTGCATGTGCGTGCATTTGACCAACCACCGGGCCGTTCGAAGTTCCCAAACACAGACCACCCGGTTCCAGGATCGTCCGCACCGCTCAGCATGTCAGGAAACCCACGGCGCCAACCCATCCTCACAACAGTTAGGTGCTAGCCTTGGCTGCGGAAACGCAGCAGGATAAAGAGTTGTGCCGTGACACGCACAGTGCCCGCGGCTACTCAGGTCGAAGCATTCAGTGTGTTTTGTTGCGTGGAAACCACAATCACAATGGAAGGAAGAAGGAGATCTTCGCTGAGCACAGCGCGCAAACAACAGCGGCGAGGTGCAGTCAAGTGAGCAGGAAAGTGTCCGTAGCTAGCACAGGCTTGCGCCTGTATCCCACACTAGCCACGCAATCAACCAGCCTCTGTAAAGAGCGGCATCCATATCCAAGATCCTAATACGGTTCTCCCGACCAAGGCAGCACGACCGCCCCTGTGTCAGGTCCCACTCCAAGCATCCTGGATAGAAGTGACAGCATGCGGCCTGAAGCCGCCAAATGCCCCCAAGGGATGCTTGCTTCTGCAAATTTGGCACACACAGACTGAGTCTTGAGCCGTGACATATGGCATGCAGCATTCTAGCGTCAGTGGCAAGCTCTGCCTGACACTCTGAGCCTTCGCCATTCCTGACGCAAGTGCGCTTGTGATGGCCTGCAACCTCTTAAGGAGCGCACGGCCCCACGTGTATGTGCCTTGTAAGCCATTCCAGAAGTGCCTTATGCCTTATGCCTCTGCGCAAGGGTGCGTGCTCGAAGGCCATCAAATCCCTCCACCCAAACAACACTTTGGCCACAGACAAGGGTGGCTGCCCGAAGGGCTGAGCATCGCGCCCCTACACTCTCCAAGCTTGGAGCCATGGAACCCTCAATCAACCCTCTCCACCGCCAAGCGCCGACCTGTGCCATCCACAGAAGGTGCTGCTTCACATCACGGCACGGAATAGCTCGCACAGCCCCCAGAAAACTCCAAAACACGACAATGCTTGCTGTAAGCACTGCGCAGTGCGCACCCGGCTCACTGGACATGCGCGAGCCCAGTGTTGATAGTGCTGCTACCCATGACACCATACCTTTGCTACTTGGCCTTGAAGCGAGTGACGTGCGCACTGGTTAGATACTTGTATGCCAAGCCCCCCGGGAGCGCTCGCGCAGAGCCTCCCAAACCCACCCTTGTCCCTTCCCCACCTGCCATCTGTCCCGCTTCCCCCGATCGCGCCTCCCTCACAAGGCGGGCCGCTTGTCAGGACCGCCGCTGCCTCCACCTCCGCCGCCGTCGCCAAGCTGGCGTTTAAGGCCCACCAGCCCGCCACCACCGCCGCCGCCGCCGCCGCCAAGCCCCAGTCCGAGGCCCAACCCGCTCCCAGAGCTGTTCCCAAAGTGCTCGGAAAGCAGGTTAGCAAGGACTTGGTCCTCTTGGGACAGCCCCAGGCCCTCACGCAGGCCTCCACGCAGATCTAGAAGCGACGCCAGGCCCCGGCCTGCGCCGCCGCCACCGCTGCCGCCGCCGGCCCCACCGCCGCCGCCGCCAAGCTGAAGAGCCGGCATGCTGTCGCTGGGGCCGGCGGCGGCGCCGCCGCCGACGCGAGCGGAGCCGGACAGCCAGCCCGGGTGGACGAGCGACGCCAGGCCGTCAGCCCCGCCGCCGCCGCCACCGCGGTTGAGCGTGATCGGCAGGTTCCGACCCATCGCCGCCGCGCCGCCGGCGAGCGTTACGAGCGCTGCCTGGTCGCCGCTGCCGCCAGCCCCCGCCAGCGCCAACCGCGCCGCCATGTCGCTGCCTCGGCTGCTCAGCGGCGCCGGGTTGCTGAGATCAAGCGTCGCCGGCCTGCCGCCGCCGCCTCCCCCACCGCCGCCAGCGTTGCCGCTGAGCATTAACGGCGCACGCAGTTGACTCTGCGGCCGCGAAAGCGACCTGGCGAGGCCTCCGCCGCCGCCGCCGCTGAGGTTGCCGTCGAGGCTGAGTCCCAGGTTGAGGCTCATTCCGGTGCTCTTGTGGCTGCCGCCGGCAGCGTCGCCGTCGGCGCTGCCACGGCCGCCGCCGCCGCCGCCGTCGGGGCCTTGGAGGCGCAGGCCCGCCGCGAGGAGAAGGTGCTCGTCGTCGATGTTGGACGGCAGCAGCGACGTGCTGGAGTTCTGCTGATCGTACATTGTGCCGCCGCGCTGTTCGTTCTGCCCTCTGCCGTACCCGTCGTTGTCGAACTGTGTCGTACGTTGGTTGGGCGACGGTTGGAGTCCGGCGCCCTGGAGCAGCGCTTCCAGGCCCACCAGCCGACGGTCACGCAACGTCCCGCCGTCGACGGCAGCGGCGCCGGCGCCGCGGGCGCGGAACTGGGCTGCGGCGGCGGCGGCGGCAACTGCCAGGCCCTGGTATCCGTCGAAGCCACTGACGTTGATGGCTCGGCCGCCGCCGCCGCCGCGGCCGCTCGCCTCCGTCAACCCGCTGACGTCGTGGCTGCCGGCTCCGCGCTTCAGCTGGACGACGCCACCTCCGCCGCCGCCGCCGCCGCCGATGCTGCTGATGCTATTGCTGGGCCCCGACGTATGGCGCTCGACGGAGCCAGCCCCGCCGCCGCTGGCAGCGCCGCCACCGCCGCCGCCGCGCCCGCCGCCGCCGCGGGAGTCCTTGCCGGCCTGCCCGCCTTGCGTGGCCTGCGCGCCCCTGCCGCTGCCGCCGTTGGCAGGACCCGACGGCGTTCCCGCCAGCCTCGGCGGTGCCATGCTGCCGTCCGCCCGCCCTGACGGCGCCGCCGACTGCCTCGCCGCCGCCGCCGCCGCCTCGCCGTGCCGCCCGCCGCCGTGCCCCTTACCCTCATCCTTGCCATCCCTGCCGCCGCCGCCGCCGCCGCCGCCCGCCCGGGGCTGGCTGGCCTCCGACTCGGATGCGCTGCCACTTCCGGGTGGCGGGCCCGGCGGCAGCCCCGCAGCCTCACGTGCCTTTTCCAACCGCTCCGCGCGCAGCAGATACTGCTCGTACACACACCTGCAGGCCAAGGATCCGGGTGTTACTGCTATCTGGGGCCTGGCGTACTCTTTGCTGATGGAAGGTGTCAGAGCGAGCGCACGAAAGATTGATGTGGTTGAGAGCAGAGCCCGTGCCTCTGGGCTGCAAGGCACGAGGGCATCAAGCCCTGCCGCTGAAAGCGAGGGCACCACGTGGGGTTCTGCGCTGATGCCGGGATGCAACCACACCTCACCCCCGCACACGTCCCCCCCGGGGGCTACCCTGTTGGCGTTGCGCAATGGCCCTAGATACCGCAGCCCCCGCGCTACACATCGTCTCCTCTGCACGTCCACCTTGCCCCCCTATCCCACCTGCACGCCTGCACCGTGCCGGGGTTCAGCGGGCGCAGCTCCAGGCCCTCCGCCACGCGGCGCCAGCCGTTGGTCGCGGAAGACACGCCGGCGTAACCGCCCAGCCCCTTGACCTGCGGGGGATGACGCACGTGCCGAAAGGTCTGGGCGAGGCGATGCCCAAAGGCTGCAGCATCCCCATTTAAAGTCTCTGCGCTATGTCCTTAGTGTGCTCGATCTTCGTTGAAGCGGCATGAACCCCACATTCTCACGGTTGGGATGCGTCATCTGCCGTACATTACTCACCAGGGTGTACATCTTGCGCAGGTCGTACGAGTGGGAGCCCACCAGCGCGGGCGCAAAGTCGTCGCGCCGATCGGCTGCTGCTGCTGCGGGCCCCGATCCCGGGTTGTCGATCCGTCCGTACACGAAGTCAAGCAACTGGAGCTGAAAGGCCTCGCGCAGCTGGGCGGGCGTGGGCTGTGGGTCACAAGAAGGTGGGACACAAGATGCGGTCGGGGGGCGAGGTGTGTGCGGTGACCAGCTGAGCTGCTACGCGAGGGCGGACGGAGGGAAGGGCCGGGCGTGGTGCAAGTGATAGGGTAGCGGGCAGCATCACATCAACGTGTCGTCAGCTATGCTACTGCCTCTGTCAGACGCATTCCGCGGTGGAATCTCATCCTTACAACGGCCGCCCAGCAGCGAGTGCTCGGGCCCCATCCGCAAAGCGCAGCTCAATCCCCGCTGCCAGTTACTCCTGGGGCTGCATGACTCGCTTGGGCTGAGCCCGTCTGCACTCCTGTCAGCTCTCGCACCTTTGGCGGCGGCCCTGGCCCTGGCCCGTCTCCGTTCCGCCAGCCGCCTCCGCGCCCGTCCCCCGCAAGCGAGGCCCACACGAGGGCGCGCTGTGCGTCCGTGCCGGCGCCAGTGCCTGCGGTTCCCGCAAGCCACTCGCCCAGGCTCTTGCCGGCGGAACCGTGGCTGTCGACCACGCGAATGCTCTGCAGGTAGGCAGGTTCGCAAGGGGCAGATGGCAGCAGAGCGGGTGAGTATGAACACGGCAGTGAGCGTAGGGCAGCTGGGCAGGAAGGAGGTTGTACACGTGTTGAGATCACTGCGCCCGCGCTCGCACCCCCACCTGCTTCCACTTCTTGGTCGCCTGACGCCCGCCTAGGCGCTCGAACTCCGTGGGCGTGGCTTCCCGGATGCTGCCCAGGTGGGAGAGGTACAGAATCTTGGTCTTGGCCTGCGGGGTAGGGTATGCGTTCTCGGCTTCACAGCTGTTTGAAAGCCTGCCCAGGTGTGGCGTGGAGCTAGCGGTATCCATCATCGGCCTCGCGAGCCTGCGCCTCGCCAATGTCCAGCATCCCAGGCCCTCGCTCGCCAGGAAGGGATTGCCTGGCCCACTCGACCCACATCCCAACGGGAAGGAACTCCCGCAGAGCGCACGGAGGACAGCATAACACTGCATCTCCGCCACTCCGCCATCCCCAGCTGCTCTGGGAACACCACTGAGGCCAGGCAGGTGCCCCCCCGCCTGCAGGCCTCTCCCCGACCGCCGACGGTCAACACTGCGGTTCCACAATCTTGTCAACGGTTTCTTCGTGCCTTATGCACGTTACACTACAGGCACTGCGTCTCGGTCCTATCCTTTGCGGCCACATCCCGATCGCACAGCACAGGCTTGGCCCCTGGTACCCAGCCGTCACACGGGGGTCTCAGGCAGGAAAGTCGAGCGCGACTCACCACATCATATGTGCCCCGTAACGTACCGCAGATCACCTGCAATCAGGCATGAGGACACCCCGTAGAATTGTCAAGATGGTGCGGGTGTGAAACACCGCAGTTATTGAAGGTTACCCCCTGACGTACGGCGCTGACCCATGGGGGGTGCGGCGGAAGTTGCAGGCACGGCAGTGGGGTCCCCGGCATTGAGCCCGCCTCGACTGCCCCTCTGCCCGCGCCCACCTCCACAGTCGCAGGAATGGAGGTGGGCCCCGTAACCGCAGCGTCCATACTGAGCTCCTCGCCTGAGGGTGTGCCGCACCGAGTTCAGCCACCATAGGGTTACGAGCCGAAACGTTGAGATGGGACTGCCGGGCACTCTGGACGACTGGAAGCCCCGGGAAGAGGCCTACGACTCTTCTTTTACCGCTCGGATGAATCAAACTGCTGGAAATTGCGGGGGTGCTGCAGGCGGGGGTGCTCGGATGCGTCGCTTCCATGCAGGGGGCGATCCAGGAGAGGCGTGATGCGAGTTCGCGGGGGTGCTGCGCGTGGCCCCGATCGTGTTCCCAAGCTCGGCCCTCATCCACAGTCCCCGGTGCAAATGCGCTCTTCCCCAGGGAGGCGAAGGGCATGCCGTTCATACAGCGGTCTGGGGCGGGCTTGTCTCCCTTCCCCGAACCTCCTGGGGCGGACAGCGGACCCTGGAAGCCGGCGGGGTACGGAACCCTGGAAGCCGGTTAGAGCCGCACCGCACCCCACCAGCGCTGATATGAAACTGTTCCACAGCACGGACAGCGGTGTGTTTGTGTAGGCGGGCAGCAAGCCAGAGGGCGCTCATAACTTCTGCCCGGTCGAGATGCGGCATGCTCGCGGAGCCCCGTTACCCCCCTAGCCAGCCCTCCATGCGTATCAGCGCGGTAAGCGTTATGATAAACGGCCTTGATTTTGCCTACCTTTCGGGCCGGGTTAGGCCGCGGCGATTACCTCGGCAGAGCTCCCAGGCAGAGCTCCCAGGAGCTCCAAGCTGCTAGGTTCTGGCTGCTAGGACGCGGTCGGGGACACGGCGGGATAACTTCGGTCGAACCTGTCGCGCCGCGTGAGCCGGTTCGGTCGGTTCCTAGTCTGCCTCCGCAACGTCAACGTCAACGCCAGTGCTGCATATAGACTGCCATTTACTCGGATGTGCAAGGCTGCTGGAGCCAGTCGGCCTGGCCGGGCCGGAGGCGTTAAAGCATTCAGAGTATGGAACTCTCATCACGATCACGTATACGTGCAGGCAGCATGGTAAGAAGTGTCGCAATAGGAGTATGGTGTCGCTCAGCGCCGGGTACGCCAATCGCACGGCGCGGCTAACGCGGCGGATCGCGTTTCGATGGCCGCGACGGCACATGTGTCGCCCGGTGGCCTCCGGCCCCTCCTTGAGCTAGCCTGCTCTCAGCCGTTTCTCTCCTGCAGCCATCGCACCGGAGTGATGGGGAGGATGCCGCGTGACTCGGCCGATTGCACCGATGGCACGCAGCCGACATGCACGGCACTCGCCTCGCGGCCTCCCACCAACGGGTTACACACCCTGATTCACCAAGGAAGCTGGGGCCAGCCGCGCACAGCCTGTGAAATGAGGAGATGAGGCAAGAAGACAAGCAGGGCGGGGCTGGCCCTGTGTCTGCCCCGTAGCACCGAGTGAGCCTTACTGGCTTTTGCCCCAGGACTTCCGCTCCGCACAGCTGCGCAGCTCCCCGTGGTGTCAGCCCGAGCTCCCGCGGCTGACTGCCCCTCAGTCATTCGGGCAGGATTGACCTGCACACGGGAAGGTTCACGGTTTCACAAGGCGCTCCCGTTCTCGTCGTTCCCGTGCACGCCGCAGCCCGTGCTAGACCCCCAGTGACGAGTCCAGGCCCCCGTCCTGCTAAATTACAGCTTAGGGTTTTGCGCCTTTCATAACGCACCGACGACAACCCCCTAGCAGCAATGAATTGGATGGGTCCCGTCACTCCCCTGCTTGCCGTGGACAGGGACAAGCCGTCGCTTGACGGAGTTTGCACAGCTGCTATGAAGAAGCGTACGGAAGCATGGCGGAAGTGCGTGCGTCGCAATGAGGCCAAGTTCGGATGGGAGAAGAAGGCCAGGCCATGCGAGGCGAGGGGCCAGCCATACCCCGCTGCCCCTCACACTTTCTCCATCGCCAGCACCCCCGCCTGCTTGACCAGGCGGTAGCACCGACGACCCCGCCTTGCCCTTGCCCCCCTTCCCGTCCACCCCTGCCTCGCAAGGCGCCGCGAACACTCCCGTGTTCGTGTGCGGTAGGGTTCGTGCCGACCGCCGGACCGCGGGTTGCCTCGGCCATTTTCCTTCGCCCCACGCCCTTGCCCTTCCTTGCCGCCCTGCAGTCTATACATGCTGAAGTAGCTGGCGACCGTAATGCTATGCAAACGCGCTCACCGCGTGTTGCGACGACGCCAACAAGCGACGCCTCATCTGCGATCACCGCGACTCTTGCCTTTTAGCTCCTACCCTCAATCTGCAAGTCACCAACTAGCTCGACCCTCAAGCTGCGAAGAGACATCCAGCAATTGCACGTCCTCCCCCGCCGACGCTTCCACCTCAGTTAGTCTTCGCCATGGACAACGGAGGGCCCTAGAATGCTCCATTCAAGTGGTCAAGGGGCTGAGCGTTCGGGCCTGGGGCCACACCGCGTGGCAGGTGTGTTTTGGGCTGTCCCTGCCCCGTTCGCTGGCTGCTTGTGGTCGCAACCTAGGCACCCACAGCCTGTTCATACCCTTCAGCTCACACATGCCTGAGTTCTATGAAGCATGCGGGCCGCCAAAGGCGTGGCCGGACCGCTCGCCCGTCCCTCATTGGGCCAACCCTTGCCCGCCCCATCCTTCCTTGCCCACGCAGCTGGCGTGCCTCCTCGCTGCCTCATTCTACGAGGACGCTCGGGACTGGCAGCTAGCGAGCATTGACATAGAGACACCCGAGGGCGGCTTCACGACACCCGGGAGCGTTGACGACGCGGACAAGGGAGCTAGCAACGATGCCTCTTCGTCGTCAGTGCTGCCCGCCGGGCCCCGCGGGGCAGGGGCAAGCCTGGGCGCCCTGTGGTTCGGCTGGAGCTCCCTGCTAGCGATCCTCCTGCAGCACGCGTTGTACGGCGTACGGCACCGCACACTGCTGGCCTGGGCGGGCGGACGGGTGAGGGGGCATTCAGGCCCAGCGGTGACTGCCTCACACACAGTGGGCCTTAAGCCTCTCCAGGCTCAGTGTGCGGGCTTTGCCGCGAGCACCGATCGTCAACTCATTCTGAGAGCATGAAGGGCACCTGAGCCTTTAACCCCACTACCGCCACGCGGCCTCAAAACCTCGACCCCAACCTTCTGCCCCCCTGCAGTTAGTGGGGTGTTGCGGGCTAACCGTCGACACTGCGCCAGCCGACGTGGCGGCCGCCGCCGGCCTGCCCCCCGGCCTGTCGTACGGCCTGCTGACTGGGCTCGCCGTGGACCCGCCCTGCCGCCGGCGGGGGGTGGCGGCGCGGCTGCTCGAACACGCTGAGGCGCAGGCGGCGGTGCAGCTGCAGGCGCATCCCCGGGTGGTTGGACTGCTGGTGGCTCGGACCAACGTGGACGCTCTGAGGTGAGCCTGTCGCTGATTGGGAGTTGGAGCAACTCGCCGGAATGCGGATGCTAGCGTGCCAGAGGTGATGGGTGTGTGACCTGCGAGGCGGGGCTGGGGTTGGCGAAGGGGGCCCTCGGCAGGGTGCATCCGTGCTGGCGCTTTAACATTGTGACTGACCCTCCACGGCTACACCCGCAATCTGGTAAAGCGAGGCCGCAGAGAGATGAGGGTTCGAGGTTGCGGCCTCTCGCGAACACCCCTGCCCTGCTATTCTCCTGTCCTTCTCACGAGCTTCTGTACCTCTCAACTCGGCAGGCTGTACCTGCGGCAGGGATACTCGGAGGCGCCGTGGGTTGACGAGCGCTGGCAGGCGGAGGCCGAGAAGGGCGAGATTGGGCGGCCGCGGAGGCTGCTGCTGATCAAGCGCTTGTCGGAGGCGGCCTGAAGGCAGCCGGGCGCCCTTCTGGGGTCTCGAGTCTCGACCGTGGCGGGGCTCGATGCTGGAAGGGAAGCTTGAGCGACGTTACCGTATGTGTGAGAATGTAGCGACAATCACGCAGTTTTTTAAAAAGATGTGGAGTGTGTAGCAGGTCAGGCATGGAAGGGAGCGGGGAGCTGGCGGAGGCACGCCTCGACCGCTGGGCTATGCAGGTGCAGCCTGTCGCCGAGGGCGAGGCGGCACAGAGCACTCAGACTGCGGACGCGCTGGGCGAAAGCATTGTCGATAAGCTTTCGGTGGGCGTTTCATGTGGAGGGATGTTGAGGGGGGCTGGCGCGACCTGCAGTTTGGAGCGCGGGGGCCAAGCGCGGGTTTTTTGGCCAGGGTTTGGGCGCCGGTTGTGGCACGCGCGGATGGTGTGTGCCAAGTCGCGAGCCACAACTCCCGGCTATATCCTTTGCTCGTAAAGTGCTTCTACAGTGAACTCGTGCTCCCTCTGGACAGCTTTCGCAGACAGGGCCAAGCAACCTTTGTGCACTTCACCACACTCCGACCTACGGCAGACCTCGAAGTGTGCGACAACAGTAGCTCACAGACCTGCCCAATTGAGCCTTGCAACTGAAAATTGCAAAAATGCAAGTCACCCGGCCGCCACCAGTTCTCGCTCGTTGCCCGGCACCAGTCCTAGCCAAGCGCCTTCTGGTCACTGTGAGGCCTTCTAGGTGTCAACGGCAACAATGCCGGGCTCGGCTACAGGCTGGCGAGGAGCAGGTGTGTTGTGCGGTCACGCTCGCGCCTCTCGCGGCCACGAGTTGTCACACGATAGGTGCCCCATACTCTTTACCTGCTGTGTATAACCACTAGCGACTCATCGGGACGAGGAAGGGCAGCGGAGGCCTCTGACTCTCGAACTTCCATCCCCGCATGCCTTGCACAGTCTGAAGAGGAGCGGGTATCTGCAGCCCGCGCGGAGGTGACGAAGCGGATCAAACAGCTCGGCGCGGCTGGCCGCGTACGGGACGCCATTTCCGCGCTTGCGGGCCTCTCCAGCCTGGGCATCCAGCCGGACACGCGCGCGGCAACAGCTCTGGTGCAGGCGTGCAATCGCGACATGGAGCTGGCGCAGAGCATTTTTGATGAGATGTTCGGTGAGTAGGCTTTGGGGTGCGGGAAGAGCCGTCCGGGGGGGGGTCCACGGGGAGGGAAGGGGTGTTTGGGGGGGGAGGGGGAGTGAGCTTAAGAGCAACCGCGTCCACCACTCAACCACCAGCAGGGGGCAGAGACAGATGACGCCTGGCACCCGTGGGTGTGAGGCGGGGGGCTGACCGGCAGCAGGCCCGGGCGGGCTTGCAGGGGCAACCTGCTGCAGCGCGCCTCACAACCCACAGCCGTGACCCTATCCCCGCGTCCAACCCACATCACAAACCTCCACAACGCCAGCCCAACCTATAACTGCACTGACCTCGGCGGCCCCGGCGTCGTGCCCACGGCTTTGCCCCTAGCCCCTAGCCTCTGGCCCTTCGCCGTCCGCCCACGCCCCTCTCCCCTAGCGAAGCCTCCCGCCGCCCACTCGCTCCCTCTCCGCCCACCCCACCCCTCACCCCATCCCCGCCCTCTGCCAACTTGCTGCCCCCTCAACCCTTCCCTCACCCGCCCCTCCCTCCCTCCCGGCAGGTGACTTCCTCCGCCCCGACGAGGTCTCCTTCGCGGTGCTCCTCCGCGGCTACGGCGCCTCCGACCCACCCCAGTGGTCCCGCATCGACACCACCCTCACCACCATGCGGATCAAGTACGGCATTGAGCCCAGCGCCGGTGAGTACGGCACCCAGATCTGGATTGAGGTGATGGGCGGGACGGTGGGGCAGCTGCATGAGGGTCGGGAGGGGCTCGGGTGCGGGTGGGGCCTTGGGGCACCCACCCCAGGTCGGGCTCGGGGCCGGGGTACAGCCGTGCTGTAGGCAGGGCCTCTGGTGAAGACCGGGACTTGGCTGAGGGTTGGGTGATGGGGCGAGAGGGCAATACGCGCGCCCCACATGCTCCCTTTCGCCTCACGTTTCCTCACCTGGCTTCCCCCTCACCCCGCCCCACACCCACACCACCCACACTACACACCCACCACACCCGCGCCCCACCCCTCCCCCATCTCCCCCCCAGTCTCGTTCAACGCTCTGCTGGAGGTGTGCTGCCGCACCAACGACCTGGACCGCGGGCAGGACATCATCGACCGCATGGCGGCGGACGGCGTGGAGCCGGACGAGTTCACGGAGGAGGTGGTGGCGCGGCGGAGGGCGCTGCGCTCCTACCTGCGCAAGGCGCTGCTGTGAGGGGAGGGGAGCTGTGAGGGGGAGGGAGGGGAAGGGGAAGAGGAGGGGGAGGGGTGGAAGAGGAGGTGTGGGGAGGAGGGAGGAGGGGTGGGGTGGAGGGACGAAGGAAGGAGGGATGGGGACAAGAGGAGCAGCCTCTGGGGAGTGTGCTTGCGCTCAGGCAGGGGCAGGCGCGGGCTGGAGCGAGGGGCGAGCGCGCGGAAGCTAGGCGGCGCCAGTGGACGTAGCGGGCGGGCGCTGGGCCCACGCCGCTATCCTGACGGCAGCGTGTAACGCTGTCAGAACGCGCGCGCCTTGCCTCCCACACTCGCACCGGCCGCGACCCGCCGGGCCTGGGGGGGGCTCACATTGCGCCTCAGCAGCTGCGTGCTCCCCTGCCACGGCTCCAGTGGTCTCCAGCGGTGCCGCGGCAGCAGGCCCCGCAACCTTGACGGCAAATGTTTGCGAGGCCATGCGACGTCACCGCGGCCCGCGCCCCCATTTCGGAGTCGCAATTCGGCCTCCTGCGCGCTCGACATCGGCGCTGGCCCCCGATCACGCAGACCCTCGCAAAGCTCTCGTGACCGCGCTCTCAATGACCTAGGCTACCGAGGCTTGCCATTAGAATTCACGCGTCGCTTCGCCGGCACCGCTCGACACACAGCAGCTACTCGCCGCGCGCCCTCGGCCGGGGGCCGCGAGCCTCTTGTTAGCCATCTATAGAACACCCTTCTAGCTGCCTGTCGAGCTCAGGCACCCTTCTAGCTTTCCAGCGAAATGGCGACGCTCCTGCTGGTGTTCGGCACGGGACTGCTGGCGGGTCGCTCGCTGGGCCGCCGCCAAGTGCGGCGCCGCTACTCCTCCGCTGAAGCGCTAGGTCACAAAGAGGAGCCTGGAGAATCAAGCGACGGAGCGACAGAGAGCGGTAGGCTGGAGGGAGACGCGGAGTCGGCGGTCGCGGCGACGCCTAAGCCCGTGCTTGGTGCGAAGCCGTCGGCAGGGGAGGCTGCGGCCGCGGCGGCGGCGGCGGCGGGCGAGGGAGCGGGGGCCGGCCTGTTGACGCCGTCGCCGGCACCGCCGTCCCGCTGGCGTCGCGCGCTGCGCCTCGCACCACGCGTCAGCGGCAGCGGCGCCGCTGCGCCGAGCCCTCCACCCCAAGCAGCGGCGGGAAACCCCTTGCGGCCGCTGGGCGACGCCGCAGCCTCCGCCGAGGCCGTCTCCGCCAACGCCACCGCTGCTGCCGCTGCGCCTGCCGCCGCCGCTACGCCTGCCATGCACGGCCGCCGGCCCAGCGTCCCCGAGCCTCAGACCCCAACCGCCGCCGCCACCCCCGCCGCCACGACGGCGGCGGCGCCGCCACCACCGCCGCCGCAGTCAGACCTGGAGCACCCCACTCACGTGTGGTACGTCAGCGAGAAGGACCTGGACTTCTTCCGGGCCCGCGCCGAGCTGGACCAACCGTTCTCCGCCGCCGCCGGCGGTTGGGCTCACGTGATGGAACGGGAGGTGGTTGGCAGTTACCGTTACACCTCGTACCGGCGGTCGCGGCCCAACGGCATCGGCGAGTACCGCTCGGTCACCGTAGTGCCGGACGTGAGCCCGCTCGAGTACCTGGACTTTTCACTGGACGACAACAGCAGGTGGGGGCGGGTGCTGGGCATGGGTGCGGAGGGCTGGGAGCCCGAAGGGATCACTTGTGGGGCCAGGGGTTGCAATTCTCTCCAGATGACAACAGGAGGTGGGGGCGGGTGCAGAGGATGCGATGGTTACCGCGGATACCAGTGCCTCGAGGCGGGGAGGGGGTGAGCGAGAGCGCCGCAGAGGGCTGGAAGACTCCGCGGGCTGCCTTCATGTATGTTGAAGTGGGGGGCGGTCGTTACACGTCCCGTGCGAAGAGCCTTGGGCGGCACGGGCTTGGGTGCCCGATTGACTGACCTCGTGCTTTTCCGTCCACCACTTCCTTTTGCAGGTGCCAGTGGGAGGGCTTCATGGTGAGCGCCGAGGTGCTGGAGGCGGGGGAGCAGCGCCAGCGCCAACAGGTGTGTGGGGGCAGGGGGGAGGGGGGACAGGAAGGGGGGCGAGTCGGCTGCGGAGCCGGGGGTTGTTTGGTGAGGGTATGCAGGCAAGAGGGAACGCATGCAGGCAACAGGCTGGCGTGGGTGGACATTATGCGTCGCCCCGATCTTGTCTCCACCTCCTTTCCCTCATCTGGACATGGGAACCTCCTCCCTCGAACCCCAGGTGGTGCGCTGGATCCGCACGTTTCCGTTTGGATTCATCACCGACCGCCAGTACGTCATCGCACGCCAGCTGTACTCCGTCACGCCAGACGGTGCCGTACACAAGGGCCTGCCGTACGGCGTCGGTGGCCCTGGATCTGGACCGGGGCCGCAGCACACACCGGTTGCGGATTTCTACGTCATCACCAAGGTACGGCAGACGTCGTGGCATGGCCTTAGGAACTCCCCCTTGGCAGCTTTAAGGGTGGGGACCCGCCTTGACGGCTGTCAGGATGGGCAAGAGCACGATGCAATAGTGTGTGCAACCGCCTCCTTCTCCCCCGTGCACCCGCGACCGCAGAGCATTGACCACCCGGGCGCTCACGACGGGGCGCACGGCAAGGTGGTGCAGGTGGGAGATAGTGGGTGGTGGGTGGTGGGTGGTGGGTGGTGGGTGGTGGGTGGTGGGTGGGTGGTGGGTGGTGGGTGGGTGGTGGTGGTGGGTGGTGGGTGGTGGGTGGTGGGTGGTGGTGGTGGGTGGTGGGTGGTGGGTGGTGGGTGGTGGGTGGTGGGTGGTGGGTGGTGGGTGGTGGGTGGTGGGTGGTGGGTGGTGGGTGGTGGGTGGTGGGTGGTGGTGGTGGGTGGTGGGTGGTGGGTGGTGGTGGTGGGTGGTGGGTGGTGGGTGGGGGTGGTGGGTGGTGGGTGGTGGGAGCGCTACACGCTGGCGTAACGGTGGGGGAGGCATGGGTGCTCGGGTGCATTCGTGCATGGCGGAGGGTGCGGGGGTGGGCTCGGGCACCGTGTCCATGCCTTCTGACCCCATTCCCCTCCCTCTTTGAGCGCTTCCTGTGTTGCCCTATCTAACACTGACAAGGGCTGGATGCCCGCCACAGCCGATCACCCCCGTCCCGCTGTGCTCACCCCCCTGCCCTCCAGATCCAAGACTACCACAGTATGTGGCGGTGCAGGTGCGTATGGGCCAGGGGCGGGCCACATTAGTGCAGGATGTTGCGGGATGTTGCCCTGCTCGCCCCACACACCTGGACCTGGCGGAGCGTGCGGAGCGTGCGGAGCGTGCGGGGCATGGCGTGCGTGCTGAGCTGACAAGCCCCCGCGCCTTCGCCCGCTACGGCCGCTCCCCCTGGTTCCGGCTGCCCTCCTCCTCAGGACCGTGCCCTGCCCCTGGGGCGGGCCCCGGCCGGCGGTGGAGGTGGTGCTGCTGCACAGCGAGGACATGCGCATCCCGGAGCGCCTGGCACGGTGGGTGGGCCTGTGCTGGGCCTGGTTTGGGCCTGGGTGGGGCCTGGGCGAGCCCGTGAGGTGGCAGTGCGCGGTCCGGGATGTGGGTTGAGCGGCGCGGGCCGGCAGGGCGGATGGGAGGGTTGTTGTTGGGCTTCGGTGCTTCTTGCCCGCTGGTGACGGAGTCCCGCGCTGCTCCCCCTCCCCAGCATGGCAATCAATATGGGCATGAGCAAGTTCGTACACACCATGTGCGCTGCCGTACCGGGATTCGTACAGGAGCGGCGGCGCCGGGTTGGGCCCACGCAGGTGAGAACGGGTGCGGCCCTGCCGACCGGACCACGCTGAATGCTAGGGACCATTGCGCTTAGCCCACCAGGCTTTACGTAAACATCTTGCCTACCATGTGATGACGGTGATTGCAGACCGACCCTCTGTCGTACGGCCATCACCACCACGTGTACGGCAAGGCGGCCAAGGGCCACGTGCCGCCCGAGGAGCTGGCGGCGGCGGCGGCGGCGGCCGAGAAGGAGGCCAGCCACGCCCGGGTCATGGCGGCGGCGGCGGAAGCCCTGGCGGCGCCCGCCACGCCTTCCCCCGCCGCTGCCCCACCTCCGTCGGCGGCGGCGCCCTCGCCACTGACGCCAACGCCCGGCGGCGGCAGGGAGGTGGCGGCGCCGCTGGCGTCCGAGCCAGCCTCCGCCAGGGCCCTCTGGCACCCGTCCATGCCGTCGGCGGCCGCCGCCGCCACTCCGCCGCCGCCGGCTTTGCCAGGCCGCCACCGCCACCACGAGAGGCCCCACCACCGCCACGGCGCCTTTCACACAGCCGTCTCCCGCTTCAGCCTGGCGGAGGTGGCCCTGAGCAACGGCCACGAAGACGGCCACGAGGGTGGCGGCAGCGAGCATGGAGCGGGGGAGCGGGAGGGGGCGGCAGAGCCTGGCGCAAGCGCAGACGTGGTCGGAGGAGCTGGAGCGGGAGGGGGAGGGGAGGCGGCGGGGGCCGGGTGGTGGGCCGGGGACCCCTGGGCCCGCATCGGCCGGGCCATGAGCGCGACGGGGCTGTGGCAGCGGCAGGACCTGCCCCAGGTGCGTGTGGGGGCTGCGGGGGCTCGGGGCTGGGCGTGATTTGGACCTGAGTGGCGAACGCTGGACGCTGATGCTGTGTATCCTCCGAGCGCTTGGTTGCGCACGGGGTCTCGCATTAGTGTCTGGACGGTGTGGAAATGTTTGCGAGCCAGTGCGGATGACGAGGCCCTTGTCTGGGCCCCCAAAGGCGCTAACGGGTTTAAACATCCCGCCTCTTGCATCCCCTGCTGCCCACTTCGTCCAGGTCTCCTCCGCGTGGGGCGCCAGCCCCCAGGGCGCTGGCCGCCGCGGCCCCCGGCCTCGCGAGCTCTCCCTCAACTTGCTCCTGCGCCGGGCCGCGATAGCTGGTCTGGCGGTGGCGGTCCTCCGCCGGGTCCTGACGGGCGGTCGCGGCGGCGGTGGAAAGGGCAAGGACAAGGGCAGGGGCACGGGCAGGCGTGGGGTCAGGATCGGCACGCAGGGAACGCGGTCGATGGATGAGGGGACGGAGGACGGCGGCGGAGAGGAGACGGAGAGTGAGTTGGCGAGGGAGGGGCGCAGGGGCGGGGTGCAGGGGCGGGGGAGGGGGGAGCGTGAGGGGGTGCGGCTCATGCGCGTTCCCGAGCTCCTGGGGGAGGTGGTGGAGTGAGGCTGGTGGGCTTTGACGGGGGAGGGAGCAGTCTTGAGAGGAGCGTAGGTGCTGGTGCTACACAGAAAGGCATAGGGTGCATTGCAGGGACAGGTCCATCGCAGGGGAAGGTGCTGACCAGCCGTGTACATGGGCTGAATGGGCCGGCGGGAAGGTAGCGAGTGAGGGGGAAGGAGTCCCGTAGAACCCAGCTGGACCCGGTATTGTTTTACATGCTCGTGGGCCGACACGAAGAGGGAAAGACTTGGGAGCCTGGCTGGATGGCTACGGGCCAAGCGCACGTGGGGCCGGGGCCCCCGGGGTGCTCCCGTTGGTTAGGGCTGGTCCTGTCACGACACGCCAGCTCTCAACACGCCATGCAACTACCGTATTGTGTAAGCCACCTCGAAGTGAGCGTGTGGCAGTCCCTACTCTGTGGCACCAAGCAGAAGTAGGCCATGCAACTATGGTGCACACCACCTGGACAGCGTGCTTGGTAGGGCAGGTCCAGAGAAGGTGGCGGGTGGGTATGGGGCCCCGGGTACGGGGTGTAATCGCCGTTGGGCCGGAGGTGAAGGATTTACTGGCGTTGACGTTGCTGTGCACAAATTGCTCAGATCTCACAAGGTCTTGACGTTCAGGTCAAGCAAGATTAGAGCGGCAGGCGGGGGAGGGAGCGGGAGGGCCACGGAATGCGGGGGGCAGTTCGTACGGGGGGGCTGTGTACACACCGCGTACCCCCCAAGGTTGCTGCTTGCAACTCATCACCTCACTGGGTACGCACCAGATCGGGCACTGTCAACTTCACACGCAACAGTAGATAATGCTGCTAGGGAGCTGCATCGTTTCCACTCCGAGCGCGTAGCGTTTGCGTTTGCCCTGATGTCGAGACGCGTGAGCACAAGTAGTATGGCTTAAGGACCACCAGAGGCCTGCAGCGAGGAGCAAGCGGCGAGATGCGCGCAGCCGCGAAGGTCTACTGTTCAACCAGGCGAGCTCTCTCTCCTCGCTCGGTTTGCCATATCTATATAACGGTTAGATGGATCAGGAAAGTTGAGCAGACGAGTCCTGGTGTTGCAGGTGGCATCGGTCTTCGGCAGCCGCTGTGCGACCAGGTGACTGTTGGTCAGAGGGACACGCTATCAGTGGTCTGAGCTGCCCTGACTCGGTTTGCGAGCTGAGCAACGCGGGAGCGCAATGGGCGGGACGTCCACCGCGACAACCGCTCGGGTGCAGCCAGGGCGGTCAGCGCTGTCGATCCTTTTGTAGACAAGGGTTCAGGTCGGGGCCCGATCGGGTGCAAGCGGTCCGAGCTGCAGCCGTCGAACCCCCCGTCGAACGGGCGCCACCTAGCTCACCACACCCTGCGCTGGCTAGCGGCACGCCCACATCTTACCCTCCCCGTACGCCTGGGCGACAGGAGGGCCAGCGTGCAACGATCTGACCTCAGGGGCACCGCAGCTATCTATCGCAGCCAGCGTGCGGGACGTGTCTGTACCCCCCGTGCCCCAACACACATTGCCCCCTCAACCTGCAGACACGCCACAAGGCCTGCCGCAGCAGGAGGAGGTGGGGCAGGCGGAGCTCTATGCCTCAGTGGTGGGACCCTTCGTGGAGCGATGCATACAGGGGTGAGCGCCGCCGGCTTGGGGTCCGACGCCGAAGCTGTCTGGCGATGGCTGGCATGGCCGAGGCGGGGCGAAAGGAAGGCCTTGCCCAGGGACTGGGACTCACTGCAGGGAGCTTGCGTGTGTGGTCGTATACGTGTGTGCAGGTGCAGCGGAAGCATCATCACGTACGGCAGCTGGGGCAGCGGGAAGTCGTACACGCTGGGGTCGCTGGACCCACAGCAACTGACCCTGGTCAACGGAGCAGACAATGACAACGCAGGCGTTCTGTTCAGGTGCGTTGACTACATCGGACCGACCCCCGCGCGAACCAAGAGGAGGCTCTTTTCTCGATACCCGTCCCTGTAAGCCACACCCCGCGAGCTCCTCACTCGACCCTTTCCACCCGACCCAGATGCGTCAAGCAGCTTTTCGAGCGGCTCGGGCCCAGCACGGCCCTGGAGCTGACGTGCGTGGAGGTGCAGGGCGAGGAGGTGGCAGACCTCCTGGACACGCGGGCGGGGTGTGGGCCGGCAGGTCGCCTGGGGCCCGGCCCGCTCACCGCATCCATGGCCGCTGGCGCGGGCAGCCCGGGGCTCGGCCCCGCAGCAGTGGCGTCGCCCGGGGCCACGCGCAGTCCCATTGCTGCTGCGGCGGCAAAGCGAAAGCCGCTGACGCTGGTGGTAGCACGGAGCCTGCCGGAGGCACTGGCGGCTTTCAAGGTGGGGTCGGGTGCTCGGGAACTACTGGCGGCTGGCCGGGGGTCGCCTAGGTCGATGTGGGTCGGGTGCGGCCGGTGCCTGCGCTCACGTGACATGTGCATCTCCGCATGGGCGCCCCGTCCGCTCCTCTACCCCCACAGCGCGCCGTCTCCTGTCGCCAGGCCTTTGTCACAGCCAGCCGCCACAGCAGCAGCCGCACCCACGCAGTCTTTCAGCTGCGCTGGCGCAACCCGGCTCCGGGCGGCACGGCCCCCACAGCAGCGCCGGCTGCTGCGGCCGTGCGGCGCCCTTACAGCGCCCCGCCCCGGTCCAGCCACGCAGCGGCGGCCTCGGCCTCGGCCGTGGGCGGGCCCGTGTGCACTCTCACCCTGGTTGACACATGCAGCTTCTGCCCGCTACTGCCCCCCAAGGTGCGCTCCCACGGTCCTGGTCCTTCCATGCCGTGCCTTGAGCCTCCCTGCCTTGCTCCTGCTCCTTGCGCTTCCCTGCCGGGCTTAGGTGCTGGGCCACACGCCACCGCGCTCTGCTCCCGGCCCATGCGCGCCAGCCTCACCCACGCGAAAACCTCACGCCCCGCCCTCCCCTCCCGGGGGGATGCTACAGCCCATCTTGGCCTCCCGCCTCGACGAACACCCCCGTGCCCCCCTGCAACCTCCCGGCCCCCGCAGGAGGGCTCCGCGGTGAAGCGCGGCCTGCTGGCCCTCAGCCGCGTGCTGGCGGCCCTGCAGCGGCGCGAGGCGCTGGTGCTGCGGGACAGCAAGCTCACGCGCCTGCTGGAGGGAGCCCTGGACCAGGTGGGGTGGTACTGGACACGGGCTGGGGTGGGTGAGGCAAGAGCGAGCTGGGGTTGGCCAGCGCAGGTGCAGCCGCGTTGGACCAGGTGGTACCAGGGCTTGTACTGGGCCGGTGTACCGGTGTAAGGCTCAGGGTGGGCTGGGGTTTGCCAGCTCAGGTGCAGCAAGTTGCCGTGCTGAAGTGCGAGGCGAGGCGTGAGCAAAGCGGGGCTGGTGCAAGGTGCTCCGCGCTTCTCGTTGCCTTCCTGACGCGTGCCCCTGCCTCCTTGGGCTCTCCGCGACCCAGGTGCTGGTGCTGGCCTGCCTGGGCGCCTCGGCGGACGAGGGGACCCTGCAGCTGGTCAAGATGCTACAGCAGGGTGAGCATGCCGCGCACGGCCGGTGTGTTTAGTCCGCAGCGCCGTGCCGGCCAACCGCATTGTCGGATAAGAGTCAGATGCACTCCATCACTCGCATCCTCGCGTTCTGGGACACAGCACTAGCGGCACGGGCCGGTGAGCTGACCGTGCGTGCCCCCACGCGCAGGCATGCTCCGCAACGACACGCAGCGCCGCATGCGCCGCGTCAGCTCCTCCGACTCCATGCGCCTCTCCTCCGCCTCCGCCTGGGACCCGGGGGCCAGCGTCAGCGTGCGGTCCTCCGTCAGCCTGCGCAGCTCCGTCATGGCAGCGTCCAGCACCGCTGCTGCGGGCGCCGCAGCTAGGAACACTCGATCCATGCTTCCGCGTGTGCAGGCGGGGCCGTCCGGCGAGGGCCCGGTCAGTTCGGGGGCATTAAGTGGGACGGCGAATGGCAGCACCCTGGGCGCTGGAGGAAGCGGCAGCGGCTTCGGCCGCAGCGGCAGCGGCGTTGGGGGTAGCGGCAGCGGCAGCCCGCGGGGCCTGCCGTCGCCGCTCAAGAAGTCCGCCGTGGGAGGGAGGAGCATCGCCTCCCACCCGCTGCTGCTCAACAGTGCTCGGGAGCGGGACGGAGGGGACGAGGCCACCACGCCAACCGCCGGAGGTCCGGCGTCAACGGCTGTGGCTGATGCCGACACGACCGAGCCTGGCTCGGGCGCGGGAGCGAGCGCTGACGCTGACGCAGGAGACGACTTCAGCCTTCCCAGCCCTCCGGAGCCGACCACGGTCCAGGGCAGCCTGCTGTCCCCAGCTACTGGTCCGAGCATGGGCGCGACTCCCACACTCAGCATTGGAAGCCAGTCCTTACGCGACCGCACCCGCCCTCCGGCCCCTCTGGCCGTCCCCGAGGTCCCCTTTGCTCGCATTAGCGCCAGCACTGGGGGCGCACCCAGCCGCAGCCCCGGCGTCAGCCGTAGCCCCGCCCCCTCGGGGACGCCCGTTACTCCACCGCCGCTCGCCAGCCGCAGCCCTGCCTTCAGCCCCGGAGCCGCCACGCTGTCCGGCTCAAGCTTGGGTGGCAGCCCCGCCGCCAGCCCGGGCATCCGCCAATCCGCCGCCTCGCCAAGCTGTTTAGGCGGGGGCTCGGCGGGCGGCAGCAGGATCCCCGGCTCCGGGTATGCGGCCCGACTCAGCAGCCAGAGCCGGACGCAAAGCATGACCGGGTATGGACCCTTCCCATCACCCGGAAGCACCATGTCTGCGTCCACCTCGGCGGCGGCGCTGGCCGCGAGCAAGGAGCAGGAGCCGGGGCGGGCGCTGGGGCGTGTCAGCAGCTCGGGCGTGGGGGCGTCGGTCGCCTCCACCCCCAGCCCCAAGCTCTCCGCCAGCATCAGCATGCGCCAGCGCCCCGCTGCGGTGACCGCCCGTGCCGCACCACCCGACGTGCGGCGGTCTCAGGTGCGAAGCGCGAGGGCTACCGGGCACCTGTCCATAGTTTTTACCAGCCCATGTTTGTCCTGTGAAGGAGAGCCCGCTTGCTCATCGTCCGTCCGCCGCCCCGGGGTTGTAAACCGCTTGCAGGGCTTCTCGGTGCTCGCGGGCAAGTGGGGCCCGCCGCCCTCGCCGCCGCCCTCCAGCCTCAAGCGGGACTCCACCTTTCCCTTTGTGCCCATGATGCTGGTGGCCGGGTCGGGCGGCGGCGCGGCCGACCGGGATCGGGATCGGGACCGGGACCGCGGCGGCGACAGCGTCGCCATGGGATCCCCCGCCAGCGCTTGCAGCGGCGGCCTCAGCCGCGCGGCCTCCGCCGCCGGGGCCTTGCCAGCCACGTCGGTCACGTCGCCGCCGTCCGCAGGTGATGCCCCTGCTTGAACTCGCCCTCCAGTAACTCTGCGTTGGGGCTGGTATGGAGGTGACCATGTGTGCTGCCGTGGGGCTGACGCGACGTGCATGTGTGGTCGCTTCGTGGATGGTGCAGGTCGCTCTCCGACCAGTGTGGGAGGCGCCTCGGTGGGTGCTGCCACCGCCACGTCCCCCCTGCCCTCAGCCTTCTCCACGCCACGGGGCATCCCCAGTGGTGCCGCGGCCGTGGCGGGCGCGCCGGCCGCGGCCCCTGGATCCGGATCGGCAACGCCCGTTGCGAGTGGGATTGGATCTGGGATCCGTGTGGCGGCCATCACAGCCCAGGGAGCGGCCGTGAGCCGTAGCAGCGCTTCCGGCATCCCCACGGCCGCCAGCCCCGCTGCTGCCTCCACCGTCGAAACCGATGCCGGCGCCAGTGCTACTGCTGCTCCCAACGCTGCTACAGCCGATGCGGGTGCCGGTGCGGGTGCCGTTGCAGCACCCGGCGCTACTGCCGGCTCCGTGCCGGCTACAGCGCAGGCAGCAACCCCCGACCGCCAGCCTCCCGCCTCCCAGCCGGCCTCCGCAGCCGCAACCCCCGTCGCCGCTGCCGGCGTCGCGGCGGCTGCCGCGGTAGCGGCCACTGTCAACAGCCCCGCGTCGGGTAGCCTGTCGGCGCGCCGTCGCTCCGGCATTCCCACGCCCTGGCCCTCACGCGCAGGGCCCAGCGCAGCCGCCACGGCCACCGGCCCTTCGGCGTCGGCCCAGCCACCCGGGGCCGGCGCTGCGGCCCCCAGCATACTGCGCACTGCCTCCGGCACCGCTCCGACCATGGCCGCCGCCTCCGGCGGAAGCGGAGCGCCCGCCGTCGTGGCGCTTGCCGTGCGGCCCGGTACGATGCGGGCCAGCATGCGGTACAGCAGCGCACGGCTGTCGTACGAGGCGGCCCCCGGCCAGACGGAGGGCGCAGGCGACGCTGGCCCACCGGCGGCCCTCCAGGCGGCTGGCTCCGCTACGTCCGCGGCGGCGGCGGCGCGGCTCTCTCGCGCTGACGCTAGGTCGCCTTCGCCTATGCTCCGCGCTCGGCGGGACCAGAAGCTGGCCGGAGCGCTGCGGCGGTCCCGGAGCGCTATGCCCGTGTCCAGGTGGGGATTAAGTCTGCATCGCATGTCTGCACGCCCTGTAGTACCGGTATCCGCTTTTCACGCGAGCAGTCCATAACACCACCCCGACCCCGCTTGACATCCCGCCGCGGCATCGCTCCACAGGCCCAGCTGTGTGGCACGGGCTGCGGGCGAAGGCTCTGGCGCCGGCGGTGGCGGTGGCGGTGGCGGGACGGCCGGGAAGGCCGCGGGGGCGGCCACGGCGGGGCGTGCCAGCCGCAGCCGGCGCAAGTCGTTCTGCACGTCGGGTTCGTCTGGGGCCCAACTGACCATGCAGTACCAACACCTCGTGGACGAGTTCAAGGTCAGCTGCTCGCGTTAGGATGTCCTTGTGGTTTGGGAGTTTGGTTGAGAGCTTAGTTCATTGTGATGATCTGACCGGCCAAAAGCATTTGCGACGCCGACTGCCTCTTGCTTGTTCTGAAGGTTGCCCTCTACCGGTATCTGAAAGCAACGACCGTCTCTTGCAACAGGCCTTCCAGGAGACCACCCGCAGTCGCACGCCGCTGCAACGCCTCGCGGCGCCCTCCGCCAGCGCCGTTGCGACCGCTGCCGCCGCCGCCGCCGATGCTGCAGACGCCACTGAGCTGGCGTCCGGGGCCTCCTCGCCCGCGCCCAGCCGGGTCGTTCCCAACCGCTTTCGCTCCCACCCCCGCCTGCACCCTTACCCGGGCGGCCCCGACGCGTCACCAGCATCCGCAGCGACCCACACGGGCGCAGACGCGCCTGCCGCTGCCACCGGTCCCATCCTCAGCGGCGCTGCAGGCTCCCCCGCTGCGGCTGCCTGGCCCTCGCCCACCGGCCGGCCGGGTCTGGCCGGACGCAGTCGCACCCACGCGACTGCCGACGGGTCCCTGAGCCTCACCGCCGCCGCGGCTGCCGCCGCCGCGGCCAATGCAAGCCCCAGGGACGGGACCCCGACCGGCGTGGGCGCTCTGTCGCCCTGCCGGCCGGCCCGAAGCGGCATCAGCCGCACCAACACGGGCGTCGCGCTGGCTTCGCCGGCGGGGCGGCCGCGGCTGGTGTCAGAGGATCCCTCCTCCAGCTCCCCGTCTGCCTCCCTGGCGGCCACCACCCTACTAGACCTGCACCGTCTGACGGCGGTCGCCGCCGCCAACCGCTCCGCCAGCCCCGGCGCCGCCGGCCTCGTGCGGCGCGTGGTCACCGCCGACGGCGGCGCGCCTGCCGCCGCCGCTGTAGCGGCGGCTACGGGTACGGGAGCGGGTGCGTCTGCGGGTGCAGATCTGGATCCAGATGAGGAGGGCGAGGACGACATGCTGTGCTGGAACCTGGCGAACCTGAAATCCATGCTGGATTCCGTCAGCCCGGCGACGGCGCGGCGGTCCTTGTCCAATGGCGGCATGGCAGCCCCTGCTACAGCAGCAGCCGCCGCCGCCGCCACGGCCGCCCCAGCGTCGTCTGATGATCGGGCTGCTACGCAGCACGGCACCCCTGCTGCTACCGCCGTCTCTGCCGCCGTCACGGCTAACGACGCCGCCGGCCGGGCTCCGCACGTGGCAGTGATCCTTGGCCCATCCGGTGCCGGAAGCAACAGCGGCATGGGCGGCGACATTGGCGTTGGCGTTGGCGGCTCCGTCACCTCCCTGCGCGACGGCCTGGCGGGGCCGCCGCCGCCGTCGGAGGAGCTGTCAACCGCCGTCAGCTCTGCCGTACTCGAGGACGAGCTTCCGGCTGACTCGTACTTCATCATCCCGGACTACCAGCCGGCCCCTGCCGCGCTCACCGCTGACGCCCCCCATGGTGCTCTCACGCCGATGCATGCAACGGCTGACGTGGCCGCGCCCTTCGGCTCCGCCGGTACCGAGGCGGCACGTGCCCTCGCCGAGGCCCCTGCCACGTCAGCGCCTGCCACGTCACCCCAGCCGCCGCTGGTGGCCGCCCACTCTCCGCCCACGCTCGTGCCGAAGTCCGCATCGGGGCCCGTGGGCCGATCGAGCCGCAGCAGCGGCGGCGGCGGCGGCGGTGGGAGCGTCGCCGGGGATTCGCGGGGCCTGGCGCTGCTATTGTCGCCGGAGGTGTCCCACAGCCCCGACCGGCCCGGCGCCACCCTGCCGTTCGGCGCGCTGCATCCACACGCGACGGCCACGACGCACGGACCAGTCGACCCCGAACACTCTATTCAGTACCACCCCCTGGGGTCCCACGCTCCGAATGGCGTCTCACACTCGCACCCGGACGTTAGCCCGGAGCTGGAGGCTGCGGCGGGGTTGGCCGGGGGAAGCCCACCCGTACCGCAGCTCTCGCCGTCCCAGGCTCCGCCGCCGCTGCTCGTGCCGCCACTTGTGCCGTCGCCGTCGCCATCGCCGCTGCGGCCGGGGTTTGGGGCCGGGGCCGGCGGGGACTCGTCGTCGCTTACGTCCCCTCCGCTGCAGCCCTCTCCGCTGTCGGGCCTGGGCAGCGGCGTGCTGGGCTCTGTGGCTCTGACCGGGCTGCTGAGCGACCGCGGCAGCGTGGAGAGCGCTGCCGTGCTGCGCGGAAGGTGAGGCCCCCGCCCGAAGGTCGCAAGTGTGCACGACCCTTTGGCTGCAAGGGCCGCTTCTGCATGCCACGTTGAGCCTCTCGTTGCACTCACCCCCTGCTTCAGTTCTGAGTTCTGAGTTGCAACAACAAACTCAGCTCGGCGTGCATGAGGCTTCCTGCCACCTGCTGGCACCTGCCGCTCCTGGCACCGCCCCATCATTGCCTCTGTTGCCCCATCGTCACCTCTTTTGCCCCTTGTCGTCCGTCCCTGTCTACTCTGTCCACCCGTGTCAACCCTTCGCTCCGGCCCCCTCCGCCGTCCTCCGCCCCCACCCCCAGCTGCACCATGTCCCTGGACCCTGGCGGCCTGCCGCTACACCCCTTGGGCGCCCACGCCGACCTGTACGCGGACCCCGAGGAGGGGGACGGGGACGCAGAGGAGGACGCAGCCACCGCCTCGGCCTCGGCCACCGCCGTCACAGCAGCAGGCGGCCACGGCCCGTCGCACCACCACCACCCGATGCGCCCCGGTGCCGCCGCGGCTGTGGCACTGGCGCACGCGCCGCACCCGGTGCCCAACCTGACCCCACACCCGTCGCCGAACGCCGCGCCGCACCCGTCGCCCCTGTCGCCGCCCCAGCACCCACACCGCCTGGCTCAGTCCAGCGGAATGGAGCCCACCAAAGGCGTGAAGGCAACCAAGGGGCTTGCGGCGGCAGCCGTGGCTGCGGGGCGGCTGGTGCCGGGAGACGCGCCGCACGAGGCGGAGGCGGGGTCGGTTGCTCCAGTGCCTGGCATGCCGCCGCACCCGCACCCGCAGCGGGAGCGGGAGCTTACGCTTGCGGGCTTTGGGCCCGGCTCGCCGGGAGCGTCGTCTTACTCGCCGCCAGCTGCGGTCAGCGCAGTCGCGGGGAGGGCTGTGGTGGATAGCCATAACAGCCCCAGCGGCGCACGCGGCTCCACGCTGCCTGGCTACGGACCGCTCCCAGACTTGGACCGGCGCTATCTCACTGGCGAGGGCCCCACTCGGGTTCGTTCTGCCACTACTGCCGGCCACCCTCCTCGGGACGTGGCTGCACAGGGCAGCGGCGGCGGTGCCCCGTTCGAGCCCGAAGAGCCCGGCCGGCGGCGCACGTCTCCAGTGAACCTGACGTCGCCGCAGCTGGCGACGAGCATGATGATGATGTCCCACGTGACGCTCGTCCCGCCCAACTACTCGGAGTTGGACGAGCAGTCAACGGTCGTCGTTGACCTAGACGGCAGCGACACGGAATTCCCTGCAGACCCAGATCACTGCGCCGCCGGCGGCGCCAGTGGGCGCCGGGCTTCCGCGGTTGGAGCCGCCGCCAGGCCCGCGCCGCCGGCGGCGGCGGCAGCTGCCGTCGGAACCCTCCCGTCCTCGCGGGGATCTCTCTCCGACGGGCTTTCGGGTGACTTCGTCCGCGTCGCCGCCGAGGCCGAGGCTGCCGCCGCCAGCCTAATGGCCACGGCGGCGGCGAGCCGCTCCTCGCCGCCGCTGCCGCCGCTTGCCGCAACGCCGCGGCCGCAGTCGCCGTCGCTGTCGGCGGGGCCGCCGCCACCCGGGGGCAGCAGCGTGTCGCCGACGCCGCTTACGTCGGTCCGCAGCTCCGTGCGGGCTCGCGTGGCAGCCATCGAGGCCGCTAGCCCCGGGGGCCACGGCCAGCCCTCGGCGTTGCGGGACTGGCCGCGCCTCAGCTCCAACCCCTCGGCCGGCGCGCTTGCGCCCCTTAGCGGCGGCAGCAGCGTCAGCCAGAGCCCGGCCCACGTGCGCGCATCCGCGGCGGCAGCGTCGCTGCCGTCGCCGTCAGCTCCCAGCCCAGCCGCCGCCAGCCCAGCTGCTGCCGCGGCGGCGTCGCCGGGTGGCGTCAACTCCCCGGCGCCGTTGCGTGCACGGCCCAGTGCAGACATCGCCGGGGCAGCGGCGGTGGCGGCGGCCGCTGCCGCGGCGGCAGCCGCGGCCGCCGCGTCGACGTCACAGCCGGCTGCTTCCAGCCCGCCGCCGCAGCGGCCGGCGGCAGAGCCGGCGGCGCCGCCGGTGCCTTGGTCCGCTCGCTCCAGTAGCAGCGGCGAGGGCAGCCCCGGGCGGCTGCGGGCGTACCGGGCGCAGCCCTCGCCCCAGGCTCAGGTGCCCATGCTGCAGCTGCCCCTGGCGGCGGCAGGCAGTGGCGGGGCGTTGGGCACGGGCGCAGGCAGCGGGCGGGCCGGGATGGCAGCGGGCGGCCCGTCGCCCTCGCCCAGCCCTAGGACCGTGGGAGGCGGCTTCGGGGAGGCGGGCAGGCTCGGGGCGGGAAGCCCCACGACGCCGGGGTCGGGTGCCAAGAAGCCAGGGTCGAGCGGGTCGTCTTACGCCGGCCGCTTCCTGTCCCTAGGGAGCCTCAAGCGGGCCGGCAGCGGTAGCGTGGCTTCAGACCGGCCCTCGCCGTCGCCCCGGTCGACCAAGCCCTCGGGAGCGGGAGGCGTGGGGGCCGGAGGAGGGGGTGGCGGAGGAGGCGTGCTCAAGGCGAGCAGCAGCGCCCGGGGGGCGGCGGCCTCGCCCTCAGCGGCGGGCAGTGCGGGGCTCGAGCCTCGGCCGAGCACCGGGGGCGTGGGGTCTGGCGGTGCGGCGGCCGGCACGCACTCGCCGGTCGCGCAGGCGGGGCAGCGGCGGGGCAAGGCCGCAGCAGCGGGGGGTGGCGTGGAGGCAGATGACCCGCCGCCGCCTGCGGCCTACCCCGTGGGCTTCTCGGCGTGGTATGCGAAGATGTTTGCGGGTGCAGCGGGGGCCAAGAAGGGTGCCGCCCCCAAGTAGCGTGTACCGGTACTGGCTGGCTAGTAACCGTGGGCAGGGTATTGCGAAGGAGTGGGCGGACTGCGGGCGCGCACGGACTTTTATCTACCGGGGTCTGGCAACTTACTCAGGTGCAATGCGGATACTTGACAGTGAATGACTGCGTGTTGGATACTCGGTACCTGAGGGAGGGATAGTTCCGGAGCCGTTTTGTGCATCTGTCACAGGATACAGCCTACCGTAGGGCACATCAGGGGGCAGGCAGGAGCGCAGGACGCGCGAGGTAGGTCAGAGGCACACCTAGGTGTCAAGCCGCGACAAACAGGAATGGCAGGGATGATGCGCGTGCAGTACGTGAAGGAGCATTGCTGAGTTTTGCGTGCAGGGGGGCGCTTAACCTTTGCGAAGTGGAGTTCGGCACTGTGCCGTGGGTACGGGAGGTCGGTCATGCGCGCGTGCGGCTGGGTTGAGGCGGCCCAGTGTCCCTGAACATCTGTAGGTTGGGGTTGTGGTGGCATGGCATAACGTGCGTTTGATGTCGCTATCCGGTCTTACCATGTCTGGAAGCCACTCGAGTCGTGACCGTCAGCACAGCAGCTGGCTTTGCTCTGTAACGTCCACAAAGCCACGACATGGTGCGCTGTAGCTGAGGCCGCAAACAACAGACAAGTGAAGTATGAGACGAGCGGGGAAAGGTCTGCCTGGTAGCCGGTAGCCGGTGCAGCACTTACACGCTCGGGGATGTGGCCGAAAGCGAGTTACCCCCCGAGCACGCACACCCATACATACATGCCTCTGTCATAACAGCTTACGGCCATGCAGGCATAGTTCAAGTTGGAGCCGGCCTCAATATGGAGCAAGCGCGCCTAGCGAGCCTTTTCTGTGCAACGGGCATCGCTCTGCACGCGATAGTCTCTGTCTACGCCGGCTTAGCTCGTAGCTATTGCGAAGGGAGAGCAGCAGGCGCTGGCTCAAGCGTCTGGGCCAACCCCGAGAGCTCGATAGTGTTATCTACGTATCCCTGCACCGCTAGCGGCTTGGAGCGCGGAGTGCACATCCTAAAGCATCCGGCTGGCGTGCTATGGGACCTCGCCCACGTACACACTCCCGACCAATGGATTCCCATGGCACTTCTCCTCAGTAGGTGGCTGTCATGCAAGGACAGCGGGGCACAGAGCAAAGGGGTGGGGGAGTGAGGTGGCGCAACCTCAACTGGGGGGCCCGCCGTGCCCTTGCGTGGGGCAATTCCGGCCCGCCAAGCCGCCGACCCTGCCCAGCACGCGTGCACATTCTCCCCCTGGTGCTCCTCCTGCCCCTGCTGCGCGCCCATGCCCCGTGCACTCAACCGTATCTCTCTGGCCGACACGCCCCTCCCCGCAGCGACCCTCCGGGCCCTCGCCATCCTGCTGGTCCCCGACTCCATGTACCTGGCCGCCACCTCGACGCTCTGCTACGCCTCCCGGCTGGCCGTCTTTGTCCACAACCTGATGCTGCCGGGCTGCTCGTCTGCGATGGCATGGTACTGCATCGGCATCATCCACTCCGTCTTTGACGTCACGAGCTTCCTATCCTTGAGCGTGAGTGTATTCGCCGTCGCGCCGTAATGCCTATGGTCTGACCTGTTCACGTACAGTTCCTCCCCCCCGACTTTGTTTTGACACGCTGGCTTGCCCATCCCTGCTCACCCCACCCCCCAACACCCCCAGTCCGGCAGCCTTCTGGCTGAGCTGGGCTACGGCCTCTTTGCCCTCGCCGCCTCCTTTGGCACCCTTGCGCGCTGCAACGCTCTCGGCTGCGAAGTCCCAACCAATGCACCCGCCAGGATCATCGCTCAGCGCTTGGGCGCCCTGGTCGCAGTCTACGTTCTGCACCGCTCCCTCAACGCCACCCGGCGCCGGGGTTCGAACAGTGCCAGGGCGCGGGGTGCAGGCGGCGGGGAGGAGGCTGGATCGGCGGCAGGCCCGTCGCGCGGCCGCGCCGGCAAGCTGGGCTCCCCCGCCGACCCGGTCCCGGACCCGGAACCGGCGACACAGCCTCTACTTTTGAAGGAGACTTGCTCTACGGTTCCGGTCGCATCTGCGGCGACCAATGGACACGCTGCAGTCCGCACCGCTGCCGCAGCGGCCGCTCCAAGCCACATGTCCGTGGCGGCTGCAGAGCGGCTAGCGCGGCCTTCGCGGCCCCCGTACCGGGCCTTCCTCCGCACCAAATCGCTCTGGATCAAGATCTCTGACGTACACCCGGACCAGATTCCACCGGGCTGGCAGGAGCGGGTCCGCGAAGCGCTGGCCGCACAGGGCGTGCGGCTGCAGGCCGCCTACGTCCGCAGCGGCTGCATCGAGCTCGTGCTCGATCTCGAGATCCACCGGTACGACAGAGATGATGACTCACCCGATGACGTCAGCAACTTCCCGGATCCCGTCAGCGATGACGTGATTGCGGAGGCCGTGGTCGCAGCGCTCCAGCTCCCAACGGGGTCGCACGTCACCATCTCAGCCGCGGACGGCACCGCACGTGACCCCAACACCAGCTACACGTGTGGATGGGGCGACGAGACTGCGGCCGAGGGCTGCCAAGTCACAGCACTGAGTCCGCGCGTGCTCCTCTTGCCTGCGCCACAAGTGCCGTCCTTCGGCTCGTCACTGGAACCCTGCCCCACGGGCCCCGACGCCACCGAGCCTATGGCCCAGCTGACACTCAGGGCCGAGCTCGGCGCCGCGTGGGTTGGGGCTTCGCCTCCGGAGGTGCTCGTGCGGGTAGAGGGCGCTTACGTGGCAGCGCGGGTGTCGGCGCAGGAGGAGGAGGAGCAGCAGGCGGGCTGCAGAGCAGTTGCATACACGGTGGAGGTGCCCCTGGCGGACTTGGCACCCGGCCTGATGCAGGCAAGTGGCGGGCTGGGCCCTGCAGGCGGGAGGGCATGTGGGTCGGGTGCCATAGACCCCTGTGGCCCCTGTGGGTAGCGGGCCCCTTGGCTGCTGGCGGAGCGACAGTGCCCGTGCCTCCCTCCCCTCAGGTGGACCTCCGCTGCTGCGAGGGGCGGCCCGTTGTCGTGCTGCCGGTCCTGGTGCTGCCGGCTGAGGACTCGAGCTTCGCGGAGGAGCTGGGCGCAGCGCTTGCTTCCATGGCGGCGGCCGAGGCGCCAGCGGAGGCGCTGACCAGCTGCGGCCACTTCCTGACAGACGTTGCGGTCTGCCTGTTCAGCCCGTCACACAGCCAAGCTGCCGAGCTCGCTGCACACCTGCTCGACTTTGCGCGCGCTGACGGGCTTCCCGTGCCGGCTCGGCGGCTTCAGGAAGCAGCCCAGAAGGCTCGGCAGGACGGGGCAGGGGATGCGGCAGGCGGAGAGCCGGCTCAGGCCGGCGCCAGCGCCCGGCGGGTTGGGGGCCCCTGGCGTGCAGTGGCGCAGGCGGCACGGCTGTCGTTGGGGCTCGAGCGAGAGGCTCCGGCGGAGGAGGAGGCCTTCCGAGCCCACTGCAACCGATGGGCAGCGGCACAGGCGCACACCATGTGCGTCGGGCGGGTGTGCGTCTGACTGACCGTGTGCGTACCCGTCTCTCGTCCGCTTCCCTGCTTGATGCTGAATGCCCTTGGCCCGCCGCCCCCGCCCATACCCCCCTCTCAGCCAAGCGCTGGAGCTGCTAGCGCTCCTGATCGTGCTCCTGCGCTCCCGGGGCGCCTCCACGCACTTTGCCATCCTCGCCTGGATCACTCGCTGCGCCGCCAGCCTCGTCACAGCCCTGGCCTGGCCCCTGCTGCCCGCCCCCGCCTGGAGGGGCCTGGCGGCGGCGGCCCGGCGCTGGCGTTACGCCGCCAGCCTGGGCGCTAAGGTCATGGTGCTGACGCTGGCGATCCGGGCGCCGCCCGGCTTCGACTCGTACCGCAGCGGCGTTGGCCTGGTGCTGATGGAGGGAGTGCTCCTGCCCGTGACGTGCCTGGTGAGACCACGAGCCGTGTGCTGCGCACGTGCTGCGTGCTGGGTGCTTATGCAGCTCTACGGTATGCCATGCGTCCCCCACCTCATGCATCACACGTGCCTCCTCCCACGTTTGCTTCCTCCCTTCCTCGCAGCTGTCCCCGCCGGCCGCTCTGGGCGTGTCGGCGCTGCGCCTGCCCCTGAACGCCCGGGCCGTGGGGCTCCTGGCCGCAGCCCGCGTGGAGGCGGTGGCGCTGCTGGCCACCCTGCTCGCACAGCTCTACCTCAGGCTGGCCTGCCGGAAGGCCAGGGCCGAGCGGGGCCCCGCGGCGGAAGGCGGTTCCGCTGCTCAGGCTGCGACGTCAAGAGCGCGATCTGACGCGGGTCTCGACGGGGCTGCCGCTGCCAAGGGTATCAAGGAGGACTAGGTGCTGCAGGAATCTAGCAGCACGGGATGCGGTTGGAGGAGGAAGAGCTACGCAAGGTAGTACTACAAGGGATTCTTATGGGTTGAGGAGAACGGCTGCGCACATGCATGGAGGCCGCCGTGCCAGGCCTGACGCACCGCAATAAGAAGATTGGCTTCGGGGGACGCTGCTAAGCCGATTGCCGACAATCTGTATGCAACTTGAGGGCCGACAAGCATGGCTTGACCTCATACTAGTAAGTCATTGAGTATGGCATATGGCCGCACGGAATGACACACTTTGACATTCAGCCCTATTGGGTCGGTTGCTTATGCCTCGGAGCTACGACCGCCACAACACGCCGTCTGTCTCCAGCGTGTGTCGAAGAATGGTCCTACGAGGTAGCACTGTGATGCTCTGTGTCCCTTTGCTCTGCTCTTTCGCTGCCCCCTGTATGGGGCATCCATGGCTTATGAAGGGCTTGGTTTGGAAAGTGCTGTGGAACCCGGACCCTTTCCTGCATCCAGCTCTTCACTGCTTTTGCTTAAGTTCTCGACATCAACGTGCGTAGCATTGATATGGTCCTGATCTGCGGTTGACATTGCTCCCGGCTCCCGGCCCGTTTCGGGGCTTTTGGTTGGCAGGCACAAGGGTGACCAAAGATGAAGGCGTTCCAAACGGTACAATGAGCTCTGCACCTTGCGCTATTGGAGCAGTATGGTCTCTGCCGAGAGGCGATGGGTAAGCTGACATTGGAGGGGTGAACTATGGGTACGGTAACTTGAGTGGCTGAATGCAGTTGTGGAGCCTGATTGTGTGTGGGCTGTGCTCGCGGGGCCAGCGCGGATGTAGAATCCACCGCTGGTTGCAGGGTCCCGCAGTCCTTGTGTGGGTTGACGGGTGTGGGTTGCCTTTCCGTAGCTGCACTGGCTGCCCAGGACAGTGACCCTTCCTCTCACAACCTGCAGCCAAGAACCTACGGTAACCTACGATACCGGTTACCGTTAATAAGGCTGTCTAGTATGCAAATAATGGGGCATATGCACGCACTTGTGGCATGAATGCAAGCACTCCCTGCAGTCTTTGGGTCAGTAGCGTTCGTGGTCTCTGGACCATGCACCTCACTTGTCGAACGCATGCCTTGTCGTCCTGCACTTTGCTCACAGTTTAAACAGATGCCATGCAATGGGATGGGGCTTTGGGTGCTCATATCGGTGTGAACTCACGCCTGATGGAATGGATTTCTCGGCAGTAGCGTGGGGTGTGAAGGGCTGCTCGCATGAGCCTGGGAATCGTGGGCGCGGTGATTAACCGGCCGGCCTTAGAGACGGAACCGAAAGCCCGAGGAAACCGAAGCCCGACCCATCCCGCCCATCCCGAACCCGTTACGTGTGTGTCGCCGCTGGAGCCGCGTCGGAGCCGTAGTTTGTAGCTGGTAATAGTGAGGTAGACTGGAGCTGGTGCGGCCCGCCGGCGGCGCAGAGGGGCACAGCGAAGCAGAGCAGACATGCGGACCGAGCAGCCCGCGAGACCGAAGCCCACCCGAACGGAACAATCCCGGTTCTCACCTAAAACAGCAGGGGCGAAGGCAGCGCCACGACGGAGGCAATGCGGAAAACGGGGAGCGGGCCAAGGAGGGTGTCAATAGCGGAGGAGGTGGGCGAAGCACAAGGGAGTATGAGAAGCCTAAGACACGAGTGGCCGCCGGCGGGCAGAGAGGGAGGGGAGTCGCGGGGGCGGGCTGGTGAGGGGCGGGGCCGACGGTACGGCAGCAACCCATGGGGGAACCCATGGAGTGTGTAGAGTGAGGGTTATTATAGACAACGGGGCGTAGTGCCGCGGTGTTGGCGTCGCATGATGTTGGCCGACGCAGAATGCCTGTGCCTGTGAACGGGGTACCTGGTCGCCGAAAGTGGCTTCCAGGCTGAAAGTCCCCCCTAGAGTAACCCTGGGCTGCTCCGCGCGTCGGTGCACCGAGAGGGGCTGGCGGGCCGGCTCCACCGAAGGAAAGCCCCGAGAAGCCCCGCTTACCTCGCCGTTTACCTGCGCGCCGCTGCTGTGCGTCCTCAGCTCCTGGCCCGCCATCGCCCGAGCCCGTTCGCGAGTAGCGCGCCCACGGAGGCCTAAGCGTCCCCACGTCCCACGGAGCCGAACCTGTGGGTAGTGGAGGTGTTGTCCCAGAGACGGAGGGGCAGAGCGTGAGCGGCCGAAGACCTCGATGCATGCCAGCAGGGCGAACAGGCGGACGGTGAAGGCCAGCGCGGCCGGTGTCTAGCAAGCAACCTAGGGCTCGGGCTATGGCGGTGTAGGCGGTGCCGCGCGGCAAGGGTCTCCGAATGAGATCCCCACATGCCGCGGAGCCAAGGCCCCACCCCGGCGGGTGGGCGGGGCTGGCGCGTGCGTGCGGGTGCGGGTGCGGAGGGCGTGCGGGGGACAGGGTTCCGTGGGACGGCGGGGATCAGTCTGGGCAGGGCTTAATCCCCGTTAGGCGCTGGGTGCCTGCCAGACCATCATATCACCCGACGAGCACGTCAGTCCCTGGGCCGTGTAAGCGCGCGGCCTCGCATGGCGGCTGGGGCGGGGCTACGCTGGGGCTGGCATATCAGCCAAGCTGCGCGTAGGCCTGATGGATCTGCTGTACCAGAGGGAGGTGGCTGTCACGGCGGGGGCAGTAGTACATGTACGGCTGCGCGTCGAGGAGGCGGTGGATGGTGCCGAAGAGGGAGTTGGGGTTGTAGCCTTGGTCGCGGAGCGTGGCAACGAGGAGGGCGATCTGGTGGCAGAAGTCGGCGACGTCCGAGATAATGTGTGTGGGGGGGTATGGCGGGTGGGAGGCGCGTGTGGGCCAGGACCCTCGGAGCAATGGCGAGCTGAGACTCAGCAGCACGTCGGTTCATATATGGCGGAATTGGCGGCCCTGCCTTGCCGGCCCTGCCCTGATGGAGGGGGTGATCGGGACATAATTGTAGAACGCTTTCCCGCCGGAACATTGTTTGTGCATGTGTTTGTGGTGGTGTGTATCTTCGTACACCAAGGTGCCGCCCCGTCGGCTGCAACCTGGAAACGCAAGAAGTATGCGCATGCGGCGGTGGACACGCCTTGTCTGTAGGGTGCTTGCGTGGGCACTGCAAGTGCAAACTGATGCACCGTTAAGCCCAGAATGTGCTGTCTTGAAGGCGGCTATGCGGTGTCTGAAATGGGGAGTGGAAATGTGTCCTGTGCTGCTAGTACGGTAGTAAGGCGATCACCCTTGACGCTCGGTACTCGTGGTGTGCACAAGTTGAAGGGGACTGAGCAGGGGGCGCCAGGGGGCAGAAGACATCAACAGAGTGAAGCGCTTGGTTGTGGCGCCTGGGGGCGCATGCGCATGAGGGCTCAACGTGTACGGAAGTGGACGAAGTGCCGGGAAGTACGGCTACTGCGTTGCAACAAATAGACCGAGCGCTTTCGGTTGCTATAAGTGTTTGCTCACGGCGTCGCCGTCTCTGTGCCGGTATAGCATCAACCGGTAAGAGACATTCGTAAGCCTTAGGAGGCTTAGGCTTACAACATCCAATGGCCGGGGACATCAAGGAAAGCACCCGCAGCCAGACGACGAGACGAGTAGCACATGCACAATCCTGCTAGGCCCTACGGCCCACAGCTTCCCCCTCTAACTCTCTTGCGGCATCGGGGGCGCAGGGCTCGCTGGGTACCTCGTCACCACACCAGGCACAGAATCTGCCCGGTGTCCACATCCAGGAAGCACCCTCCTGTCCGCACCTGCCAATCTATCCGCACAAGCCAGCGCAATCGGGGATGCCGCGTTACCGCCGTCACAATACTCCACACACGCCAACGGTTCAACGGTTCTGAACGGTTCGTCCAATGCCCTGCCGGCACCCCCCGCCTGCTCGAGCGAGGTGGCACTCCCACGACAAGAGCGGAACCGGCCGCCGCGAGCGTTGCAGCTCATTTCCCCTCACGTCCGAGCAACCAGCCCATCCATCCGTGCGTGGAATCATACTTGTACCCGTAACCGCCTCTCTGCCTACTTGCCTAGTGCCTCTGCCCATAGCCGGGCGATAGACAGACCCTTTGCCTGCCGCTGCGTCTCGCCACACACCCCTGCCTCCGTGGCGCCAGTGTCACCAGCGCACTCACACAACGCTTACTTCTGCACCCCCCCCTTCGTGGAGCCCAAAGCAAGACCCCAAGTGTTCAGCGGACTAGCATTGAATATGCATAACCTCAACCGCGGCCAAGTCCTCACTGCACCTAACAATGTGGCGAGAACCCCCACCACACCGTGGCCGCGATTTCGTCTGGACCCATGCTTTGTGAATGCTGGACCTCTACTTTTCGGCCGTGCCCTCCTCGCCCTCGCCCTCCCCCTCCTCAGCGTCGTCGTCCGTCCCGTGATCAGTCACCCACTCGTCATCATCATCATCATCATCATCCCCATCCTGCTCCTTGCCGTATGCGCCCCCGCCGTACATCCCGTCGTACATGCCACGGCCGCCGCCGCCAACGACCCTGCCGCCCAGCATCCCCGCGTGCTTGCCGGCGGCCGCCTGGGCGTTTACGTAAGCCAGGACCTCCTCGCTCGTCATGTTGTCGTACATGCTGCCGGGCATCTTCAGGGTGGCCAGGGCCGACCGCAGGTCCGACCAGGCCTGCCAGCCCCCCACGTCGTCAAACACGGCTTTGTGGGAAGTGAGCAGAGCCGGCACCTGGGTTTGGAGCACGCGTACAAAGTAATGCGGTCAGGAGATCCGTTGGTTATGGGCAAGCACTCGGTAGCTTGGCTGATTGAGAGCCGGGGGGCCGAACGAGGCGGGAGGTGGTGAGACAGAGTGCAGGCTGAGCACTGCGCGGGACGTGGCCCTCTGGATTTCTCAGTGCTAAACGTTGGTTGGCCACCCACCTTGTGTGGCCGTTTGATCTCCCGCAGGACCGCCTTGAGCGCCGAGCTGTCCCCCTGGCCGGCAACGCTTCCGCCGCCCATGCAAGAAGTGCCGTACACCTGCGGGCCGCGCACGGCAGATGTGAGCACAGTAAGTAGTCGGATCCTAGATTACACAGCGCCCAAACGCCCTCGGACAAAGGGCAACACCAGGACACTGCTCTGGCAAGGCTGGCAGTGTGGGCGCACCTGCTCGCCCGTGGCCCGCAGCGAGCGGCCCCCGGTGAACATGGAGAACACGTTCTCGCCGCCGTACTTCTCTGCGGAGACAACAAAGGGAGTTGTGGCTTCAGACGCACAAAGAAACACCGCAGCGCAAGGGCCATCACGCAACGCAGGACGCACGCCACGCTGCAGAGCAAGTGGGGGCCTGCAGCTCACCCTTGGCGTCAGCCTTCTCAAACGCGTAGCCTGCGGGGTTTGGGAAGCGAGGCGAAGCTAAGCACTCCAAGCTGGTGTGTGGACACTGTGCTACACTGGTCACTTTGTCCAGGGCAGCCGGTTACGCCAGCCGAGCCTGTTGATGCACATGCACATGCACATGTCCGCCGAGCCGAGCCTCGTCGCGTGCCACCCACCGAGCAGCTCGCCCGCCTTCTTAAGGCACAGGGGCCAGTCCCACCGGGCTGCAGGGCGAAAGCGAAAGGGTGGGGCCGGGGGTCAGCCGTGCCAGCGGCAGGGGCGTCAGCAACGTTAACCGCAGCTAGGGACGACCTTGGCCCCCAACAGCCTCCGGTTGAGTGTGAAACTGGAGGGTAGGCTGCGGAAAGCCTTCGGAGCTCGCGGCCTCCAAGGAGCTATCCGCGCTGCACCCCGCTGGCTGGCTCCACCCCAGGCAGCCAGCTCTCGCACACGCGCCAGCTGACGCAGCCTTCCCCACGGCTCTCCTTGCGGACTTCGCCACATGCCCATACCTGTACTCAAGCCAGCTTTGACCCCCACTCCACCGCTAATCTGCTACCCTGCATCACGCCCGGCCCCCACCCTGTGGGCCACCTCCACCCCCTCCTTCCAAGCCCTCCAGGTCCTGCCTACCCGGCACCACGCCGTTGCGTGCGGCGAGCTTTGCAAATACCAGGAAGTCGTGGAAGACCGTGTCTGGCCCTCCGTCGGGGTCGTACAGGCCGTGCAGGTTGCCGCCGCCCCACACGTAGTCGTCGTCCACGCGCATCCTGCGTACGGCGTACGGCAACCGCGCACATCGCACGTAAGTACGACAAAATGCATTGTACACGGCCGGCACGGTGCACTCGACAGCCGACGGTCTTGACGCTTTTGTCAGGTGTGGCCCCCTCCCCCGAAGCCCCGACGACTACCCGTGCTGCCCTCGCCCACCGGTAGCAATCCACGAACCACTCCGCGGCCTGATCGGCGCTGAGGCCGCGGGCCCATGAGGAGGGATCCATGCCGGGGCCGCCGCCTGCGGGAGCTCGCCGAGAGGGGACGCCGAGGGAGGGCACTTGGGGTGGGCACCGGGGGTGGCCCTCGAGGGAGGACGCTGAAGGAGGACGCCGGGGTGGGGCAGCGAGCAGCGGAGCAATGGCGCGCAGCACTGGCGGGGCGCCGTGTGCGCCTCTCAACTTTGGGCCTCGCTATATACGACTCCGCTATAACGGATGGAGTTGGGGACATTGGACACCACAGCGCCAGTCGGTCCCCCCGGCCCTCACCTGGCGCTCCCCGGTCTGCCAGGGACAGCCCCGCCATCCGGCCCGCCTGGCCGCCGCAGAGCGAAGGAGGGGCGTGGAGGGGTCAGCCAAGAGTCCGTAAGGCAGCCTCCTTATCGCTTTGCGCGGCTTCTGCAAGATCGCTTGGCATCCGACGCCCTGCCCTACAGCCCATACGCTTCTCAGTAGCTCCTTTGCCTCTTGACACCTTGGCTACCCCGTGCCACACCCTCACCGCGTCATGGGCCCGGTCGGGCCCCGCCTGGGCCTTGCGGGGCTTGTCCCGTGGCTTGGCGGGCGCCGGTTGGGCCTGAGGTACGAGCTCCAGGTTGTCCGGCTTCACCTGCGGCCGTGGGAGTCAACGGTTCGAGAGCTGTATGAAGGCTGTATGGTAGCTGGAGCGGGATAGAGAGGGTAAAGGCGCGTTGGGCATGAAGAATGACGTACAGCGAAAAGGGGCTGGGCTAGGAGGCGGTAACAAGTAGAAGGAATGCGGCCGATCACGGCCCGTGCTTTGGGGAGAGGAGCGGGACTTGCTCTAGGTTCTCGGCCTTGACCTGTGCGTGGGGGCCCGGGGGCACACCAGGCAGGCGTGGCAGAAGGGCCCCGTTGCCCCGGCCTCGGCAGCTCTGCTGCCCAACCCCGCTCTCTTGCGCGCGTGTGGAGTCCACACCCCGGCGGCGAACGTCCCCTTGCAGACGGCCCGACTCGCCTTGACGCCCTCCGGAAAGGCCGCTACAGCTCCGGGGGGTTTGAGCAGCTTCACCGGGTACCGCTGGCTCTCGGCGTCCTGCGCACCGACGACGCATCCCTCCGCGCCATTCAGGATCTCGGTCTTCAGGCCCGAGATGCGCACGCGGCAGCCCCTCTTCAGCGGGGGCTTTGGGGCTTCAGCCATGTCGGCGACTGCACCGTCGCTAGAGTGTGCTGCCACTTGTGCTCACGGGGACTTTACCGGTCATGTGTGTGTGCTGCGACTATGCTGACTGCAACTGCCGGTCGTGCTAGACTACATGTGTGCGTGTAGCGAACGATGTATACTTAAGTCGGCCCGCCAGGAGCCTAGGAAACGCCATGTTGCGCGAGCTGCACAATGCAAAGGGCGACCCCAGCGACCCTAGTTGGGCCAATTTGCCAGTGCCGCCATACTGACCCGATACTGAACACTCCTTACTGCACTGTGGCGGTGCGGCTTCGCGTGCCAAAGCCGAAGCTTCCAATGCTCCCAAGTTCGCGCCTGGCCAGTGGCCGCAGCAGCGCGCACCGACGAGTGCACAGGGCACTAATAACACAGTGCACGCACCATAGGTTGCCAGTTCTTTCCACGCGACCTTCCATCCGCGATGGGCTGCGGCGGCCGGTCTCCGTCTGCCGTAGGGCAGCAGAGCAGCCCGGGCCCTCGGGGAGCACCACAGGTTCATCAGGGACGGCGGGGCACGCTCCGCCGGTAGCAGCGCCCGGCTCCGAGACCCCCGCCATCCCCGCCGCACCCGGCGCTGATGGGAGCAGCCCCGGCCCTTCCCCAGCCTCGGCCCCACCTTCAGCTACGCCCCAACCACTCAGCCCGGTATCGGCTGCCTCTGCTGCCGCTGATGACGGCTTCGCGCGGGCCTGGAAGCCGCCACCGGGCGAGAAGCCCCTGTGGTGGGTCGAGAAGTTCGAGGCCCGGCGGAAGGAGGAGGCCGCCCGCAAGGCAAGCGGGGGCTTTGGGGCTTGCGAGGCTGCTTCCAGGGAACCTACTGCCCTGTCACAGCGCACATGGCATATGTGCCAGCCTCATCAGTCGTCATGCACCAACGCATGCGCGTCCCTGTTCATGACTGCTCCTCCCAGGCCTCTGACCCAAGCTTTGTCACCACCCTTGAGCGAGTGACGACTGAGTCCGCGGGGCCCAACCCGGCGGTGCAGTTTCTTAAGGGGGTCGCACAGGTGGGCCTCGGGGCGGCATCTCTGCGGTTGGGCAGCCCGGGCTCATACCGGACGCTGCCGCGCGTGTTGCACAGAGGCGGGACAGGGGATCGAGATCCGGTCAGCTCTGGTGTAGACAGCTCATACCGCCATGCCCAGCCGAACCGCTCGAACCAGCTTTCTGCTCTGTCGCTCTCAACCCCGTTTTCCCCAGCTGAGCGCACCAGCTTTTGACTCACCTCCTGCTTGCGTCCTCCTGCTCCGCCCCGTACCGACCGTCCGCCTTCGCGCCCGCCTTCTCGCCCGCCGTCCCTCGCCCTCCACCCCAGGTCATCCAGCTGGTGGTGGTACTGGCGCTGCTGCTGCTCCTCCCTGCCGTCGTACACGACGGCGGCCTGGGCCTGCACCGGCCATTAGTCACCTTCGCCGCCTATTTCGCCTTCTTCGGACTGGGCTCTGTGCTGCGCATGCTGCGGTACGGCAGCCTCACGCCGCGCAGCAAGGACCGCCAGGTGCGCTGCCTTAATAGTCACGCTCCGCAGTGGTGCCCTCCGCACCAGATCCCGGCATGGCCGACGGCCTAGGCTAGGGTGACCATATAGCCTCAGTGCCCTGCCATGCCTGCTCCATCTGTTGCAATTGACAGTGCATGGTTCCCTTGTGTAGGTGGCGTCGTGGAAGGACCGCCTGGCCTTCCTGGGCTTCGTGACGCTCGTACCGCTGCTGCACATGTACGCCATGTACCGCTACACGGGGCTGGTGCTGTACACCAACGTCATCTCCATGGGTGGGGCCCGACCCATGGCTAGGTCCAGGCGCGATTTGTAACCCACGTGCACCTCCTTTTGTCTTCACATAGGGAGTCTGTCCATGTAGCCGTGTAGGCCTATCCATCCAGCTATAGTATAGCTTACCAATTCCTCTGCCCGGGTGCCCCCCTCCGACCCAGGCACCACCCTGTACGACCTGGTGGGGGCAGTGGGCATGGGCCTGGCCACCCTGCTCAACCTGGCCGCCAGCTTCGAGCTGGGGGCGGCGTACGACAGGTGGGGATCTGTCGTACTGGCGGCCGGGTCGGGTGCCGCCGGGATCGGCGAGCGTCTGGGTGTGGTCTAGGGTTGCGGACGCCACAGCACGCAGGTTAGCTCTGCAGGGCCGTAGCTTTGGCGGTGTGCTGAGCTGAAGCCTACATCACGCTTTGCTGATGCTGGCTGCCCCAACGCACCGCAGGGTGTCGGCGCCCGAGCACCTGGTCACGAGCGGGCCGTACCGCTTCATGCAGCACCCCATCTACACATCGTACATGCTGCTGTTCTTCTCGTACGGCATGTGGCTGCACTCGCCCCTGGTGGCGCTGCTGATGCTGCTGGTGTGCGTGCTGTACTACAAGCGCCGTACGGCACTGGAGCACACGGTGCTTGGCGAGAAGTTTGGGGTGTACTACAGCGACTACGTGCGGAGGACGAAGAAGTTTGTGCCGTTCCTGGTGTAGTGCGGCGGGTGGCCTAGACACTTAGCCAGATTGGGAAGGGGCTTGAGCGGGGGCCTGCACTGGGGGCTGCGTGTGGCTAGTCAGGGGGCTAGAATTGAAAGGAAAGAGGACCTTACGACGGGGCCAAGGTGGCCAGACGAATGGTGAGAGTCTCATGACTTGTTGCTCGTGTTTGGCCAAGCGGATAAGGTGTCAGTCCAACGCTCCACCAGCACCAGCACCGCATTTTGCTCTGACTACACTCATTCGGTCGCCAGCTACCTTGAGTTTGTGAAGCTCGTGACCGCTCATGGTATCAACCACACGGGACGATCTACGACGGGAACAGACGGGGCGAGACGGATGGCGAGAGTGTCATGACCTCAAGTGCACGTTGCATGTGGTGTGCGTGTAAGGCACTCCTCCCGTGCTGGCCTCACGCAGGCCACCATGCACCAGACCGACACAACCTGCGTACAACATGGCCAGGCCCAAAGCTTGATCTTTTGTCAGCCACTAGTACTGGTGTAAACGGGCTGCTCGTAGGCAGCCACACACACGCGTCAGCCAACCACGACAGCCACCAAGGCCCGTGACAGCCACCCGTGCCAACCCCTGTCAGATCGCCCGCCTCTGTCCTTGCCTAGCCCCACAGCTTCCACAGCCGGGACCTCGCTTGTTCGCCAATGAAGTTAAGTCAAACACCACAGTAGACCCTTGGCGAACCCACAACGGACGCGAAGAGTGCGCAGCCTTCAGCCCTTCCAACCCGGTGCCATCGCCTCCCCGCCGTGATGTCAAGGCGGTAAGCGGTGTACGAGCGATAGTCATTCAGTCCACAGTGCAGTTATGGCCCGAGGTCGTTACAGCCTGCCCTCCTGCACCGCACTCCTCACGCCGTCCCACGACTCCAGCAGAATCTGCAAACGGTCCAGCTCCCCGCCCTCGCTGCCGCCGCCCTGGCCGCTGCTGCCGGACGCCCCGGCCCCGCCGCTGGCGCTCTCCGGTCCCCAGCTCTCCTCGCCGTCCCGCAGAGCTTGCAGATACCACGCGGCCGAGCCTTGCCCACCCGCCGCACCTGCCCCACGACCTGCTCCCACTCCAAGTTGGTCTGCCAGGCCTCAATACCACAACCGCCGCCGCTCCCGCCCTGCACCAGTCGTCTGGCCTCTCGGATCAGGACATCTGGCACCATAAAGTCACCGCGGACAATGACAGCTCCAGCAGGGCTTAGCGTGCAGAAACTGAGCCCGACGCCAAAGTTGAGCCCTTGGAATCTGGCATCCATCTGCGCCTGCAGGTTGGCGGTTAGCTGCTGCAGCCATGCCTTGAGGGCGGCTGGGACAGCGAGCAGGCTGAGCAGGGGGGGCCCGGTGAGGACGACGTAGGGGCGGTAGGACTTGGTGCTTGCTGCCATCCGCTGCAAGGCGCGCTGCAGCAAGACGCCTGGGGGCACCGGGGCTGGCAGGGAGCCTCCGCGCCCCCTGGCGGTGCCGCCAAGCCTGACGGACCAGATCCTGCGCTCGCCCCAAGACAGTTCTTCTGGCATGCCAAGGTGCCGGATGACGGAGACGGTGCTCTGGGCGCTGACCTCGGTCGTCAGGTGGTCCAGGGTGATGCTGTCGCAGCGGCGGAAGAACGCTGCCGTGGGGCCAGGAACAGGGAAGCCCTCGATCAGCCACAAGGGTCCGTCGATCTTCAGGCGGTGCAGTCGCGGCCCCAGCTTGGAGCTCGGCAGCAGTGCTGTGGTGACGAAGGTGGAGATCTCCTCGAGCGTGATAGTGTCGGCATACTCCTCCGAAACATGCACTTCAGTCAGGCGGCCAGCCTCCAGGTAGCAGTGCACTAGCCTGAGCATGGGAGCCACCTTCCACAGGTCGAGCTGCTCCACCGAGCTAGGCAACGCGTCGAGAATTTGAAGCGTATCCTCGCAAGAGAAGTCGTCGTACTCCAGTTCCGGGACAAGGGTCAGTCGGCGCAGGGACGTCAACTCCACGATGACATGGATCAGGTCCTTAACCGGGGGCGGGCCCGGTCGTTCCCGTGGGTTGACCTCTAAGCGCGTCAGCTGCCCCCAGAGGCTGCGGGGAATGCGCGTCACGCTCTGGAAGTCGCCGAGCCGAAGCGCTGTGAGGTTCGGCAGCACGGAGAGCGCCAGGGGGAAGACGGGTTCGGCGGCCGCAGGTGCCGTCGTCCACAACCCCAGCAGCTCCAGCCTCGGCAGCCGCTGCAGGAGAGCCAGTAGGTTGCCTCCGTTGAGGGGACCCTCGTTGTCGCTGCAGACGTGGAGCTTGGTGATGCGTCGGGCCTCGTCCATTGGGACGGCGGCGAAAGGGATCACGAGCGCGCCATAGTCGTCGACCCGGAGTCGGACCTTGCAGCACCGCGGCCACCGCTGCAGCCAGAAGCCGTCGTGGCATGTGTCCAGCAGCTTCTTAGGGCTCAGGCCGGCTGGCCACGTAGTTTTGACGATTTCGCCATCCAGCGTGCTCTTGAGCGCCTTGCAGGCCAGACGAGCGTTTCGTTTGTCTGAGATACCACGAATGCCGTGAGCGATGATTTCCCTAGCGGCACTCGGCAGCGCGTGAAGCATGTCGGTGAAGCTAGCGTGACCGCTGCCCGCAGATGAAGAGTCGCAAGCCATTGGAGTTGCATGAAATTATAGAGTGTGTGGCAAGGCTTACGTTGGTAGTGGCTGCTGCTCGCGGGACGGCCTGGCCAAAAAGGCGGGATCGGGGCTTGCGTTGGGCTGGATGGCCGCGGGGGTCTTGCGTTGGGCTGGATGGCCGCGGGGGTCTTGCGTTGGGCTGGATGGCCGCTCCGGCCCGGCCGCAGGGGGACGCAATGCAGCAGCGAAAGTCAAAGGGTCATGGGCCGCTGGCTGTCGTTGCGGGGCGTAAGCAAGGACTGCTGGAGTTTCCGGTGGCCAAGGGTGGACCGTCCCTTGTGCTGACAACACCCCCAAGCATTAAACTGGCCGACCATCGCTGGAGAAGGCAAGGGGAAGCCGGGTAGGGAAGCAGGGGACCACGGCCAGCGCCAACACCAAGCCCAACAGAGGCAGCCACCCCACCGCACCCCTCCCGAGGCAGGGACGGGCAGAAGCCGCACGCACGCGGCGAACCCCGTACACAAAGCCAGGCACCCTGCACACGCGCCCCGGGAGAGAGCCGGGTCAGGGGTGAACCGTCCCTGGCGCCTCGTCATCTGCTCAGGGATCCCTTGAGCGTAACCCTAGGCTCTCGTAGCCACTGCACTCCTACCCGCTGGCAAACTGCGGCACCTGAAACAATTCAACAACAAAGCAGAAACACGATAAAGCAAGCCCGCAACAGCAGAGGGGCGTCCTAAGCCTGGACCGATCTTCCTTCCGCCGAATCTCTTTCGCCGCCCCGCAACGCAGGCAGACACCACAGCCCCCTCCACACGGCCAGAACTGACCCCACCATGATGCTATCGGTACCGTCAGCATGCATTGCCTAGCTACCAGCCAGCGGTCCCTCAGCCAAACAAGCCAGCCTGTACCGCTAACAGAAGAAGGCTCAAGTTCAGCCCTTCAGACACCTCCAAACCCCACACTTATGCTCCAGTGTACCACGTCCCCATAACCGGGGTGTCATGTCAAACAGCTAGCGAACGAGCCCTGTGAACGTGCCCAGGTCCAACTCCCGCTCCCAGCTCTTCCGGTATCTGGAAGCGTGTCCTCGCTGTCCTGACCAGTGCTCCAGCCCACTTCGCCCTGCCCAAGCCACTGCCGTCAGGCGGCGGCACAGCCCCCAACCTAGGTCATGCTGCAGCGCAGAGCTTCCCTCCTATCCCGCAGGCATGTCGTCTGACCCCACTCAGCCCACAGCAGCCTAGGTACATCTGGCCCGAGGTCGTTACAGCCTGCCCTCCTGCACCGCACTCCTCACGCCGTCCCACGACTCCAGCAGAATCTGCAAACGGTCCAGCTCCCCGCCCTCGCTGCCGCCGCCCTGGCCGCTGCTGCCGGACGCCCCGGCCCCGCCGCTGGCGCTCTCCGGTCCCCAGCTCTCCTCGCCGTCCCACAGAGCTTGCAGCACCTGCATCCGAGGGAAGAGGGGGGGCACGAGATGAATTGCAGCTCCAGAGACCATTTGTTGGGGCGGCGGAACCACGTTGCTCGACGGCGCAGCCCGCCTCCCTAGCTGACAGGCTCTGGGTGCAAGGGCCCCGCCCGCCCACCAACCAACCCACCCACCGCACCTGCCCCACGGCCTTCTCCCACTGTAGGTCGGTCTGCCACGCTTCGAACCCCGGGCCGCTGCTGCTGCCGCCCTGCACCAGTCGTCTGGCCTCTCGGATCAGGGCATCTGGCCCCACAAGGGAACTGCTGAGCACGAGAGCTCCGACAGGGCGTAGGGCGCAGTAGTCAAGCCAGGGGCAGCTTCCATCGTAGGCACTGCCCGTGTCCCCGCGGGCGTTGGTTGTGAGTTCTTCTAGCCATGCTTTGAGGGCCGTTGGGTCCGCAAGCAGGCTTTGCAGCGGGGGCCCGGTGAGGAGGACGTTGGAGCCGTAGGCAGTAGCGGCAGCTGCCACCCGCTGCACGGCTCGCAGCAGCAAGACGCCTGGGGGCACCGGGGCTTGACGGGGGCCTCCAGGCCCCCTGGCGGTGCCGCCAAGGGTGACGGACCAGATCCGGCTTTGGCGCGATGACAGCACTGCCGGCATCCCAAGAAGCCGGATGGCCGAGACGGTGCTCTGGGCGCTGAAGGAAGTTATGAGCTCGTCAAGAGCTATGGTATCACAGCGGCCGAAGAACGCTGCCGTGGGGGCAGGGATTCGGGGCTTGGTCAGGCAGAAGGGTCCGTTGATCTCCAAACGGGGCAGTCGCGGCCCCAGCTTGGAGCTTGGAAGGAGCGCTGTCTTGATGAGTTCGCTGAGCCCCTCAAGTGTTACCACGCCTCCGATGCGGTCTGAAACCTGCACGGTCTGTAGTTGGCCCGCCTCCAGAAAGCAGTGCACTGGCCTGGGCATGGGATCCACCTTCCACATGTCGAGCTGCTCCACCGAGCGTGGCACTGACTCCAGAAGCTCGAGCACGTCCTCACAGCAGAAGTAGCCGCGTTCTCGCTCGGGTTTGAGGGTCAGTCGGCGCAAAGCAGTCAGTTGGGAGAAGGCGTCGGTGATGAATGAGCAGGGCGGTTGGTGATACCACATCCGGTTGTTCAGCTCCAGGCGCGTCAGCTGCCCCCAGAGGCTGCGGGGAATGAGCGTCACGCCATGGAGGTCGCCGAGCCGCAGCGCTGTGAGGTTCGGCAGCATGGAAAGCGCCAGGGGGAAGTGGGGGTCGTCGTCGGCAGGGGCAGGCGTCCACAACCCCAGCAGCTCCAGCCTCGGCAGCCGCTGCAGGAGAGCCAGTAGGTGGCCACCGTTGAGGGGATCCTCGTCGCCGCAGGCGACGTGGAGCGTGGTGATGCGGCGGGCCTCGTCGTGGGGGATGGCGGCGAACGGGATCACAAGCGTGCCATAGTCGTGGACCTGGAGGTTGACCTTGCAGCATCGCGGCCACCGCTGCAGCCAGCGGTCATCGCGGCACATGTCCAGTAGCTGTGCTGGGCTCAAGCTGGCTGGGCATGTAATCTTGGCCGTCGTCGTCAACGACTTCGCCATCCACCACGTCCTTCAGCGCCTTGCAGGCCAGACGCGCGTGTCGATTGTCAGGACTACAACCGATGCCGTGAGCGATGGTCTCTCTAGCGGCACTCGGCAGCGCGTGAAGCATGTCGGTGAAGCTAGCGTGACCGCTGCCCGCAGGTGAAGACTTAGAAGCCATGCTGTTTATATGGTATGGAGAGCGTGTTTGTAGCTGCAGCTGCTCGCGGGACGTCCCTGGGACCAAATGGCAGGAAAAGGCGGGAACGGGGCGGGGAACGCTGCGCCAGCACACGCCCGCACTCGCCCGCCTGCCTCCCCCGTCCATCACTCATTCACTCGGCTCCATCCGTCTTTCCGCATCGACACCATCGACCTGACCGCCTAGATTTCTACCTCCAGAAGGCTGTAACTACTGCCGCAATCCCAACTTCTGGCATACGGTACTGGGATGCTTGCTGTCAGGCCACCGTCCTGCCGCCGACTGGCCATGCCCTGGCCCCTCCTGCATATCGCTGGCCTGTGAGCTGTGACACGGCGACAGTCCCAAACTTCGAGTGCCGAGTGCTGTCCAGGTAGGGGTAGGCTGGGACGCTGGGTGGAGGCAGTGAAGGTTGGTGCCTTACAACGACGACCCGCACAGTTACATGCCGGGACTGCGGCAGGACATGGCGGCTCGCGCCTTCATATTGTTTCTTCCTCACGACCTTAGCACGCCCTCCGGATGAATATTAATGGTCACGAGGACGTTAGTTTGGCCCCCCCGCAGGCCCCGGTTCGCCAGTTGACTGTGCCAGTTGACTGTAATCAAAGGCAGAAGCAGCTGTGGTAGCCAGCCGCAAGTGTACCCCCCGCCAGTACGAAGCGTCTCCTCGCACACCAGCACACGCCCCAGATCCCGCATCAATCCAGCCCGCAACCGCACACGCGGTGTCTATGCATAACCAGATTTCCCGCCACCACGACTACCGCGCCTCACAAGACGGTACTAGGGAAAGCACACCACAGGCCGCGCCCCCCCGAAACCTACGCTTGGCCTTGGCCAGGCGCCAAGCCAGCAAGCGCTTGAACGTGACAACGGCCTAGGATAGCGCCCCATGCATCCACCATGCCCACCCGCGCACCTGCCATGCCACCCACACCCACACCCTCCCACAGAAAGCGCGCACCACGTCACACACAGCCGCATGCCGCCCGGTGGCAGCCGGCCCTCACGGCCCTCTGGGGCAACATGCCACACGATGGGTTCGGCCGTGGCGAGAGACCGCCCTCAGTTTAGACTCAGGAAAGAAGAGGAAGTTAGGCGAGGCGGGACAAGCGGCAGGTCCCTTGTTGATTATGACAACTGTCAACAAGTAGTATAGCTTCACTGGCTGGACCGGCAAACGACGCCCGGCTAAACCGCGCACAGCAGAGCCTTGAATAACCACCACACGCCGCCCATCCAGACCGTAGCACACCCAACAACGTGGCATATAAGCATTTCCGGAGGCCCTACAATGCCTGCAAACACCGGAGCACACAACACCTACACACCTCTCCGCACACGCCGACGCCCCAAGGCAACACGTAGTCGCACGGCGCAGCCCCAATTCTCAGTGCGAGGAAAGCATGAACCTGCGTTGGGAGACCAGCTAGCAGGCGCGTACATAAACACGCCGTAACTCTCAGCGAACTTGGGCCGGACCACGATCCAGTCCTGACCAACCGTCGACCCGCCATCATTCAACCACCAACGAGCACCACCAACGCGCAACGGGCAAATCGGCCAAGGCAACAGAACAACGCGGACGAACAAGGCACGCTCGCTTATTCTCTTCCCGGCCATTCAGTCGTTTCCTCGTGCCTTCCTTGCTCTACCAGCCAGCCCCGAACCCCAGTCACTGCCACAAGCTCCCTGATTCCCCAATCCGTCAGTGCTTCCTTTCCAGCCCGCCGTCAGGAGGACGTGCGGCCCAGCTTGAGGAGTATGTTTGCTGCTGCAAACCAAGCGGCCGATCGCAACGTCACTCCGCTCCCAACCCGCCTATCTCTTTCTCAAGTGCAGTGGCAGTACCGGCAGCATGTGCCACATCGAGGGCCCTGCCGACAGGGAGACCCCGCCACAAATGAAACCCCCTGTGGTCTTCGCGTATTCCTTTCCTTTCACATGCCATGCCGTACACGTGTGCCCGTACCGCTGTGGGTGCGCGGTACAAGCGCTGCCGCCACATCAGCTTCTACTCTGGCGGCGTATGTTGGTACTGGGTTACCTCACCATGAAACCCGCGGAGATCATCTCGCCCGGCAAATCCCAAAACTTGGCCGCCAAGGATTCCTCCGCAAGCCCGGGCCGCCGCTCCAAGCGCTGCTCCCCGCCAACGCTGCCCGGCAAGCTCTACTGTCGAGCCTGTCGGAGCAGCCGAGACTTGTAAAAAGCCCGCCGGCGAGCGAAAGCCCGATCTTACCCCGGGTGCGCTCCCAGCGACGCCGCGCTTGGCTGCATCCGCGGCGGATATCCTGCCGGCCCCAGACAAGTGGCCAGGCCGTGCAAGGCGGCCCATCGCCAGCCGCTCGTGAGCCTCCGGCCGGGCGGCCGGACCGGGCCAGGCGGCACATCGGCCGGCACGAGGCCACCCAGCCAAGGGGCCTCCACGCTGATCAGCCGGCGCACCGGGCACGCTGCGCACCCCGGGGCCCAGGCCAGGCCGGGCCCTGTTCAGGCCCACGCCGGGCCCCTTCACCCGAAGAGCTTGTTCAGCTCCTCCACCAGGCGCAGGCGGTGGCCCATCACGTTGATCCCAAACTCGGTTTTGAGCACCTCATTGAGGAACCGCATGTCCGCGCCCATCCTGTTTGCGGTAAGAAAGCGGAGCAGCCAGGGTGAGCACAGAGTCAATGCGGAGGCCGAAGGCGATCTACCCCGAGGGCGTCCACCCGTCCTTCCCCGGCCACATGCACCGGTACCCAGCCCAACCCACATCCCCACTCGAGCCTTGCATCACTCCCACTCCCACTCCCGCCCACGCCCCCGTCCGCCCCCATTCCCATCCACGCCCACCGCCCCCTTCCGCGTTCCCCACCTGTACAGCCCAGCCAGCGCCACGCCGTCCATGTTGTGCTCCCGGAACACGCCCACGTACTCGGCGCAGCGCACGCGCTTGAGCCACTCCTCCACCTCGTACACGTTCCACGAGTCGGCCCGGTCGCTGGCTGTGGCGATGGCCACAGAGGCGGCGCGGGCGGCGGCGCCCGCGTCCTTGGGCTGCTGCGCCGTGGTCCTGTAATGGTGCGCGTGAGGAGCAGAGAGGGTGCAGGAGGGAGGCGCGTGAGCCGGGTTGCGGCGGTGCAAGCATGGAGTGGGGTTTGAGGCAGTTGGGATCGATACAGATGGGGCAAAGGTGCGAAGAAGGCACGCGAGCAGGGGTGCGGCGGTGCAAGTATGGTGTGGGGGATGAGGGCTTGCAGGAGAGGCGGCAGAGGTGGGGGAGGCGGTCGCAGGAGCGGGTTGCGGGGAGAGCACGGGCGCGGTCAGGGCTGGAGGCAGGGCCTCGGCCGGTGCAGTGCGGGGCCCCAAAGCGCCAAAGCTCACCGGCCCGCGTCTCCGAGCTCCTTGATGAGGCCGCCCATCTTGCCAGAGATCTGGCGCGGGTCGCTCATGTTGAAGTAGAGCCGCGTGCCCATGAGCGCGCCCAGCCAGCCGGTGGGCTTGTAGTCAGCCTCCATCAGCACCTGCAGGGGGGGCAGCGGGAAGAGGAAAGGGCAGGTGAGAGGGCAGGAAGGCGGGGGCAGCGCACACCGCTGAGGGGCGCCGAGGTCGGGTAATGAGCATTGTGCACGGGGCGGGGTACAGACGTCAACCGATACTGTAGTTGGCGGAAGCAGGTTTACGAGCAGGTGCAGCCGCAGGGCCTGCACGCACCGGCACGATCTTCTTGCGCTGCTGGAAGGCGTACTCGGCCTCCGTGCGGCAGGCCTGGCTCTCCTTGTAGCGCTTGGACACGCACACCAGCACCGCCGCGGAGTCCTCCACGGCCTTGGCCATGGCCTCCAGAGTGGAGCCTGGTGAGGGGCGGGGATAAAAAGACATCCTGCTCGTCAGCAACAGGACATAGCAGCAGACTTCCGGGGTGCTGTTCGCTGTTGCCGCAGGCGGTCTGGCCCCAAGCAAGGCTTGGCAGTCCACGCGGCCGCTCACCGCTCATCTTGTCGATGTCCATCCAGGTCTGGTACCCAGCCTTCTGCAGCTCCGACTTGATCAGCATGACGCTCTGCTGGCAGCCCCACTCGTACGACAGCATCACGTGCTGCGTGCTGGCCTCCATCTCGTCCACCGCCACCAACCGCCCACCGCCCTCCTGCAGGCTCTTGACGTCCTGCTCCAGACCTGCGGGGGAAAGGCAAGGGCAAGGGCGAGCGAGAGGCGTGAGCAAGAAGGCAGATGGTTCCATGTTAGGCTCGCCCTCCTGCCTGAAGCGTGCAGCCCTCCACATGCTACCGGGTTCCCCGCCACCAGGCCCCGCTCTCGCCCAGGCCCCTTGCACGCGCTGGCGCACCTAGCGTCCACAGCGCTCCCTTGGCCACCTCCCGGGTCTTGGGGGACTCTGAGGAGGCCAGGATGTTGCGGATCGAGTTGACCAGGCCGGGCGTGTCCACGATGACCTGCTTGGAGCGCTCGTTGAAGGCCAGGTTCCACAGCGCCGACAGCGCAAAGCGGTGCGCCGTCTCCTGGTTGTGGTGGCGGCCCATGACCACCTCCGCCAGGATCTCCACGCCGCCCTGAGGGGTGGTGGGTGGTGGGTGGGGGTGGCGTAGTGGGGTGGTCAGGGATATGGGAGGGCCAGGTGGCCGGTTTGGCGGGGCGCCAGACGCAGTCGAGGCACGGGGCGGGGCCCCACACGGCTGCGATGCCAACAGCCTGAGTAGCTCGGCAGCCCCGCCGAAGCACACGCAAACTGTTCCCGCCCACCTTGGCCGTAATCATCTCCTTGTTCTTGTCGTTCACCGACAGTGAGGCCAGCCCCTGGCACAGCTTCCACACAGTCCAGAAGATGCCGTGCTGCATGGCGCCCTGCGGAGCACGGCACAGCAAGGCTCAGCACGCCCAGCACAGAGCGTCCGAGCAGACCATGGGGATGCTGCGTCACCAGGGTGCGCGCCCGTGCCTGGCCCTCAGCCACACCATTCCCAACAGCAACTTCCGCGTTCTCCCACCAGCCCCGCAGCGCATCCCCGGGCCACAACCCCCCACCCGCAACTTCCACCAGCACCCCGCATTGCCACCCCTCTACCACAGCCCTGCACCCCCATCCACCCCATCGCCCTCAACCCACACTGGGCCCCACCTGGCACGCCGCGTCCAGCACGTCCAGCATCTCCCCCACCAGCTCCTCGTCCAGCTGCAGCCGCGGGTTGCCCTCCTCGTGCCCCACCAGGCAGGCCACAGCCACGGCCGCGTTGATGCGGGAGGCAGGGTCCTGGGGGCGTGGGAGGGTGGGGGTTGGCTTGTTAGGTAAGGAAAGGGGCTGCCAGCGAGCGGTGGTGCCAGTAGGGGCAAGGCGGGAGGGTCTCGCCCGTATGCGTCCCAGCACGAACCGTTGCCACAGGAACGCTTCATTCCCACGTCCTGGCGGCGGCACCGCAGCTTCGACCCCTCGCCACCGGCCCTCGCCCCAAGTTCTACTCGCTTATTGCCCGTGCTCCTACCCATGGAACGACATCAAAGCCCTAGTCCCCACAATACGCTCCACACCCCGGGTTTAAAACGATGAGGAGGGCCCCTTCCCCGGACTCCGGGCCCACACCCAACCCCAGACGCCCACGCTTCCTCCCACGAACATCCCACGAAAAACCCCGGCTCCGCCCATGCCCAGACTCCCCAACGCCCTTCCGCGCCGCCCCTTGCCTGGTCCCTCCCACGCTCCCTCCCACGCTCCCACTCTCCCTCCCACGCTCCCTCCCACGCATGCCGGCCCCCCGCTGCCGCTGGCTGCTGCTCTACCTCTCCCTTTGCACTCCAATACTCCGTAATTTTTAACTCGCTGCCCCCACCGCCCGCCCCCACCGCCCGCTCACCGAGCTGCCCCGCATGATGTCCACCAGCGGCTCCACGGCCCCCGCCTGGATGAGCGTGGCGTGGTTGCGCTGGTTGTGCGCCAGGTTGCGCAGCACGGCGGCGGCGCGAGTCTGCAGCGTGGCGGTGCGCGTGCCGGTCTCCACGGCCACGCCCGAGACCTGCGAGGGGCCGAGGCGGGGCGGGGCGGGTGAAGAGGGGTGTGGAGGGGTCCAGGCACGACGTGCGGCACTGAGGGACGCCTACGCGCAGCACCCCGCCCAACCCAGATCATGCGCCCCACGGCTGGACCAGCGCGACCGTTCGACTTCCAGCCGCGCGTGTGCCGTGCAGTCATGCAGCCATGCGAGAGCGGCCTGGCGGCCTCGCCCCACCCGGGCCCTGCTATCTCCAGAATCGGGCGCGCACGGCACGCACGTCTGTCCGGCACAGCATGACGAGCTTGGGCACGAGGCCGCTCCGCATCATGGGGCTGTGCGTGGAGTCGGCGAAGGCCGCCAGGGCTGTGAGAAGGAAGCACTGCGCGGCCTGCAGGTCCACGGCCGAGTCGTGGAGCGTGTTGGCGATGAGGTCGACTGAAGGGTGGGGGAGGGAGGGCGAGGGGGGAGGTAAAGGGGAGGTGAGGGGAAGGGCAGTTGGAGGGAAGGTGGCATGTGGAGGTGTTGAAAGGATGGAGGGTTTTGGGGTTTCAGGCGGGGTTTGGGTGAAGGCTGGTGGGCTGGTGGGAGGTGAGGGGGTGTGGTTGGTAAGGTGCTCTAGGCGGGGGCGGAGGGTGGGTGAATCGGAGAGCGGGGTGAAAAACGGTGGTGCTTCATCCGGGGCTGCGGCCGGTCGAGGGCTGGGGGGTGGGGAGAGGGAGAGGGCGTGGAAAGATGCGGGCTGGCGGCCGCCACTGGAGGGGCTCAGCATCCTCGAGGTGAACGTTGACGGTGCAGGGTGAAGGGCTACGTCCGACTGCGCCGGCAGGGCGGGGCACCACCTCGGCCCCGCCGGCGATAGTCACGGGGGCGCCCAAACGACCGGCGTTTTATGCGTCCGTCTGGAGGAGCATCGCTGATACCAGCCCCGCGCTGCCTCGCCAGATACAGTGCGGGGATTGGCTTGCCCGACAAGCGTCGCGCCAGGCGCACGAGACGGCTGCAGGAATTGGGCAGCCCACCAGTGCACCTGCTCCTACAGCCCCCCGAGGACCAGGACGAAACCCATAGCTAGATGCCTGGCGAGGCAAGTCCCAGGCGCCCCGCGTCGCAGAAAGCCCGCCCATGTCGCATGCCCTGCCTCCACCCCTCCTCACCTACGCCCTTCTCCACCAGCTGCTGGCATACGTGCGTGTTCCGGAAGCACAGAATCTGCAGCGCCTCAAACGCCTCCGGGTATCCTCGCCGAGCCAGCGCCACAAGCGGCTCCAAGGCGCCCCCGTTGACGATATTTGTCTGCAGCGTCTTTGTCCCTGCAGGCAATCCACATGACAGTCAGCTGGCTGCTGTCGCTCCAGTGAGGCCCCAGCCCAGGGCTTGCTCACCCGGCGCTTTCGTGTTAACGACCTCCGCGACGCAGGCCCGAACGGCGTTTGTTGCTGCTAGGGCACCCGTGAGATAGTCCTCCTGCTCTTGTGCGCCCGGACCAGGGAGAAAGCGCTGCAAAGTTGCAAGCTGAGCCTCCACGTTCGTGGCGCTGCTGACCTCCGTGGCCACCGCTTTAAGCCTGTGGCTGAGAGCTGGGCGCTCGCCCATTTTGCTTGGTGCACCCGGGGCTCCATTGCTAGAGGCTGAATTTACAGCCTGCGACGCCTTCCTCGTCCGCCCGCAGCGCCGAGATAGCGGCGCAAGTAAGCCTCGACTGGCAGGCGCCCGCACATGGGCGTGGCGCCCCTGAAGCTGCCGCATTGAGGGAAGGGCAAGCGAGCAGTCGCTACTCAGACAAGGTCCTTGCAGGTAAGTCTAGGTACCCTGAGGTAGTGCTGTAGAGCGAGTTGAGTTTGAGTGCAGACGGCGTATGGCGTATGGGGACTGGGGAGCCGGCAGCGGGCCAGACACACAAAACGCCGCATCCACCTGACCAATGTACGCACGCATCACCAAACCCCTGGAGGCGCATTGCCATACTGAGTGTATCGCCGCCTCGATGAGCATGTCGCTTTTGCGACCCCGTGCAGGTGGACCCGGACATGTGCCATGACATGCGGCGTCAGGAGAGCCCTGCGTACAGGAATGAGTGCAAAGCGGCAATGCGTATCCGTGGCTTCGACGAGAGCAGGAAGACGGCGGCCACGGCTTAGGGTGAAAAGAGTGAAGTCCAGGCCGGGGTGGAGCTGGTGCCCTGGGCCCGTGCCTGACATGGTGTGAACCGATACGCTGTCGGCAAGGGCTGGTGCCAGCTGGTGCATAGCGCCGAGCGTCCGCAGTCTGCCGACGTGCGAGTCCGGGCAGGAGCGCCCTTCCGCGGCAGGGGGGGGCCGGCGGGGCTGTCGGGGCAGGGGCCCACCCCGCCACGCGCGCGCGACATGCCACCCGCAGGAGCGCGACGTGCGGGCCTTGCTCCTTGAGCGCGCTAACAAAACCAGCGCAACTTACGCTCGCTACGCAGCCCCCACATCATACTACCCCCTACATCATACTGGCGCGAAGATTTTGAGCTCACCAGCTCACCGCTGGCGGTCTCGTTGCCTCGTTGCCACTACGTGCCAATGGAGGTCGCTGCCATTATCAATGAGGCGCCCGGGGTTGCCGAGCAGGCGCCTGCGCTGTTAGACGTTCTGCAGAAGCTCGAGCTGCCAGCCGTGGACGCCCTCTTTGACGAGCTCGCTGGCTATCGCTGCATTGCTTCTCTTCGCTTGACATGCCGGGCGATGCGGAACTTTGTGGAGACCAGCGTCCGTCGGCCCAAGTTCTTCACGCTCTGGCTGGGCCAGGATGGCGCCCTCGCGGAGCCGCTAGCGCTGCTGGAGCGCTGCGTCAGAATAGGAGGCATCTACCTCAGTATCCGACTGCCTGCTGCAGCTCCGGCTGGCGTGAGCGCTCTGCTGCCAGCAGCGTTCGCCGGGCTGGCGGAGCAGGCGCGGCGGCGGGTCGAGGAGGTGGTGCTGGTGCAGGGCACAGCCCCCGATGCCGTCACCTCGGAAGGCGGCGGCTCAGATGGCGGTGATTCTGACGGCGGCGACTCGGAAGGCGGGGACTCGGAGGGCGGGGATTCCGATGGCTCGGACGGCGAGGAGCCTGTCCCCCCGCCTGGCGCTGGCCCTCTGGCGCTGCGGTGGGCGCGCTGGCGGACTCGCTACCGTTCCTGCGGAGGCTGGACCTGGTCGGCCTGCCTTCCACTTGGAGCCCTGGCGACGCTGGGGAGGCCTATGCGGGTGAGACGGGTGCGCTAGCTTGTCTAAAACCTTGGGGGGCATGGACCTTGCACGGAAGCCGTTTACCTGCATCCTAAACGGCAGCCCCCGCCCTCCGCCACAAGGCAGTTGCACGTGTTGGGTTAACCTTACGCACCGCCCTGCTGCTCACTGTCTCCCCTCCCGACCCACTTGCCCACCCCCAGCCCTGGCGGCCCTGGGCACGCTGGAGGAGCTGGAGCTGCCCGGCGTCCCCGGCCTGACCGGCGTGGAGGCGCTGGGGGGCAGCCTGCGACGGCTGGATGTTTGGTACCTCTTCAAACCAGAGGCAAATGACCAGAACACACTCACCCCGACGGCAGCAGCTTCTACCGGCCAGCTTACACGGCTCGAGGCCCTGAAGCTGCACGTCCTCGACATCGACTTGGGGCCGGGCCGCACCCTTGAGACGCTCCTACGCCTCCTCCCACCTTCCCTCAAGACCCTCGATACCGGGTTCCTCTTCCATCTTGATGCGATCCTCGGGCTATCCGGCGGGCGCATCACTTCTCTCGAAACCCGGGAGTCGGCTGCCTGTACAAATGCATACAGTTTGGCAGCCCTGGCCCGGGATGAGCTGCTGCCGTGCCTGGGCCTGCGAGGGCGGCTCGAGAGCCTGAGCATCCGGACCCTCGTCCTGGATGCCGAGTGGGCCACCGACCTGGCACCGCTCTTGCCGCTGTGGAGACGTAGCGACCGTGCACAGCTCGACGTAATCATGGTTTGTTCAGGACGGACCGCTGCCGACGTCTGCGGCGCCCTCGCCGCTTTGGGGCCTGTGAACATGCTCTTCTTCAATGGCAGCAGCCCGCGTCGTCACAGCATCTGGCTGGACTTGCCTTCGGCTTCGTCGTCATCACCGCCTCGCGCCCCTCTCACCAGGGACCTGCCGCCGCCCGAGGCTGTCCTCCGTATGGCCCTGCAGCACCTCACGCGAGGCGCAGCGCCCAACGGCGGCGGCACCGCGCGTGCGGCAGTCGGCTCCGGGCAGGGGGCTGCCGTGGAGGAGGTCTCACTCAGCCACCGCATGTTGGTCCTGCGGGGCCCTGCTGCTGCGGCTGCGCTGGAGCGGCCCAGCCCAGAAGCGCTCAAGGCCTGGGCCCAGGACCTGCAGCGTGCAGCGCGGGCAGCGGCGGGAGCTGCCCTAGCGGGCAACCGCTCACTCATCTTCTCCTGCCTACCCGTGACGGCCGCCTCCTCAGTTCTACTGCAGTGCAGCTCGCTGAAAGGTGCCTTGCAGGCGGTGGCCGCTGCAGTGGCGGCTGCGGGGGATGGGAGCAAGGCGGTGTGGGTGCTGGCTCCAAACCGATTTAGCTCCGCGTCGCATGCCGTTGAGGTTGCCCTGCATGAGGTGGGCTGCTGGGTAGGCATGCCGTGTAGGCATGCTCTACTCGCCCGTACTGCACGCCGCGCAGGCATGCGCCACCTACCCCAAGCCCAGTAGCTCAGTACACCTGCACGCACGTTCCGAAGTCTCCAAACCTGCCGTACCACCCCACCCACATCGCCCCCCACCCTGTGCCCCCCTCAGGTGATGGGCGAGCTGTGGGCCGCCAGCTGCACCGGCGAGGGAGGGCCCAGCCTGCAGCAGCGGGTGGAGTGGGCGATGGCGGTGCGTGTTCTGGTCGACAGGCTCCCTAACGAGGTGGTGACCTAGAGGCAGTGCCATGGCCTTGGGGACTTGGGGATGTGGGTCGGGCGCTTTCAACAGAGTTTCGAGGGCTGGGTTAACCCAGATGGGGCGGTGGGATTGAAGTTGCAAGGCAGGGTGTGCCTCCGGAAGAGAGGGTGGTAGCGTAGAGGTTGCAAGCGTCGAGAAGATCTGTGCGGGTTTAAGTCACGGTGTTTGGTTCTGGTGTTGAGCTCAGCAGCTCGACACGTTACAGTAGCTGGTGTAAGTGAGGGCTTGAGAAAGTAGAAGAAGGGTATGGAGCTGAGAAGGTCCGGTCCGAAGGGGGTTGCTGGAATGGTTGATCGCGCACTTCTTGTCAGACGGGCAAGGCGCAAGTTGAGGTCGGAAGGCACGCCGAGGATGGGGCTGGATGGGCAGTAGGAGCTCATCCCCACCATAGAGCCGGCAGTTGATGCTGTGTGTCGGGAGAGTTCATGTCGCATCTTGCATGGCCTTTGGGAACGGCACATCGCTGGGATCCATACCTAGATGTGTGCGGCTGGTGGACAGACAGACAGACAGAGGTTACATGTGTCGACTCAACCCGCACGCTCCGTTAGGGCCAGAGTCGGGCCACACCAAGAACTCAGATACGACTAGCTCTCCGCTGTAAGACACGATGGAAGAAGCTCCCAAGAGCACGTGGACATTGCTGCCAAAAGGAACCCACATCACCTCCATGGAAGCCCAAACCAGACTCATGCCGAATCTGCTCATAGCCCTCACACTCGAACAACACATGAAGCTCATCTTCCACACCTTGATGGCATATCTTGCACACACGCTTCATCCAAGCGCTGTACCGGCATAGCGTCACTCCTTCCCCAGTCCAAGTGCGGGGATCCGAGTGCTCCTGCGGCCCCGTCCACTCCGCCATCAACCGCTGCCGAAACGCATCCAGAACCCACTCCACGTTGAGCAAATGAGCCGTATACCGCAATTGAGGTGCAGCATCACCACCAACAGCTGGCCACTCGTACCCAAGAGCACCTAAGACCCGAAGCATCTTGTCAGCCCAACAATCCAACTCAGGCCGCCCCTTAAACTTCAGGGCCAACCCTACATCAGCCACAAACGTAGTTCGATAGGCAGACCCAGGATCCTTCACCAGCCGATTCCAGAAACCACATGCCAACGCTAACCAATGATACTGCAACGGGAGCTGCCCACACTCACGAAACAAGAGCCGCAACGGAGGCTTCGCCGCTCCCACACACGCCTTCAGGAAATCAACCTGCACCCCCACCATATCGTCCTTACACGCTCGCGAGAAGAGCGTTTCACGACTCCGCCCCTCCAACAGGCGCCCCTCCAACGCCCCTCCAACGTGGAGATGAGGAGGATGGGAGTCCAGGAACGCAGGTGCTCATAGAAAGCTCTCTGATGCGTCACGTGACGCATGAGAGTCTCGATGGACCAGTGGGGTCACCAGTAATTACAGCACTTCTCAACCTCAGGCCAGCATGCTCATCTGGCCATATTTATGACTACTACAACGTCAGGCTCCGACGGGTCTGGACACAATCCCCAACTCGATGCGCGAACAACGCCTGCTCAGCCGATGCTCGTGACGAGTGCTGCGCATGCTGTCAGGGTACCCAACATCGCAACATACATGCCGGTTACCGGCATATACGTGCCGGCTATCAGTACGAGCATCACAGCATACTGGTGACCGCACAGCGAAGGGTTGCTGCTGCATAACTTAATGCAATGGGTGTGGGGGTTTGTCCGCCACTGCCCGATTGCCCCTAGACGGAAGTACCCATGTCAACAGCGCTCGGCGCACGACGGTACGACAGCAAGCCCCATCTCCATGTAGTCCCATGTATGCCTTCCGCATAATGCTTTCCAAGCCATCCCATTGCAGTTGCTTGCCGAACACTCCTGTAGTGTGATGGACGGTACATGCGTGAGGATCCTAGACCGCTGCCCACATCACCGCTTCTGCCTTGCATGATCGGCAATGCAGCGAGCTGCCCACCTGTGGGAGGCCCGCTGGCTTCACCGCTACAGGTGCAGGCCTTAATCCACTTATCCCAAATGCTTGTTAAGCGGGGCTTGAGGCGCTCCCCGTGATGTACGGCCGCACACAGCTCCATACCCTTTACTCTCACCCTATCCAGTGCTCGTTCCTTACAATCCCACAGAGGTCTGGCGTCGACAGGCTGGGAGCCTGGCCAGCCCAGCAAGGAGGCTCAGTCCTCCTTTCCGGCCTTGGCAGCTCCTGAATCCCTGCCCGCTCTGGACTCCAGCTCCCCAGCCGAGGACGGCCCCGCGGACTGGCCCATAGTGCTCGACATAGCATGCGCGCTTCCGGTGGCCGCACCCGCCTTCCTGCAGGCCATCCTGAGGTAGAGCTGTGCGAGCAGGGTGGCCAGCAGCGCCACCGCCTCCACGCGGGCTGCGGCCAGGAGCCCCACGGCCCGGGCGTTCAGGGGCAGGCGCAGCGCCGACACGCCCAGAGCGGCCGGCGGGGACAGCTGCGAGGAAGGGAGGAAGCAAAGGTGGGAGGAGGCACGTGTGATGCATGGGGTGAGGGACGCATGGCTTTCCGTAGAGCTGCAGAAGCACGCAGCACGCAGCACGCAGCACGTGCGCAGCACACGGCTCGTGGTCTCACCAGGCACGTCACGGGCAGGAGCACTCCCTCCATCAGAACCAGGCCCACGCCGCTGCGGTACGAGTCGAAGCCGGGCGGCGCCCGGATTGCCAGCGTCAGCACCATGACCTTAGCGCCCAGGCTGGCGGCGTAACGCCAGCGCCCGGCCGCCGCCGCCAGGGCCCTCCAGGCGGGGGCGGGCAGCAGGGGCCAGGCCAGGGCTGTGACGAGGCTGGCGGCGCATCGGGTGATCCAGACGAGGATGGCGAGGTGCGTGGCGGCGCCCCGGGAGCGCAGGAGCACGATCAGGAGCGCTAGCAGCTCCAGCGCTTGGCTGAGAGGGGGTTACGGGCGGGGGCGGCGGGCCAAGGGCGTTCAGCATCAAGCAGGGAAGCGGACGAGAGACGGGTACGCACACACGCTTTCTAAACCTGAAAGCCCCGCCCGACGCACATGGTGTGCGCCTGTGCCGCTGCCCATCGGTTGCAGTAGGCTCGGAAGGCCTCCTCCTCGGCCGGAGCCTCTCGTTCGAGCCCCAACGACAGCCGTGCCGCCTGCGCCACTGCACGCCAGGGGCCCCCATCCCGCCGGGCGCTGGCGCCGGCCTGAGCCGGCCCTCCGCCTGCCGCATCCCCTGATCCTTCCTGCCGAGCCTTCTCCATTGCCTCCTGCAGCCGCCGAGCCAGCACGGGGAGCCCGGCGGACTGCGCAAAGTCGAGCAGGTGTGCAGCGAGCTCGGCAGCTTGGCTGTGTGACGGGCTGAACAGGCAGACCGCAACGTCTGTCAGGAAGTGGCCGCAGCTGGTCAGCGCCTCCGCTGGCGCCTCGGCCGCCGCCATGGAAGCAAGTGCTGCGCCCAGCTCCTCCGCGAGGCTCGAGTCCTCAGCCGGCAGCACCAGGACCGGCAGCACGGCAACGGGCCGCCCCTCGCAGCAGCGGAGGTCCACCTGGGGGGAGGCACGGGCACTGTCGCTCCGCCAGCAGCCAAGGGGCCCGCTACCCACAGGGGCCACAGGGGTCTATGGCACCCGACCCACATGCCCTCCCGCCTGCAGGGCCCTGCCCGCCACTTGCCTGCATCAGGCCGGGTGCCAAGTCCGCCAGGGGCACCTCCACCGTGTATGAAACTGCTCTGCAGCCCGCCTGCTGCTGCTGCCCTTCCTCCTCCTGCGCCGACACCCGCGCTGCCACGTAAGCGCCCTCCGCCCGCACGAGCACCTCCGGAGGCGAAGCCCCGCCCCACGCGGCGCCGAGCTCGGCCCTAAGCGTGAGCGTTGCGCATGCCTGCCGTGAGAGCGAGATCACGCGGGGGCTCGCGGCCACAACGCTGCAGCCCTCGCCGGGGCCCTCTGCGCTCCGAGGGCCCCCGCAGGCCACACCAGCCCGCACAGGCGCCACGTCAGCCAAGAACTGCTTCGACGGGAGCTGAAGCGCCGCCAGTACTGCCTTCGTGATCGCCTCATCGCTCAAGTCGGGGAAGCTGCTGACGTCATCGGGTGAGTCAGCACTTGTGTCGCACCGGTAGATCTCGAGATCTAGCACGAGCTCGACGCAGCCGCTGCGGACGTAGGCGGCCCGCAGCCGCACGCCCTGTGCGGCCAGCGCGCCCCGGACCCGATCCTGCCAGTCGGACGGAAGCTGCTCCAGTTGCGCGTTCGGGATCTTGATCCAGTGCGATCTGCAGCGGAGGAAGGGCGTGTACGGCGGCACCTGAGGCGCCGGCGCCTGGCCCTCCTGCTGCAGCGCAGCAGCAGCCGGCGGCTGCCCAGCTAGGGCCTCCGCCGGCGGCTCGGGCCCCTCTTCCGCCGCACGTGCGGCCTTGCCGCCCGGCGCTCGTGACGAGCTGGCCGCTGGCCCAGGCCCATCCTCGCTGGCTGCGGACGGCTCTGGCGCGCCGCCGCTCCCCGAGTGGCGGCGCCGGTCGGGGTTGAGGGCCCGGTGGAGGGCGTAGGCTGCGCCCATGGCCAGAAGGCGCTGAGCTAGCATCTTGGCGCCGCAGTGGGGCGGGCAGGGGCAGCCCAGGGCGTTACAGCGGGCCGCCAGGACCAGCGAGGCGGCCGTGGCGAGCAGGTTGTAGGCTAGCTCCAGGGAGAGGCGGTTGTGCTGCGGCGGGATGCGGGGCGGTCACGGTTGCGGTTGCGGCTACGGTTACAGGTGGGTTGGCATGGGTGCATCGCGGCGCGCGCCATGCGCCTGTAGGCCTCAGCGCAAGAGGCCTGCGAGTGTTTCACTTGACGTCATGCCCTCTCGGAAACCGGGAAAGCACCCTCGCATCCCAGGCCTTGACGTACCGCCACCGATAGGAAGGCCGTGATGTCGTACAGCGCGTGGCTGTTGGTGAGGCAGTGCCAGGTCATGTTGGAAAGGCAACTGCCGCCCATCGCCAGGCCGTGTACGAAGATCGCCAGCCTGCTGCCGTACATGCAGATCCACGTGGCAGGGCGGTAGAGGGGCTCGGGCAGAAGGAACAGGGCCGGCACGCGCAGTGCGACTGCGTAGCAAGGCAAGGGACGGGCGCGCCAACGTTGGCGGGCAGCAGGCGGGGGTGTCAGGTGGATCGAGTCGGTGAGGGACGAGACGGAACCGGAACAGAGCCTGCTGCGGGGATGGTCGACAACTGGTTGAGGACTCGTTGATCCACCGACGCACTGGTTATGGTTATAGAGAAGCTATTGTTGGCATGGTAGGAAGTGCAAAAGAAGAAGCAATTTGCGCAGTCACCGAAGGCCCACTCCGTACGGACTCAACCCCCTGTCCCCCTCAGCCCCGTCAGCCCCCTGCATACTCCGCTGCCGCCCCCTGTTTGCTAGAACCTAGGAGATGCTCACCGAATGTAATTCCCCATGCGATAAAAGCCTCCCCCTTGTTGATGCTCAGAAGGTCCCGCAGGGCGGTGGGGAGGTGCCACAAAGTGTATAAGCCCCGCGCCAGAGCCGTGCCCGAGCAAGGAAACTCTTGGACCACCACCGATTCGGGAGGTACACTGATGTCTCCATGCTCACAATACGCCTTGCAGAGCTTGGCGTAAGTTGCTGCGGGCGCAAGGGAGAGAGGGGGCGAGGGTTGGCGGGGCGGGATGCGGAAGGGCGTGTGAAAGGTTGAACGCCGGCGGTTTTGGGGCCAACTGTCAGTAGCTTGAGACATCATTACCATGGCCTCGTCATGGACGTCCACGGAGTATCGCGTTGCGGAGGCATGGCACCTGAAGTTCATGCAGCTGCTGTCTTACCGAGCGCGCCAGAGACAAGAAGGCCGATAGCAAAGTAAAGGTCTCGCAGTCGTCGTTGCTCGAGCATCCTGCTTGCTCGCCCTCAGGGCGGTGCGCGCGTTCGGAAGCCTCTGGGCGCTAGCTCTAACAACGCCGCGGCATGACGTAGAGACTTCTTATTGACGTGTGCTCGCAAGCGTGGACGTGTTCTGCGTTCCGCTCGTTGTCCGGGGGCAAGTAATACTTCCCGACTCCCAGACGCGACCCACGACCCGCGAGCCCCCCCAGATTAGTAACTCCACGAACACCCCTGCATTCACCCCTGCATTCCACAGGTATGCAACAGGATCCCGACATCAGAGTACACGTTTGGAATCCATGCCAGCATCGTTTTATAGCGGGCTCCTCTTCCCCGCCCTCCACACACAGAAGGCAGGGCGCCCACTCCGCCCCTTCGACCCCGAGTCCCAACTCGCACCTTTTCCCGGCTGGGTCCGCTCCAACTGCACCCATGCACTCACCAACAACTATACCACCCTTGTCTCCGAACTACACAAGCCTACACCCCGTAGAGCCCGCCACCCTACCCGGTCCACTTCCAAGTCCACTGCCTGGGAAGGCCTGGGAGACGCGCCGCAGCTTGACGCTTCGTGACAGCCCCCACATGAGCTTGACCAGCAGCGAGAACCGAGGAGCTCGTCAAAGGGAGGCGCCCCAAGGACTCCGCAGCTGCCTGCAGCACCTCCTGTCCTCCTCGTGGTGCTCCAGGTACCACGCCTTGACGCTAGATAAGTCCTGGGCACCCCGGGTGCGTGTGAGGGCCAGACTGGCTTGGGCGGGTTTGTGCCGGGTTCTCTGCGCGCCTAGGAGAGGTGCAGCGGGGGGTGGGCCAAGGGTGCATGCATGCAGCCGGCAATTGTGTTGACGTTACAGTTATTGCCTGCTCGGGAGACTGGCATCGGCACTCCTGTGCTGCCCACGCCTTCCCATGCCCGTGCGGTCCTGCGACGCCTGCCCCTCCTCACTCCAAGCGATCCCTCCCGTCTACCCTCAACCGGGCCCACCGTCGACACACCTCAGCACCCGCGCTGTGCGGCTGCACGCAGTGCCCCCTCCGCACCCCGCACCCGCACCTTCCTGCAGCCCCTACCGCAGCGCCACCGTGCGCCGCACGACCAGCAGCGACGCATGCGCCCCCACAGCGCCCAGCACCAGGAACAGCGCCCAGCAGGCGACGGCACTGTAGCCGAGGAAGAAGGCCGTCTGCAGCAGGCCGCGCATGGAGGAGCGGGCGAAGAAGTAGCAGCAGTAGCCGCACACGTAGATGCCGGTAGAGCCGCCGCACAGGAACGAGTTCCACCACCACCTGAGGTCAACCGGTACAGCGGGGAAGGGAGGGTCCTGTGGTCGGACCGTTGTACCGTCAGTCCTACCGATATCGAGTGCCCTCCCATTAGTATACAGTCACAAAGGCCCGGATGCCTCGAAGCCGCGAGCCCTGAAGTGTCGTCCTCGGCCAGCCCCCAGCCCCGCCCGGCCGCCCCCGCCCTCCGCCCACCAACCCCGCACCCGGGGTCCTCCACGCCCAGCCGCTGAAGGTCCAGGAGGGTGCAGGCCGCGGTGACGAGGGCGGTGTTGAGGACGAGGAGGACGAACACCGCCAAGAGGGGGGTGTAGAGGGCGTAGAGGTTGAGGCCCCAGACCGAGGCGAGGAGGTACCACAGCTCAATGTGGACGGCCCAGAAGAGTAGCGCACCGGCCATGGCCGCTCGGAGGAGGGTGGTGTGGTGACAGGGCCACAGCCGGTAGCTGCCGTCGCTGCTGGGCTTGGCGGCTCTGCGTTGGGGTAGGTGCAAGCACATGCAGGTGCAGTGCGTGACGACCGCATCCCGCTCGGTGTGACGGGGCTACCGGTACAAGGAGAGAAGAGTTCAGTTAGCGGTTGCGCTGGCCCTTCTGGCCCGGCTGCGGCGGGCCCACGGCACAGGGCGACAGGGCCTCAACCCAATCAGCCCAGCTACCGCAATCCGTGCGGCATCACACGCGCCCCCGCTGCCACGCACGCACCTGCTGCTTCCCACCCCCGCGCCGGCCAGGGGTTCTACCCGAGCGTTCCTCGCCGCAAAGCCGCCCAGCATGGTCAGCGGGAATGCCACCAGCGCCCAGCCGAGGCCGAGAGACGAAAGGGCGCTGAAGGGCACAGCCGCGGTTGAGCGGTAGGTCGCCGCAATAGTGTTGAGGCAGGTGAAGACCGCGAGGAAGGGTGCACCCAGCACGGCGGAGCACAGTCTGGCGTTGGGAGCCCAGTCGGTGCCGCCCAGCCGCCGATAGTGCAGGCCACCCACGTAGCCTGCGGAGCATACAGGTCAAACGGGGGTTACGGGCCCAAGCTGGGCCAAGGCAGGGTTCCGATTGTCTCACCCGCGTTTGCCCACATCTTGCCCGCCCTAGCAAGAATCAAGCTTCTATCTAGCAGTACATGCAGGGCGCACCTACCCGCGATGCCGGCAGTGAGGGCGTAGAATGCCACAAGGGCCACCAGCTGGCGGCCCCGGTTGAAGGGATAGAACACGCCCCCCAGGCCCAGTACGAACATGCACATGGCTAGGGCCAGGATCTGGATCCCGACGCCCAGCATGGCGGCCAGCAGGTTGTGGTACGGCGGTACGGCGGGCAGTACAGAGCCGTCGTACTGCAGCAGGCGCTGCTGCGCCGCCTCCAAGCCCGTTTCAGTAATGCTGTCGCACATGTCCTTTCTGTGTGCTGCGGTCTTGTGACCTTGCATCCCAAGCATTGTTAGCAAGCCCGCGAACAGCAGCGCGGTGACGCCCGAGTGACTGGGGGGCGATCAGGTCAGGTGACTGCGAGGCGATGGCGCTGTGGCAGCAGGTGGGGAGGCGCAAGCAGCAGCAGGGGGGAGGAGAACTCTCAGCTGGGGGCATCGGGCAGACACCCCTTGACGCGTGCCACTCTCGAGAACAGCACGCAGAGCACCCGTACAACCCGTACGGAGTTGGCACGCAGGTGGGCACATAGGGCGCCACATCCCGCCTTGGTCACGCACCTCGAGGTGGTGCGGCAGGAGGGCAACGGCGAGGTATCGGTCCATGCGGCTGTCGTACGAGTCAAAGTCTGACCGCACCCATCGGACAGAGTACTTGAACTCCACGTCTTTGATGTCACCAGCCACGGTGATGTCCACCGGGACGAGCGGTGCCGTACCGTTGCCCTCACCGCCGTACTCTGTACCGGCGCCGCTGTACTCTGAGTACTCGCTAGAGTCCTCCGTGCCCGCGGCGTAACCGCCGCCGCGTATGGGTCCACTCGAAACTGTAACTTTCACGATGTGGCCCTGGCCGTCATGGAACACGTCGAAGGATAGATAGGTGAAGAGGAAGTATCTCTCCGAGCTGGCGGACGCGCCAGCACCGGCATTGGCACCTTTCGCCACCTCCCCCACGAAGCCCCACAGAGGTAGTTCGTCCATGTACATCTACGCCGGCAGGGGGCAGCAGCGAGGGGAGGGGAGCAGGCGGGGCCGGGGGACTTGTGAAGGGACGGGGGAGGGAACGGGGGAAAGTGCTGGGCTAGCAGGGAAGGCGGGGCCTGCCGGGCAAGCATGCGATGGCTGCCGGGGTACTCGCGTGGGGGAACCGCCCAGTGATGGGGGAGGAGTTAGCTGAGGAGCAGGGGCGTGTTGCGTGTGGGGTCACCTGTGCCGTCCTGTGCCCTCACCTGCCAATAGTAGCCCTGCATGACGGCATCCCGGAACCCTTTGACGGCCGCAGCATCGAGAGACTTCTTGCAGAGGATCGCATGTCGTACATTCACGCCGTACTTGATCACGTACGGCGTGCTCACCAACCGGTCGCTCCCAAGCGCCTCGCCCAGAGACTCTGCCTTGCCCCGGGTGCCCTCCGGGGGTTGGCAGAAGGGCAGGTCGTAGTATGGGTAGGTCTCCCTGCGTGCACGGGCGGGCAGTGGCCCATTTGACGCCCTGTCTAAAGTCAAGTCCACACGCCTGAGCTTGGGCGGAGGACAAATGGCACCCGGCCAGAAGGCGAGGGGCGCGGGGGCAAGCGAGGCCCACTTCAGGCCCGCCGCTGCAACACGCACGTCGGGTTCTCGAAGGGCCCGATTTTGCTGGCAAAGAGCACGACGTCATCGCCGGTGTCGTATCGGTGCTTGCTGGGCAGCTCCTCTTCGGCGGTGGCACTGCCCCCGAGCGTGAGCGCCATGACCGCGAGCAAGAGCGCACGCGCCATCGCGACGGCGTTGAAGTGACTTCTTGACGCTGGAGCTGGGGAGCATTGGGACTCAGCGTGTCACGGCCAAAATGCTACATGGGCCCTGATGTCAAGTTGTCGAGTTGCCAAGCAAGTACAGTGTGCAAGCAGTAACGTGGATAGGCCTACAGCGCAGCTACAGACATTCGTGCGCTTCGTCCTGCTCCTGCCCACAGCTGAGGCCCACGCCCCATTCCCCGCGTTCCCCGCGCCTCCCCGCGCTCGTCCAGGTGGGCCCATCTCGCTCGGCTCGGTCGCAACACTCATCGCGGCGACGCGCCCCCTGAATGCGCTCGATCCCTAATTGTCCTTGGCCTCTTGAGCTTGGCGCAGCCGTTATGGGGCTGAAGGGTGATTGCAGCTGGCAACGGCAATGCCCCGGCCCGTGCTCGTCCCTCGTCCCCTTGACGTCCCTCGTCCCACCACGCACACACTGTGCCTCAGGTTCCTTGCAGCACTCGCTGCAACAGCGCCGTGCCAAGAGCATCGCGTCCCTGGCCATTCCTTTAGGAGGCTTCCCCTCCTTCAGGACTAGGCTTGAAGCCCAATGCATTGTCCCACTAAGCTGATGCCTGTAAGTCCCCTGACCCTCGTACGATCCAATCAAACATCCCGCAGCAAGCCACAGCAAGCCGTGAGCCCCACCAACTTCCGGGAAGCGCCTTACAGACCCCACACCCCACCCCACAGCCTCCCGTTGACCAGTTCCAACAACAGCCTCTTGGCAGTATACCGTCATACAGTCATGGTCTCGAACTCAGTCACGCCCGCCTCCCAATAACCTATGGCAGCGGCTAATTGTAGGCGCTGCAAAACGCGTGCCACTCGCCACGAGCTGCACCAGCTCAGCCAGCCAGTTGTTCAGCTCAGTCGACTGAGGCGGGGCTCGCCTCCGAACCCGCACCCACCCTGGGCCACTTTCACCCCTGGTTCAGCCACAGCAGCTCACAGCCCCTGCACCCCAGCTCGAGCAACAGCATGATGTATACCCCACAGATCATTGCAGGCCGGCACGCAGCCGACCCACATCACCCAACAGCCGCTCTTCCAGCCCCACTCCGGACCCTCATACCCCAAGTCAACCAAGCCCAGCCCCCCGAAGACCCCCGTCCCATGCGTGCAGATAAACCAACTCTTTCCCACTCTCCCCATGTTTTACAGTTGCCTAGGCGACGCGCTGCCGCTTGGCGCTCCGTGTCAGCCCCCGCTGCAGCTCCACAAAGAGCGGGAGGCTCTCCGAGGCCAGGCGCCCCACGGACTCCGGCGCCGCCTCCAGCACCTCCTCGTGGTGCTCCAGGTACCACGCCTTGAGCGATGACAGCAGACCCAAGAAGGAGCCGCCCAGCCGCTCCGCCCACAGCAGGGAGCCCACCACCGTCTCAACCGAGACAGCGGATAGGATCGCGGCCTGCGCGTCCGAGCACAGCTCCGGCAGCAGCAGCCGGTCCGCAAGCTCGGCCACGGACGGCGCCAGGGCGGCCGGAATGTCCGCGGCGCCGGTGTAGACGAAGCGGAGGAGGAGTGCAAAGGCCGCGGGGTCCGTGTCCGGCAGGCTCAGCTCCGCGGCGGCCCCGTCCGCAAAGGTCTCTGCCGCCAGGCGCCGCTTGAAGTAGTCGCTCCGGGCGATGAGGACGGCCCGGTGCACGGGGAAGCGGCGGCCGGCCACCACGAGGGTGAGGTCGGCCGTGCCGTCCGGCTGGGCGTCCAGCAGCGCGCCCATGTCGGCGTGCAGCGTGCGGCGGGGCGGGCCGGCGGCGGGAGTGGCAACAGTAGCCCGGAGGAAGGGTGCCGGCTCCAGGCCCAGGTCCAGTGCCAAGATACAGTGCGGATCGGCACGCTCCGCTGAGCACAGCACGAGGTAACCGTTTGGGAGAATGAAGGGGGTGCGGTACCTCCCGCTGACCCGGGCCAGGGTAGTCACCGTGCCGTCCGGCGCCACGCGCCGCACCACGGTCTCGTCCTCTTGCACATCGGCCACGAGCACCGCCCCCTCCGCGTCCACACGAATGTCCCACACGTCGGTGAACCTTGCCTCCAAACCGCTGCCGTCCGCCGTGCCTTCGTCATCCCCGTGTCCCACCCACAGGACCGGGGCCGCCGCGTCCCCGACTGCACCGCCCTCGCCCAAGGGAAGGCGGTAGAGGGCGGTTTCCGTGGCCAGGACCAGGGCATTGCCGTCGCTGCCTCCGTCGCCGGGGGCGTGAGCCAGGCCGGAGAATTTTCCGGGCAGCTCAAATGGTAGAGTCATCACGACCACCTGCTCCGCACCGGCGTCCGTCGGACCCGCCGCCGCCCCGCCCGCCACGACGCTGGGCCCTGCCCCTGCCCCCGCTGCACGCCACGACGCGGGCAGCCGCAGCCTCACTACCCTACCGTCGACGCCGTCTGCTGCGTACAGGCATCCCTTGCCATCAGAGCACATGAAGCTGAGCGGTAGGAATCTGGCGTCAGGGCCGGGCCCATTCTCCACACCCGACTGCAAGGGGTCGCCAGCGACCAACTTGAGGTCCAAGCTGCCTGCCTCCACCCGGCCGACTGCCGTGCCATAGCTGATGAACAGAGAGTCGCTGTAGCTGTCATAGACGGCATCATACAGAGGCCTGTGGTTGATCTCTGCAGGAAGCGGCAGCTGCTATGGAGGGCCCAACCTCACACCGCTGCGGCCGTCGGCGCCGAGCAGGGCGCGCAGGGTGCCGTTGGCCAAGCACAACAGCGTCTCCAGCTGCTGTTCGCCACCGCCCTCGTGAGCAGGCACAGGTCGGGTGACGAGGTTGCCGCACCAGCACGGTGTAGGGAGGCTGTGTCGGAGGGGCTCCATCTGCCTCCTGACGGCTCACCACGCTGGAGCGGTGAACGGGTGGGGGCACGGGGTGAGGCGACGGGGGTGGGGGAAGCAAGTCACCCGACTGAGCTCAGCAAGCGACCCAGCGCCGTCTCCCCATTGCCAAACGCTTGACTTACCTTGTGCGCTAGCTTAAGACATAGCAGCGCGAGTCAAGTGCCGCGAGGGCATCACCCGCCTTTTCCAGCAGCTCGGCGCGCAAAGCAGCCGCGTTCGCCCTCCCTCGCTCTCTCTGTACCTAGCCGTGCAGCCACTTGAACGTTTAGGCCTTAGCGCCGTCTCGAACTCGAGGTGCGGTGGCTGGTGCGGCTTTCTTGACATGCGATTGGCTCGCCGCCTTTAGACAGTGAGCGGCTGCGTATTCATCTGGATCTGCGTTGCACAAAAGCTGTGTACTAACGCACTAGCCTGTTGGCGCAATCATGGTATGCACTAACCACCCGCCATTCCCGCCGCCCACACGCTGCCCTTTCCCCGACACCGGCAAGAAACGCGGCTGCCACCTCACTGTCACGCAGAAGAAGGAACTCGCTGAAGAGGTCAAGCGTGGCGGCTGTTACATGAGAGACACATGTATACAGCGACGCTTCCCACTTTCTTCTGCCTCCGTCCTTTAGTCTCCCCGCATCTGCCCGTTGCCCAGCCGTCGCGCCAGCCCTCCCCATCACCAGCCCGGTAGTATTGTGTTGAAGTCTTCCTGTATCTGCCCGTTGCCCAGCCCTCCCCACCACTATCCCTAATGTATGAGCCATAAGTCATGACTCAGAGAGGCCCCGGCAGGCGGATGCTGACCTTGACGGGGGACGGTAGTGATATGTACGTCGTGTGCCCCGCCGGCCCGCCGCCCCCGCTGGTGCCCTCCCGCTCCCCGTCCACCAGGACCAGACCCTCCGACCCGGGGCTGCCCTCGCCCGTCAGCAGGGCCGCAGTGCCGCCGCCAGCACCGGGCGGCGGCGGCGTCATGCGCTCAAACCGCACCACCTTGCCGCCCTTCGACGGCAGTACTGCAGCTGTTGGCAGTTGGAGGGCCTGGTCGTACGGCGGTTGGGCGAGTTGTGACGTGACGACGGCCTGGGACTGGATGGGCGCTGGGAAGGGCGGGGGCAGGGGCACGTCGATGGATGGGACATAGGGTGCCGAGGGCGCTGCGTACGGGTCGCCGCGCCGCCGCACGAGGTCGGCCGTGTTGGGCCCAGGCCCGCCAGGCCCGGGCAGGACGCTGGCGGGCACGTGGGGCCACGCCGTGGCTTGCAGCGCGATACCCGACGCCGTGCCCATCCCACCGCGCAGGCTGGCGGCTGCGGAGGGGGTATAACAAGGAAAGGGAGGGGCATGAGAGAGAGAGGTAACGCCCGTCGATCAGGCAGCCAAGCGGCGTGCGGAACAGCACGCATCTGCCCCCTCCAGACAAACACGACTGCCCTCGACAAGCGACCACCACCACCACCACTGCTCCTCCTTCTCCCGCTCCCGCTCCCCACAGCGCTCACCCTGTGGCACGCCCTCCATCTGCCGCAGGCTCACGGGCCCGGGCGTGTTGGTGTTGGGGGGCAGCATCATACCCACGGGCCCCGCCACGGTCGCCAGAGGCGCGGGCGGCATGGACGCCAGGTTGGCGGCGCCCCGCTCCGGGGGGCGGCCCGCCAGGCGCTTCTTGGCGATCGTGCTCACGGTCTCCTCATGCAGGCGGCTGCTGACGTGGCCGTAGCCGCCGCCGCCGGTGCTGCGGGTGCCGTCGCCCGAGGGCCGGCCTGACGTGGGGCCCGGGCCGCCGTCGCTGCCTGAGACCACGCGGCGGATGGAGCGACCGTCCTCGCGCAGGGGGCGGTTGCGGCCTGGGGTTGGCAAGGCAAGAACGATACGAGTGGAAACGTGTCGAAGACATGTCAGAGAGGATACTCTGAGAGCAACGCAGAGACGCAAGTTCTGCCCAGTAACGAGGCGGTTATGCAGCCGCGCCCCCTCTTCGCTTGCGCTCGGCACTCACCCGGCAGGCGGCTGAGCAGCACCTGCACGCTGTTGGTGTTGCCCGTGCCCGTGCCACCTGTGGAGGGCCTGGGGCCGCCGGCCGAGGACCGGGGCGGCCGGCCGGAGGCCCCGCCGCCCGACTGCACCGCCGTGAAATCCAAGAACGGCGCCGCCCCGGGTCCGGCACCCCCGCCCGTGCCGTACATGCCGGTGCCTCCGGGGACCGACATGCGGCCGGTCTGACCCTCAGGTGCCGAGCCGTAGCCAGCCATGCTGGGCATGCGGCCGCTGGGGCCGTCGCCGGACTCCGCCAGTGCGCCGCGCTCGTCGGAGGGGCGCGGCGCGAGCGTGGGGCTGTGCGGCGGGCTGGCGCTGTAGCCGCCCTCGGAGACCTGCACGGGCAGATACCGGACGTGGGGATCGAGGTAAGGACGGCGCCAGCTCGGTTGAGGACCGAGCGGAACGAGGTGCGCGCGGGCATGTACGACACGCGTGTGCGGTATGCGGTGTACGGCGCACCTTGGGCATGTACTCGATGGCGAGCGTGCCGTCGCCCTGGATGCGGCGTACGGGCGACCCGGGCCGCGAGCCGCCCCCCGTGGAGCGGGGCGCCAAGCTCTGGTCCATGGCGGCGCCCAGGTCACTGGCGCTGTCGGGGCCCGTCTGCGGTTGAAACCATGGGCGGAGTGCCGAGGCGGAGGGGACGATGAGGAGCTGGAGTGTTACGAGTGCCACGGTGGGCCAGGCAGAAGTGCGCATCGTGCGCGGTTGGATAAGGGGAGTGCCGAGGCGGAGGGGACGACCAGCGTTGCAGGGCAGCGCGGCCAGCAGGCGCTGTTCATACCGCTTGGTATGGCACCGCCGCCCCCTGAGGGCCCCTGCCACGCCCCTTGTCCTCCCCGTACGGTATCAAGACCGGGGGCTTAGGCATGAACGTACCTGCAGCACCTTGGTCCGCGGGCTGAGCAGCGCTGCCGTGTCCTGCACGCCCGCCTGGATGGCGTCAACGGCCGCCGCCAGCCGCCCCGCGCGCTCTGCCAGAGTGGCCACGGCGCCACCACCCGTCTGCTGGCCTGCGGGAGGGGGCAGCCGGGGGGCAGGAACTGGGTTTGTCGGTTCTAAGCCGGGTGTGGGTGAAGAGGTGGATAATCGCAGCCCGGGGGTGCCCGGGAACACGGTTCCGTGAGCTTCGCGGCGGGCCTCTCGTTGTCAACGGGCACAAGAGAGTTGAATGGCTGCTGAGGACGCGGGTTCACGCAGTCGTGCGCACCTGCTGTCGAGCTGCGGCCGGTGCCGCTGACCCGGGCGTTGCCCTGGGCGGAGGACCGCCGTCGCCCCGCGGAGGACGAGCGGCGGCGGGCCTGGGCGTCCAGTCGGGCCTGGCTGGGCCCCGTGACGGGCGGCATGCCGCCCTGGCTCAGGTCGCTCCAGGCTGCGATCTGGCTCCCGGCGCCGCCCCCGCTGGGGCCTGAGGACAGGTAGCCCCCGCTGCTAGGCTGCATGTCCTGGGGGCAGGTGGCCAAGGGGATCGGTACGGTTATTGAGAAGCTGTGTCAGGGATGCCACAGATGCGGGCGGTAGAGGTCAGGCAGCTGCATGTGAGGAAGAAGAGAAAGGGGCAAGAGGAATGGGACAGTTGAGAAGGGCGACTTGCGGCACCGCAACTCACGATCGGGAGCGCCATGCTGCCGTCGGAGAGGCGCGGAATCTGCAGCACGAATGGGCCAGGACCGGGGCACGGTCAGCTCTTTCCCACGCGCCTGCTTGCATAGACCGCACGGAAGGCGGCGATATGCCGTAGGTGCGAGGCTCCTTACATATGGCATCTAGTTTCTAAGATGCACAACTGCTACACAATCCGTTCCCTCTCGTAAGCGCCCTGTCCTGCCCCGCCCACCCGTCCTTACCTGCACGTAGCCCGGGTGCTGCAGGGCCGTGTTCATGGGGTGCATGCCTACGTCCATCCCCGCCGCCTGCGCCGCCGCCACCGCGTCGGCCGCTGCCACGTGGGCGGGCGCGTAGCCGCCGCCGCTCAGCACGGTGTGCACGTTGGGCAGGTACTGCGTGCCGACTGCAGGAGTTGGGAAAAGAAAGAAGAGAAGAAACGGAATGGGGTCGTGCAGTGGGTATGAGTCGAGAGTCCAGGGGCCAAGTGCCGGGCAGGTATGGTCAGTGGTAACAGGGCACCAGGGTGCGGAGATCTGCAGGGTGAGGAACCGCAGCAGAGGACGATGCTGGCAGGTCCATTGTGTTCCGCCCCGCAGCCCTGCCTGACGCACCTTCCGCGGCACCCGGCGGCATGCCATGTCCGTACGCGCCGCCGCCCATGCCCATCCCCATGCCGGTGCCCATGCCGTAGCCCTGGCCCCCGTCCGTGCCGTAGCCCCCGGCAGCCATGATCTGGCCCGCCTGAGTGGCGGCCTCCTGCGCCGCCGCGGCAGCTGCGGCCGCGTCCGCGGCTGCCGCCTCCGCCTCGGCCGTCCTGTCGGCGGGGCAGTGCAAGCAGATAAGTCAGGAGACCTAAGCTGCTCGCATCTTCCCCATGTGCGACCACCACGCTGCCCGCTCTTGCCTACTCTGCGCATAGCCTCAGCCCCCTTCCCCTCCCTCTCGCCCGCTCACACCAGTTCCTGCCTATCCAAGCCTCCCTCCCTTCCCCTCCCGCCCATCCCTCCCCACGCCCCCACTCACGCCTGCCTCTGCCTCTCCAGCTCATCTGCCATGTTGGCAACCGCGCTCTCCGCCGCCGCCTTGGCCGCGTTGGCCTCCGCCGTGGCGTTCTCGTAGTCGCGAATGGCCTCGTGCGCCCGGGCCGTGGCGCTGCCGGCCGTCCACAGGCGCAGCGCCAGCCAGGCGCGCTCTAGGCGGCGGCGGTCTCCGATGTTGTCGATGAAGGCGGGCACGGCGGCGGTGAGGGCGTCGAGCTGGGGTGGGGGTAGGAGGGGAGGAGGAGGGAGCGGCAAGGTGGAGGGGGCGAACAAGGCGGCAAGGGCGCGAGGGGCTGGGGCGGGTTCCGGGCACGAGACGGAAAGGGACAGGGCCGTGTGGGTCGAGACACACAGCAGGCACCCTCGGCGGTAGCACTCGGTCCAGGTGGACAAGGGATGTCAGGGAGCAGCGGTAGGCCATAGCGCAACACAGCCCCGCCTGCCCGCGCTCCGTCTCCCTGTCCCCCCCATACCACCGATCTACCTTGTGCGCCTGGCGCTTGATGTAGGCCCAGCCCCTCCACGCGCGCAGGATCATGCGGGCGATGTCGGCCCCCGTCATGGCCTTGGGCAGCAGCAGGTCGGGGTCGGCCAGCAGCCGCCGCAGCCGCAGCCGCCTGGCCAGGGTCATGCGGGGCCCGAACAGCAGCTCCCTGGGGGCGGGATGGCGGAATGCTTGGTGGGGGTTGGTGGTGGGGTTTTAGGGGAGAGATGGGGGCCGGGGTGGGGTTGGCAGGGTGCGGAGCAGGGCAGGAGGGAAGGGGCGGCTGCGGTAGAGCTGGGGCGTGTGATGGGGTCTGTGAAGTGAGGCCATGACCGGTGGCAGTGCGCCCGCCCGGTGGTGCGCTGCCGAGGCTCGCCTGTACGTGGGGTTGTCCGGCTCGTCCAGGGCGCGCAGGCGGTCGGCCCACTTGCGCCAGCGGGCCCGTGCCTCGGCCTGGGGGGGCGGTGAGGCGGGAGGCGGAAGCCAACCGTGATTACAACTGCACCAGCTTCGCGCGCGGGAAGCTGCCAATGCAGGCCTTAATCTAGCTCCCAGTTGTGCAGGCGTGAGCAGCAGCAGGGTATTCGGGTACTGCCAATTAGTCTGAAGGAAAAGGGCACACACCCCACCTGGCGCTTGCAGCGGAAGCGCCAGTAGTAGAGCGTGGCGTAGGCCAGCAATTCCCGCCAGCGGGCGGTCTGGGGAGGAGGTCAAAGCGGGGAAGGCGTCATTGCTCTTGTTCGCCCAGTGCACGGCGCAACAGGGGGCAGTATGGAGCGTGGCATGGCGGGGCACAGCAGGGAAGGGCAGGAAGCGGGCAGGGGTTCGCCCTCAACAGCCCGGACAGCGTTCGCGCTCCCTTCATGGCCCCTCCCCACGCACCCGCTCCTTCATCATTCGCCGCAGCACGTCCACCCGGGTCGTGGATGCCTGGGAAGGAAAAATGCACGGTCAAGTGCCAAGCACACGGCCGGGGAACCGGCGAAACTCCGGCGCGGCGCAAGCCCAGCCAAACCCATTCTCCTCTGCGCTACTGAACCGACGAACCGGCAGGCTCCGTCTCTTCCGCACCACCCCCACCTCGGCGGCATGACTCACAGCCACCCCCATGGCCCCACCCCCGTCCCCAACCCCACCCCCGCCGCCTCCCCACCTTGAGCGCCGCCTCCTTTAGCGCCTTGACCTCCTCCGCGTGCTCCAGGCGCATGTTGAAGGTCTGGCTCTCGTGCTCCTTGGTCAGCTGCGCGACCTCGGTGGTGTGCGCGGACGTGAGCCGAGCCACCTCCTCGCCGTGAACCGCCAGGGCCTTTTCCAGCTCGTCCTGCGGGTGGGGTTCGTGGGTGGTGGTGGGCACAGGGGCGGACGGTTTTCGAGTAGAAGGGTATGGGTTTCTGCACGCGTCGTGCCACGGGTTTGGTGGGGGTACGCGTGGCAGGCGAAGAGCAGAGGGTAGGCGTACGCGCCGACGTAGGAGCAGGGCAGAAGCCCTCAACTCCCGCCGGAGCGCTCACCTCGAGCCTCGCCACCTGCAGGCGGCACTCCTTGACCACCTTCTCCTGCTCGTCCTGGGCGGCCAGCATGGCGGCGTGGTCGCGCTCCGACTGCACGACGCACGGAGGGAGGAAGGGGGGACACGCAGGGACCGTGGATAGAGCGCTAGGTCGGACATCACAGCACCGCGCAACCGATAGAGTGTGAAAACGAAGAGGCACGTCTTGAAGTGCCAGGCGACCGTGTGGCAGCCGTTCCCTACCCACGCCCCTGCCCCACGTCCCCATCATCCCTTTGGACATGCAGCCACTGCACCGCTGCAGAGACACCTCCCGCACCTTGAAGGTGGCCGTCACGCAGCGCCACTTGTAGAAGCACTCGGCCTTCTCGCACGCCTCCCGCAGCGCCGCCATGTAGTTGACGATGCGGTGCCGGGCAGCCACCAGCTGGGGGGGTGCAGAGGGGCGGGTGGGGAGTGGGGGGTTGTGGAGTTGGGGCGGAGCCACCATACGTTGGCAAACCAAAGCTCGCAGCAGGAGCCGCGCGAGAGCGCCCGAGGCGCCCGAGCCGGAAGGCCCCCTTAGGACCTTTCGGACCAAGGCAAGCTCCTGATGAGGACAGGGCCATCAGGGACAGGCCCTCCCCGCCGCCGCCGCGCACCTGCACCCGCTGGTCCACCAGCCGCGTCTGCAGCGCCGCCTTCTCCTGCGCCACGGCGTCGCGGGAGCGCTCGGACGCGTGCAGCGCCTCCAGGGGCACCATCTTGAGCGCGCGCTTGGTGGGGGAGCCGGTGCTGGGCGGGTGGGGGGTGGGGGGTGGGGGTTGGGTTTGCAAGGGGGAGCGGGTGCTGAGGTAGGGGTTTCGGGGAAAGGTTCGGGTTGGGTGGGAAGCCAGGGGGAGCCGGTGGTTGGGTTGGTTGGGGGGAAAGGTAGGGGGCGTAAGAGGGGCTTGTGGGGCAAAAGCTACGGGAGCTCTAAGCGCAGGTCTCAGGCCACGGCCGGTACACCAGGTGATTGGTCGCAACAGAAAGAAGTGGGGGCTCGGCTGCGCTCACCGCAGCCCCGAGCCCACTTCCTCGAGGCTCTTGATGGTGAGGTCCTTGGTGCGCAGCAGGCCCCGCAGCATGAGCACCTCGCCCTGGGGATGGAGGGAGATGGGGCGGGTATTGAGGCTGCAGAGGCTGTAAAGGCTACAAAGGCTGTAGAGGCTGTAGAACGATTCCACCAAGCAAAGAAGCCCGGCTTGGGTGTTAGGGCCTGGGTTGTGCTGAGGTTGTGGTGGTGAGGCGACGAGGGATGTACAGGTGCGGGGGAGTGTCCCGAAGGTCACACGCCACAGCCTTCGTCACCCTGGCGTGGACCTGTCACGAGCCCGCCCGGGCCCTCCCCGCCCTCCCCCACCTGCAGTGCGACCACGTCCACCACCTGCTCTTTGCCCGCCGCCATGAAGTGCTGCACGCAGCGGAGCATCTCCTGTGCGGGAACCAGGGCCACACAAGCAAGATACTGAGATACTGAAACTGATACTAGTCGCACGCCTCACCCTGCAAGGCCCTAAAACCCGCATCCGAGCATCCTCCAGCTGCTGCCCCTGGTGCCGCTGCCACACACCCCCAGCCCCGCAGCCGCCCCAGCCCACCTCCACTGCGGGCCCGATGCACTGCACGTCCGGGATGACGGCCGTGAGCCGCTCCACCATGTCCGCGATCTCGCCCGGCAGCTTCGCCAGCACCTCCCGGAACCGCGCCAGCTGCCCCGCCCGCTCCATGAGCAGCTGCTCCGTAGCCAGCACGCGGGAGCGGGTGGCGGGGGCGTCCACCAGCCTAGGGGGGGGAGAGGAAGGCGGGAATGAGGTGGGTGGGGAGGCTGTGTGGGTGAAGGGCTACTCGTCTTAGCCAGGGCAGCTCGGCAGAAAGCAGGCTGGGGCTAAGGCACTCGAAAAGCCGTGGTGGGTGGGTGGGTCGGGTTGGTGACATTGTGGTGGGTGGCGGCACGGCCCCCAGGGAGAGCGTGGGAAGCGTGGGCGGGCGGGGTTGTGGCGCGCGTGGTGAAGCGGGGCTAGCACTTTTAGAGGCGTGGAGCCCCACCCCTCTGTGCCCCACCTGTCCCCCAGCGTAAGCGCCAGCTCCATCATGGCATTGCCAGCCTCGCGCATGGCCACCTGGGCAGGGGGGCAGTGGGGAAGGGAAGTGAGGAGGTGTGAATACCAGCAGGGATGAGTACCCTGAAGGGACACCAAACTACGAGGGGCTTCACCGGGCTGCAGCAGCCCCGCGAGCTCCACCGTCTCCGCACCTGCGCCGCGGCGTATCCCGGGTCTCCGCCCAGCAGCGGCGGGGCGGTGGCCGCCAGGTCCATCACGGCGCGGTGGAGGACGTCCTCGCGGGTCTGGGGTTGGCGTTGGGGTAAGCAGGGGCGGGGACAGGGGAAGTAGAAGCCATGAGTGAGCCAGAGTTCTCACCACTGGCAGGCAACTGGCAAGGTGTGTACGCGATGCCTAATGAGCTAGGAGACACGCGGCCAGACGGTGGGGCAGCCAATCCGCGCCGAGCCCGCCCCCCCTCCGTGGCCCAACCCCAATTCCGCCACCTCCCCGCGCCCCCACCTTGAGCTCCTCCCGCAAGCCCAGCCGCACGTCCGGCTCCAGGCGCCCGTCCTCGGCTGCCGCCACCTCCGCCAGCAGCCCGCTCCAGCCCTGCACAGGGTGTGAATGCATTCAGGCGTTAACCGCTTAGCACGCAGAGTGTCCGGACAACACCACGGCGGACAATGGACAGAGCGCAGCGGGGCGCACCTGCAGCAGCGAGGAGCCTCCCCGCAGGGCCGACTCTGCGGCCAGCAGTCGCGCCTCCATGTTGACCGCATGGACCTGGGGCGGGGGCGGAGGCGAGATGGGGAGGCGTAGCTTAAGACTTCGGAGGGCTGGCAGGCATAAGATCAGACCATATGTGCGACAGAGCAGGGGGCACTCGACGGCAACGGCGCTGGCAGTGGACGACAAGCTCAGTCGCCAGCGCCCCTGACTCTTGCTCCTTACGGCCCGTCCTCGCCTGCTTGAGCGACAGGTCCTCCCGTGACGCCACCAGGCAGCTCTCCGTGTTGGCCAGACGCTCCTGCGGGGACACGAGAACCGGCGCTCACATGAGGCACAGCCGCCAGCATCCCCTCCATCGCCTTCCATGCCTCTCCTCCGTCCCGCAGCTCAAATGCTTTCACCTCGAACCACATCCACGGCCCCCAGCCCAGCCCAGGCCCCGTCCTACCTGCAGCTGCGGCAGCTTCCTCGCCAGCTCCTCGCCCTCGAAGGGCCGCACCGTGAGCAGCTGGGACACCTCGTCCACGTCTGCCTTGAGGGCCTCCGCCAGGGAGCGGCAATCGGCCAGCTGGGCGCGGACGGACTGCGGGGTGATATGGGAAGAGGTTGAGGATAGGTGGCAGGGAACCATCTAAGTATGAGAAGGCGAAGCGGTGCAGGGAGGTGGCGAGGCGTCCGCGGCCGATAGGACGGACGATGCAAGGGCCGAGCCCCGCGCGCTACCTACGGAGCCTGCAGCCGGGAGCCATACTGGCACCCTCCCCTGCCCCTTCCCCGCCCAGCCCCCGGCACTCGCCTGCACGCTGCCCGGGTGCGCTGCGATGGCCTGCGACAGCGCCCCCAGCCCAAAGGCCTTGTCCGCCAGAATGACGCGCACCGCCGTGGACTGCGCCTCCATCTGGCTGGTGGCGGGGGCGGTGGCGGAGGGCGGCGGCCGCTCGGGCGACTCCTGGGGCACCAGCTGCGGGCGGGAGGGCGGAGGGAGAGGAGGGCGGGCAAGGTGGTACAGGAGGCAGGAAGGGGCGGCACAGCGGCATAAGGTACAGCTCACGCGGGTTCAGTGAGCGGCTGGCTTAAGAGAGCACCAGCTAGACCCAACTCCCACTTGTGCAGCTCAACCCGCACGAGCAGGAGCCCTGCCTGGCCGCCCAGTGCCCATCTCAGGGGGCCGGCCTCACGTTTCCATCCCTGTCCAGGATGAGGATGGGCCCCAGCGCGTACTCCGCCGCCATGCGCCGCAGCTCCGCCGACAGCTCCGCGTTGATGCGGTGCTGCTCGTCGCGGTGCTCCCGCGCCTCGCGCAGCTGCTGCTCCAGGCCGCCGCACTCCTCGGCGATGCGCCTGGGGGGAGGGGCGTGCGTGGGTAAGCGTTGGCAGAAATGAGGATGGGCAGGGGCAGGGTTGATTATAGGAGGAAACGGCAGGAGGAGTCGCTGCTCTCTTTTTGCGTGGAAGTGGACCACCATCTACTCGCTCCTGACCCGGACCCCACCTGACGTGGCCCTGCTGCTGCGCGATGACTGCGTCCGATGCCGCCAGGCGCTCCGCCATGTCCGCGTTGTTGGCCATGGCCAGGTCCAGCTCGGCGGAGAGCTTGGTGGTCACCTGGGGGGTGGGGGGGTGGGGGCGGTGTGAGGGGCGGTAGTGCACGGCAAAGCGTTGTAGCCGAGCTAGGGGTGAAGGGCTGAAGGGCCAAGGCCCAGCGCTCAAGAGCGCCGTCGCTGCGGGGGGTTCGGCACGGGAGGCAGGGGCTCGCAGTCTCCAGCAGGGCCTCGGCAGGGAGCGCTTGTCCCCAAGGCCCCAGCAGCAAACCGCACGCGCCTGGGCCGTTGCGAGAAGGCAAGCAGAAGGGGCAGCTCAGGCAAGCAGCCCTGGTCCCAGCCCCCCCCCAGCAACACGCGCCTGCAGGATGTAGGACTCGTCGCTGTCACGCGTGATCTCCCTGCCAATAGTGGTGATGGCCTGAGGGGTGGGGGAGGCGGAACCGTGCTGGGTTCGCTAAAAAGTGTGGAAGCCAGCGAGTCCCTTGCTCCTCCTCTGCCACCTGGGGAATACACTGAGTCAGGCCCCGTGTCGAACCGTCAGGTAAGCACTCCCGGCTCTGCACGCCCCGCCCTTGCCCCAGCTCCTGCCCCTGTGCGCCCTGGCCTCGCAACCTTGGACCCCAACGCTGCCTCCCGCTCCCCAACCAGGCCCAGCCGCCCTGCCGCCGTGCACCCTGGCCCGAGGACCTCCTGCCTCCCGCTGCCCAGCCCTGCCTCTCCCCCCTGTCCCCCTCCCCCTGTTCCCACGTCAATGACTGCGTCTCGCATGGTGGCCGCATGCGCCTGGCGCTTGAGCCGCTGCTCCGCCGCCGCCAGCTTGGCCATGACGCCCTCCAGGGAGGCGCGCAGCTCGTCCCTGGGAGGGGGTGGGGTGGGTGGTTGGGGTGGCTCGCACGGCAGAAAACGGTGGTGCACGATCGTGTACGGCTCGGTGGCTCTAAACCTGGATCACCACCGAGGTGGCTCCAAGTCCGGCTGGAGTTCACCAACCCCCCTGGACGCCCTCAAACCCTTCGCAAACCCCCACCTCCCCTTCACCCCCCCCCCCACCTGGCCGCCACCATGGAGTCGCTGCTGGACTGCATGCTGTCCATGCGCTCCCGCATGCGCTCCACCTCGGAGGCGGAGATGCGGGCGGCCTGTGTGGGTGTGGGTGTGGGGGGGAAGTTCGGTGAAGGGGTCGGTAAGGGGGCTGGGGGTTGGGTACAGGGGTTGGGGTCTGGCGGGTGGGGAACCGAGCTCGTGGGGCGGGGGGTGAGAGGGGATGGCCGCGCAGTCCCAGGCTTATGACAATCCTGACTCCTGGCCCCGGTCCCTGTCTCCTGGCATCTCCCCCAGCGGCAGCGCTTAGACCCCGCCCCACCTTGAGCTCCGACAGCTCCACGTGGTACCGCTCCCGCAGGGCGCTCAGCTCCGCGTACAGCCGCCCGATCTGCTCCCCGCGCGTGGCGGCCTGCGCCTCGGCGGCCGCGGCGCGCTCGCCCGTGGCCCGGCAGATGGCCTCCAGCCGCTCCACCTCCTCCTGCGGGTGGGGGGCATGGCAGGGAGGCGAGCGTGAACGGGTGAAGGTGGTGGAGATACGATAGGGCAGGGGTGGAGCGTCATGCAGAGGATCATTGCCCGCGAGTTCGCCCAGCCTGCCATCCTGAAGCAAGAGTACAAAGATGGTGTGCGAGGACCCCGCCCACCTGCAGGCGCGACGCGTTGCGCTTGTGGTGGAGGCCCTCCTGGGTCACCTCGGCCAGCTGCATGGGCAGAGAGCACACGCCGAGTTGGAATCGTGAAGTCCCGCAGGTTAGACCCCTGGCTGCCTGCCGCGCGTGCCCCCGTGCCCGCAGCCATTCCCCCCACGTTCCCCACCCCGACCACACACACACACGCGAGCAGCCCTTCAGCCCCCCTGCCCGCACCTCCTTGTCCCGCTCCGTCAGCTTCTCCAGCAGGCCCGTGTGCTGCGAGATGCCCGCAGACACCTGCTCTCGGAGCGCCTCGATCTCCAGCGCAGAGCGCCGAGTCTCCTCCTGCGCATATACAAGCCCAACAGCCACACACAGCGAGGAGGGCATGATATGGCGACAGCCATACATTCACGCCGCCAGGCTATTGCCCGAGCTGCTGAGGCCCTGGGGCCCACCCCGCCCCCGGTCCAGCGCTGCCCCGCCCGCCACCCGCCTGGCGGCGCTTGACCTCCTCCTGGTGCATGATGCTGGCCGTACGGGCCTGCTCCGCGTGCGTCCTACAGCCGCCAAAACACACACACACACGGGCAATGAGGACACTCTCCCGATGTTACACCGGGCTCGGCCTCCCGGCAGGGCCCTCGCCCAGCCCAGCCCGCGTGGCTGCAGCCCTGTCCAAACGGCATTTGAAATTGCCTCGACGATGCGCTCGCCGGTACACGCTCGCGGTGCGCGTGGATGCTCCCAGGCAGCCCAGCCGGCCGCTGCCAGGCCCGCACCCACCGTGAAGCCCCCTCCGCAGCCTCCAGGGTTTTGAACAGCTCGTCGTTCTGCGTCCGGAGCTGGTCCATGTGGACCAGTGCCACCTTGTAGTCATTGGACACCCGGCTTAGAGCCTGGTTTGTGTCGTCAAGCCTGGGCATGGGGGCAGATAGGGGTCATCAATGCTAGTGAAGACGTGTACCGCACGCTCGCGGAGCGGTAGGGGTGCCGTGCGTGGAGGGCAGAGGGGCTGGGGCTGGGGCTGAGGGGGGCCGAGGCTGCGAGGCTGGAGGCCGGCACTCGGGCCCGCTTGCGCAGGCCCCTGCGCACCTCTCCTGCGTCTTGTCGAGCAGCTTCTGCAGCTTGGCCTTCTCCTCCTCCTCCTGCGCCACCTCCTCCAGAATGCCCTCCAGCTCGCGGCGGAAGTTGGCCTGCGGGGGCGTGCGGGCCGGGCGGCTTGCAGAGGGCGACGGGTAACGCGCAGGCTGGGAGGGGCACGCACCTTGAGAGCTGCCTGCCGCCATTTGAAGAAGGCCGTCGCCGCGGCTAACAGGTCCGTTGGCTGAGCCTCCACGCCCTCCTCGGCCAGCGCGCGCTGCTGCGCGAGCGCTGCGGCAAGCTGGTCCATGGTCCGCGACTTGCCCAGCTGTCGCTGACCAGCTAAGGCTGTGCAGCCCTAAAGGTGCCTATGTGACTACCGTTAAAGCCATGGCTGGTCGGGGCGTCGCCTACAGTGCGAGCTCCGGTCGCGTTGAAGGTGTGTCGAGTTCCGCTGGCAGTTGCCAGTCCGGCTTTGTGAGCATTTCTGCTGCATAACTGTGCTCTATTGGGACGCAACGCGTGCGCAGAGTGGGCAGGCGTCACATTCCGTGCAGTCGTTGACCGGGCGGCCTTTGACTTCATGCAAGCGGCACGCCCGCCTCCCGGAAGCATGCACACAAGCACTCATCAAGCCCTCAATTACATGAACCAATTGGTACCCATTTTCCGTGCCTTTGCGCAGACGCAATTGCCGCTGAGCCCTACCTCCCGCAACACCCCAGTCCTCTAGAGCTGGCCTGATCAGTTGGTATGGCACCAAACGGAAGCTCGCCTGAAGGAGCTGAGGAAGTGTGCTCCATCGAGGCGGCATCGGCGTTCCTTGCGGACAGCCCTGTCTCGGGCGAGGCCGTTGCCGATGATGTCGCAACCTTCGTCGCCAGGCACTCGGCTGAGGGGCATCAGGGGACAGACGGCGCCCACCCAAGGCCCATCGTAGTGGTGACCTCGGGCGGAACCACGGTGCCGCTCGAGCGCCGCTGCGTGCGTTTCATTGATAACTTCAGCGCAGGGACGCGGGGGGCGATGTCCACGGAGCGGTTCCTTGAGGTGGGGCCGCTCGCCGGGCTGGGGGGGCCTGCTGCCAGGTTCCCTCGCCTGCCTCCGCCGCCTGGGCCCGGGTCTGCCCCCAACGAGGGCCCAGGCCAGGGCCCAAGGGCGGCATGCTATGGGGAGCAGCCCAGTCTGTCGACTCAATGGGAAGCATCCCCCCCTCCCTGGGTCTCGAGCACACCTTTACCCGTCCATGTGGTCTGTGCCTGCACCCCGGCACGCCCCGTCCTTGCGCTCACCCCCCTTCCCCCGTGTCGTCGCCTGGGCCACCTCTGACGCTGCACCCTGCAACCCCCGCAGGCAGGGTACGCCGTAATCTTCTTAACACGCACCGGCTCGCTGCAGCCCTTCTCTCACCTGCTGCCCTCGGCTGACCCGCCCGAGCTGGTGGACCGCATTGCTTGCCTGGCCAAGCCAGCGGGGGCGGACGCGTCAACCGGGGACAGCAACGCACCCTGCAGCTCCTCGGGCCAAGGCCAGGGCCAGGGGCAGGGCCCGATCGTGCAGATCCGTCCCGACCATGCAGCGGGGGTGGCCAAGGTGCTGGCGGCACGGGAGGCCTGCCGGGAGCAGGGCACGCTGCTGGTCCTCAAGTACGAGACCATCTTCGAGTACCTTACGGTGGGACATGGATCGCATAACACGCCCGCAAGCACCGTGGGCACGGCTCTCGAGCTCAGGTCTTTTCCAATCCCGGCCCTCAAGAGTCCGTTCGTACTGCCCGACCCGCGCCCTGCTGCGGGCCGCATGTCTGGCCTATGCACGGCGTCCAGCCCATCCCGCCCGTTCCACTCCTGCCGACCTTGCCCCCACACGGTTCCCCCATCCCGCTGCCCGCCTGCCTGGTCCCCACCCCAGTATCTGCGCATCCTGGCGGACCAGCTGCAGCCCCTGGGCCCACGGGTCATGTTCTACCTGGCGGCGGCGGTCAGCGACTTCTACGTGCCATGGAGCGAGCTGGCGAGTCGAGGGGCCGGCCTGGGGCCACAATCCTAGCCACACATACGTGCAGGGCAACACAGGCGGACCGGTCTGGAAGCCGGCTGTGGGCGTTGAGACCAGCACTCGAAGCGTCTGGGGCTAGGAGTAGGGGTGGTGGCTGATGCGGCTGAGCGAGTGCACTTCTGGCGGTTGCGCCGCGCAGGCCGAGCACAAGATCCAGAGCGCCGACGGGCCCCTGGAGCTGCGCCTGCAGAGGGTGGGTCAATGCAACGTGCAGCTAGCCGGGTCTGGGCAGAGGGTGGGTGCGTGGGTCTTTCTTTGGCCGGGCAACGCGACACGGCGCGGTGCAACAGCAGGCCAGAGTCCGGGGCCGCTCTATCTCTCTTCATCTCTCACGGTCTCGTACTTTGGGCCATCACCGCCCAGGTGCCCAAGATGCTGGGCGCCCTGGCGAGCGCGTGGGCACCCGCCTCCTTCGTGGTGTCCTTCAAACTGGAAACCGACCAGAGCCTGCTGGTCAAGAAGGTGAGGCCCCGTCTTATATTGAGTATAGGCGACAGGTAGGGAGCAGGGGACAGCGCTGGCGATTAGAGGACCTTGGGGCGGACTGCCTACTTGTCTAGTCCGCAGCGCAACGCTCCGGACCGCTCGCTCCCGCTCCCACAGGCCAGCACTGCGCTCCAGCGCTACGGCGTCCACCTGGTGGTCGCCAACCTGCTGCACAACCGGAAGGACGTTGTGACTCTGGTGGAGCACCAGGAGGCGCAGGCGGCAGCAGCAGCAGCAGCAGCGGGGGCAGGGGAAGCGGCAGCAGGCGCAGGGGCGGGGCTTGGGGCGGAGATGGGGCAGGAGGACGGGGGCGTTCGGGCGGTGGAGCTGCACCGGCCGGCGGAGGAGGCGGACATCGAGCGGCTGCTGGTGGGGGCGGTGGCGGCCCGGCACGCGGCGTTCCGGCAGGCCGCTGGGGCGTGAGGCTGGCCAAGGGGGCGTCGTTGTGCGTTTTGGGCGGCTGGGCGGTCAACATGGGTCCAGGATGCAGGAGGGTTGCAGGGGTGACGCGCGGTGGTGGTCTGGTTGGGCAGTTGTTCAGCAGGCGGGCCGTCACGCTGAATAATCGATTGGCAGGAGGGCGTTGAGTACTAGTGGATCGGTTCGGTTGCGGCGCGGCGGATTGCAAGCGCAGCTGTGCCACAAGCCGGTGGTGCAGGTTGCAGGGCGGTGAGCCTCAAACTGGCGCGGTTGGCTTCGCGGGATGCGCATGGACGAGTTGTGTTCTGGCTGCTACAACCAGGTTTCAAGGGTGCGTACCCTTAACGTTGTGAGTACATGGGTGGGACGCTGGCGGCTGTCAGCTCACATGTTTGCAGACGGTGGGTGGGGAGCCCACTAGCCAGGTGCCGCCAAGCCCCTCGAACCCTGTAACGTGGCTGGGACGTCACCCACATGGTCCTTATGGAATTGATGGGAAATGGGGGCATTGCTTCCGCGTCGACTCGGGCAGTGACCTAGACTCGGCGTCTCGGCCTTTGCAGGGGCAGTGCGGAGGCGACGGCCCTTGCCATGCCAGGTGCTTGCAAGGATGCCGACGTGGGTAGGCGCTCGCTTGCCCCCAACGGCGGCCCTAAATCCCAAGGCTGTGTTTGTATGGGGCTGCAACAGTTCACAAGATGAGCGCAGACCCGCAAAGTCACACGCGTTGCCACTGCTCGCCCCTGCCGTCCCCGACCCTTTCCCCGGGGCCACCGACCCCACGGGGGCGCTCCCCGTCGGGCGGGGTCGGCAGAGGTCCAGAGAATTCAGGGTGTGGTTCTAGTTGCCGTGACTGGAATGGATGAACGCCCCGCAGCCTCGCGGGGTATTGGTGCAGTCCTTGTGTCGGTCGTCGCAACGCCGGATCGCAACAGTCCCCGCAAGCAGCCTCACAGACGCTGCTCCCCGCTTTAACAACAATCTGTTCACCAGTTTTTCGACAGACACAAAAGCAGCACCTTATCAACACGAATACTTGACTGGGTCCACCATCCGCACCATATCACCACCACGCTCCGCTGGGCCTGGCGCTAGCTCTTCGGTGCAGATTGCGAGGGCCTGGCCCTCATGGCGCTCCGCGCTGTGGCTGCGCTGCTGGTGGCAGGATGGGTAGTGGCTTGCCATGCAGCACAGAAATCCAACGCGGACAAGCTCCCAGGATGGCTGGTGAGGCAGGGCAAAGGAAGTGGGCTCTCCTCGGGGGCGGGGGTGCGCTGGCATGGGGATGGGTGGGGGAGGTGCCCGGGGGTTCAAACCTTGAAGCGGGGGACGGACAGCCGTCGCAACCTTGTACGCGCAACTAGCTAGGTGAGGCCGGGTCAACCGCCGGGGGGCGGCTGTGGGAGGGGGACGAAGCGTCTCGCTCGGGGGGGGTCAAGGAAGAGCGGGCATCTGTAGCCTCCACAAGACTCGGGAGTGCCGCCGACCTTGAGCCGGCAGACGCCCTGTCCTCCAGCTCGGAGGGGGAGGGGGTTAAGCGCCCTTTCTGCGTAGATAGGCACCTGGCACCTTATACACCGTGGCTCTTCTCCCCAATCTGCTGACGGGGTCATGCCCCCAGCATTGGTCCTCGATGGAAGGCAAGGAAGCGGGCGGGGCACGGTCCCGTAGCCCCAGTCCGAGCTGGCCCCTCTTCGACCGCTCCGCCCCCGCAGGGTGAGACGTACAGCGTGGAGGCCACGTGGGACCCTCTGCACCTGGAGAAGCTGGACGACCTTCCCCTGCCGCGATCTGAATCCTGGATCGAGGTAGGGTTTGGGGGTCGGATCCTGCCGCGGCGTCTGAACCCTGGCTCGAGGTAGGCCCTCTTGCTCAAAGCCACCTCCGCCCATCCCGCTCATCCCCTAGAGCCAGCTGCGGGAAGGGACAGGGGGTGCGGGCTACAGTAGACTCCGCCATGGGCCGATAGAGCTTCCGCCCTGGCTTCCAAAGCTCGGGGGGACATTCCAGGGCTACCGGTATACTGCACTGGATGTTGCACAGCCAGAGGGAAAGCGACTCTCACTCGCAGGAGCCCTGGGGGGTTGGGGAAATGGTTGCGCCTGCTTCAAAACAGGGTTTCTGCGCCGAAGGGCGTCTGTGCCTCCGGAGTCCGAAAGGAATGGAGCAATAGACCAGTCGTTCGTAGGCCAGTCAACTTCGGAAGCGGCGGTGCCGCAGCCACGAGGCGCGCACGTAGCCCTCCACCTGCAGGTGAGGATAGGGAAGGGGGTGGCAGACGGCGGTGACTGGACTGACCTTCTCTAGGGAACAGGGCAGGGACCAGCCGTACTCGCGGAGAGACGTACAAAAGTGGACTGCTGGACTGGTTTTGCAATCCCGACCCCGAAGACCCATAGCCGCGCCATCTCCATGCCCCTGACACCCCGACACGGCCTTCCTTGGGGAAGGGGTCGCCAGAGTAGGAGAAGAGCAGGAGCCCCTCGATGATCATGTCGTCCACCTCCGGCCACTGCTTGACGGCCAGGGTGACGTGCGTGACGTCGTTGTGCTCGACCCCGTGGGGGCCAGGGCTCTCGGGGCTGTCAGCGGTGGAGACGCCGTGGAGCAGCTGGCCCTCGGTCGGACGCTCGCGGCGGCATCCGTACCCGGTACAGCTGACCTTTCCCGCCCATGTCCTTCCAAACCTCCCTGCCCCGGGGCCCCGACCTCCACACATAAAAAGGCTGCCCGGCTTTCTGCCGAGGTGACGTGGCCCTGGCTTGGTCGAGCAGCCATCAACGCACAAAGCCGAACCCCCCACCACTCCCCACACAGCACGTGGCCTGGCACCCCCGCGTCTTCATCTACCACAACTTCATAACGGAGCTGGAGGCTAAGCACATGATTGAGCTAGCGGCGCCGCAGGTGGGGTCTGGAGGGCAGTTGGGATGTTGCTCGTGCTGGAGGGAGGGGCGACGGGCCAAGAGGGGCGAAGGAGGCACCAAGCGCAGTCAGGCAGCGACCCTCGGGCTGCCGGATGGAGACACGCAGGCCGGCCCTCTTCGTCTGAAGCACCTTCCTCCTTCGCCCCCCAGATGAAGCGGTCCACGGTGGTTGGCGCCAACGGGCAGAGCGTGGAGGACAACTACCGCACGGTGTGTTCTGGGCGGGGCGGGGTGCGGGGCCAGCTTGGGCGAAGACGGCGGCCGGAAGCCTGGTGCATACAGGGAGGGAGAGTGCTGGCTTCCCTCGTTCCGACTCCCAATCACTCCAGGGCCAGTCCGCACGGGGAACCGTAGTGGCGGGCACATGTGGCTCACCCAGCTCGCCTTGGGCGCTTCCGATGCCCCTTGGCCCCTACCCGTGCGGCTTCCTAGCCAGTCACCATACGGCACCGCATGCTTGCTCTGTCAATTCAGCTGGTACCGGCACCGAACTCTCTTAACCCCCCCCCAGAGCTACGGCACCTTCCTGAAGCGCTACCAGGACGTGGTGGTGGAGCGCGTGGAGAACCGGGTGGCGGCGTGGACGCAGATCCCCGTGGTGCACCAGGAGGACACGCAGGTGGGGGGGGTAGGAGGAGAGAGGAGAGGCAGACGGGGGTAGGAGGAGGTGACGCAGGGGGGCCGGGGGGGTAGGAGGAGGGAAGACAGCGGGGAGAGGTAGGCAGGGAGGGAGAGGGAGGTGACGCGGTTGGCTGCCGGGGGATCCTGTGCGAAGTCTCTGGTTATCGCGGTGAGTGGCTAATCACTCCACGTGTGCGCTGTACGGCAGATCCTCCGGTACGGCATCGGCCAGCAGTACAAGGTGCATGCCGACACGCTGGTGGACCCAGAGGCGGGCGTGCGCGTGGCCACGGTGGGGCGGGGGGGGAAGGGGGGGAGGGCTGGGATGCGTACGGCGCTGCCCATGGACTCAGCTGGATGGGCTGCATGGGACGGGCACTTAGGGGCGCCCTGCCTTTCCCGCATGTGCACCTGGTCTCAGCACCAGGCTCAGCACTGTGCTTCTGCTTCCTCCGAACCCCTTCTCCTACAAGCAAGCTTCTCAGGCGCAGGCGACGCGGTCCCGTTTAGCAACAAACACGCGTTCCCACCCCCACCCCCCACCCCAGGTGCTCATCTACCTGAACGAGCCCGAGGTGGGCGGCGAGACCGCCTTCCCGGACTCCCAGTGGGTCGACCCCAGCCTCGCCACCACGTGAGTGGGTCGCCGCGTAAAGCCACAGCTCTCGCCTTGACTTGAGGCACACATGTCGTGCAGTGAGGCAGCCGCCGCCATCTACGCACAGCCCGGGTCTTGCTTGGGCTTCCCACATATTGCTAGAATAGGGCCAGCACACCAGTGCCACGTAAGCACGCCTCGCTGTGTCCTGGCCTTGGCTCACATACCTGCCGGTATCCAGTCTCCCTTGCCCCACGCCGCCCCGCCCCCCCCCAGGCACGGCGCCAACTTCTCCCAGTGCGCCCAGGGCCACGTGGCCTTCGCCCCAAAGCGGGGAGACGCGCTGCTGTTCTGGTGAGCGACAGAAGCAGTCTCACGGGCTTTTCAACACTACCGAATGCTACCTTGAACTGGGAGGGGGTTCCAGGCTTTGGAGGAGTGCCAGCAGCTGACCTGTTGTTGGCCCGCACACCCCCAGGTCCATCAACCCGGACGGCCAGAGCGAAGACTTCCACGCCAGCCACACGGGGTGCCCCGTGATCAGCGTGAGCGTGGAGCGAAGTGTCCGTGCGGGCCTGGGGGTGCAGATCGATCCACACGACATCTCCAACCTGCAGCTTGCATATCCCCTCTATGCACATGGCTCCCTTGCCCTTTTAACATTGTGGCATCGCCGCTCACAATCTTATCATCACCTGGCGTCGCTCTGTTGACACAGGGCGTCAAGTGGACGGCGACCAAGTGGATTCACGCCAAGCCGTTCCGCGCGGGCGAGATGGCGCCGGGGCGCCGGCACGAGCCCTACTTGCGGGACCCGGGCGTGTGCTACGACGAGAGCGACTCGTGCGCCGAGTGGGCGGCCAGGGGCGACTGCGAGAAGGCGAGAGCCGGGCGGGGCGAGGGGCGAGGGGGGTTGGCCGGGTGGGGGGGATGGCGCTCGTACGGAGGACGGCACGGCTGTCATAGGGAACCCCCGTCAACCCTACCATCCAGCCCGGGGGTGTCTCCCGTACGGAGTGGCCTGGCAAAGGTTTGGACACTGTCCCTGTGTCCCTGTCCAGCCCCTACCTATCCGTGTCTCTCTATCCACGCAGAATAAAGACTACATGATTGTGAATGCCGTGTCGCCGGGCGTGTGCCGCAAGACGTGCGGCGCATGCACCGTGTGCGCCGAGAACGACGCGGCTTGCTACAACAGGAACCGCGAGAACGTGGGTCTGCCCTTGGGGCTGGGGCTGGGGGTGGGGGCTAGGGAATGGGTGTTGCCGCTTGCACTTGGCGCTGTGTGCCTTCCTCTTTTCGCAACGCCCCGGCCCCCTCCTCCAACACCCCCCCCCTGCAGATTGGCTTCCTTATCTTCAACTCTAGCGAGCTGGCGCCTTTCCACGTGGTGTAAGCCAGCGATGGAGGGAGGGTGGACAACAGAGGGGGGCGACATCAGTACCCCGCAGCAGTGTTGTGTTGCTATGCCATGGCCCCACTTGCAGTGCACTAGCTTCGCTGAGGGGCGGCAGCTGAGCGCGGTAGAGAGCAGAGAAGGTGCACAGGTAGGCGTAAGCCATGTCGTTGCGCTGGACGGAGTGAGCGTACATTGAGGGTTTGGCAGTCTGACAAGACGGAAGCGCGGGACGGCGACGGGGAGATGGGAGGTGGAAGAGGTCTGCAGAGGAATGAATGGTCGCAAAGGCTTGGACCCGAAGGGCCTCTGTTGTAAGCTGGTCTCCAGTCTCTCAGAGTGGACAGACTCGCGTCCAAAGCCGCAGCAGCAACCTGCCCAACCTGCCCCTGCTATGAGCCATGCAACGTGCAGTTAGGACGATGGAGGGGGGTGACATCATGCTAGGTCAGTTGCACTGCGCCAACTTGAGTGCGGCATCGGAGTGGACGTGCGAGTGCTGTCGAGCGGGGTGGAGGGCCGAGGGACGAGTGTCACAAGGGCTTGGCCCTGCTCTAAGGGGCCTCTGCTCTAAGGGTCAGGGCGGCGTGCCTCGCACGGTCTCCGGCGACAGCAACCTGCCCCTGCTGCCAGAGCTTAGCTCACACGCCTCTCAGCCATGTTGCCGAGTCATGGCATACCCATTGCATACCGGCACCAGGGGTGACCACCCCTGACTGGCACTGCAGCAGCGTGCGGACCTCAGTGCTGTCCGTCTCGTTACACGCACACGTCGTGCATGGCTTATGTACGCCTTGCCTGTCGCCTTGCCTGTCGTGTGGCCACCCACACTTCTCCTCCACCAGACAACAGTCCCTAACTCCTTCCTCTACACCTCAACGGTTCCATCCCTGTGGTCCCCCAGCCCCAGCTCCACCCAGGCAGCTCCAGACGCAGCCGGTCGACCATAGGTCCCAGAAACTCGTTACGCGCCTTACGCTTGGTTGTAGCGAAGGCCCGTTTGAGGGCCCCGCTCCGATTCGCACACCAGGCCGGCCGCTCTCCACCCGCTCGGCCATGTGACCCTCTCCCTCAGTACCCGGCCGTCCCCTCCGCAGCTCCTCATCCGCTCGGGCCTCCGCCACAGCCGCTCGAGCCAGCCCCAGCTGACCCTCGGCCGCTCTCCACTCCAGCCGTGCACGCAGTCTCGGCATGAGGCCCGCGCTCCCTCCACGGCCGCCGCCGCGTTCGGACGGCCCTAAGCCGTAGGGGTTCACAAGGAAGCCTGGAAGCCTCCGTAGCTAGGGCAGGAGGCCTTAAGCCTCCGAGGATCGAACAAGCGGCATGGAAGGCCCAACGACTGCCCCAACGGCTGGACGCCTGCGCTGCGACCGCCCCAATCGCTGGAGGCCCCTGGCCTCCGCAGTTGCAGCATTGGGCCCTCCGCTTAGCCTCCGTAGCTGGAGCATGAGGCCTGGAACGCGGCCGTCTTGTCCTCGTAGTTCTTGTAGAAGGCCGTGGCCAGGTTCATGAAGGGCGCGTCGATGTCCTTGCCGGGGGGGGCCTGGGGGGGGGGGGGGAGGGGGGGCAGCAGGGGGAGGTTGGGCGCGTGGGGTCGGCCGTGGCCCTAGCTGCGGGCGAGCTACACGCCCGTCTCGCGCCTGCGTTGTGGGTTCCCCGCCCGTGGCCCCTGCGGGGGCCTCTCCACGGACAGGGCAGTGGTCCCGCTCGCCCTCGGTGCCTGCCCTGCCGTAGCGCCCTGCCCTCCCCTGCCGCACCCTCCCTGCCACCACGGCCCCCCATATCCTCTGCCCCAACCCCGCCCTCCCTCCCGCGCCCTCCCCACCTCCACAGGTCCCCATAGCCTCCGCGGCCCCCCCTGTCCTCTGCCCCTTCCCCCCTGCCGCGGCCTCACCGCCGCGACGTCGAAGAAGTCCAGTCCGTTGTTGGTGGCCCACTCCTGCGCCATCTCGATGCGGACCTGGTGCCGCTGGGGGGGCAGGTCCACCTTGTTGGCCACCAGCACCGCCCGCAGAGGCCGCTCGCGGTCCGGCCTGCGCAGGAAAAGAGGGCGCGGCGTGAGGTGCAGATGGAGTGAGGAGAGGGGGAAAAAGGTTGTGGGCTGAGGCGGGGGTTGAAGGCCCAGGGTTCAGGCGGAGGGTAGGGACCCGGTCCCCGCCCCCGCATGCCCGCCTCCCCCACCCTGGCCCCCGCCCGCCGTCCCCCGCGCCCTGCCGCAGTACCTTGCCGACTTCAGGAGCTCAAACCAAGCCTTGCACGCCTCGAAGGACTCCATGGAGCTGACGTCGAACACCATCATGGCGTAGTAGACGCCATTCCAGTATTGGGATATCTGCTCCTTGTACAGGTCATTCCCTGCCGTGTCTAGGAGGAACAGCTCCACCTGGACCGTGGTGTCTGGAATGATCACCGGCGCCACCACCACCTCCACGCCGCTGGTCTGCACGCGCAGCATGTCCCGGTCCAACATGCCGGTCAGCACCCGACACCAGCTCCAGCAAGAGCAGAGAACCTACCATCAAGTACTGCTTGGGGAACTTGGCTCCTTTACTTGTGAACATGGATATGAGCGAGGACTTGCCCACGGACGCCTCGCCTGCGCGTCCCCAAACAGAGTGAGCTCCAGCACGACATGACAAGCGCATTCCTTGCAGCAAGCACCCACCTACTACCGCCACCTTGCATCTTAGCGTCGCGGTGACTGCGGGAATGAACCGAAGTCGATGTGAGCTCCAGCCACGAAGCCGAGTCTCTGCCCCCTTGCAGACCCCATCTAGCTGAAAAATACTCAGCTGTCAATAGGCTTGTTTACTTTAACCATGGTGCCGTGCCGCTGCTAAAGAATGCGGACCTTTGCCTCTCGCGGCGTGTCCCAAGTGTCTACAGGTGGAGTGAGAGCATGCAAAGTCGCAAGTTGCTGGGGGTGTTGAGAAAGTGGGGGCGTCGGAAGCTTCCCGCGCGCGCCCCTTCCATCTCTCGGGGAATCCGTACCAGTGTGCGGGTTTGGGGCCCCCGTTGGGGGGTCGGCTGAGGGTGGAGTCCTCCATTTACAGCCTGTCATCTGACCACCTCAGCACCCTGCGCTTACACCAGCTTGCACACCCTGCCTGTTGTTCCTGCCGCGACCATCTGCTGCTGTGGCCATCCTGCTCCCCCTGGTCCCCTCTCGCCACCTGCCGACACACACCTCACGACGCTCATCTCAGCATCGCTTGAACCGACGCATTCTCCTTCCGAAAGCAATCAAGAGGCTTCTCTAGGTACCAGCAGGCCTCAGAAGAAGCTGAAGTCCAGCGCCCCTGGCGAGTCCCCCTCCTCCTCCCCTGCCTCCACGCCGCCGCCCAGCGTCTCCGCTGGAGCTTCCCCACCTCCGCCAAGCGCTGATACCCACGCCGCTGACCCCTGCCGAGACCTCTGAACCGCCGCATCCGCCCCTGACGTGGTCGGGCCACGTGTCTCAACCGCAGGTACGGCCTGCGGTGGTTGGCTGGTGCGCGCCCTTTGCAACAGGGCTCTCCGCTCCTGGAGCGTCGGCTCTGCCGCTGGAACGCCCCCTTGTCCAGCCTGGTCGAGGCCCCGATCCAGCCTCATGGTCTCCTCTGCACCATCACGCATCCAGCCGCCTGCCGGCAGGCTTGCTAGGGGAGACGGCTGCGGGGCCCCGGCGTCACGCCGCCAGGAGAACAGCCGCGAGCCCCGCCGCTCGGAGCCGGGCTCAGCCGCCGCCGCCACCCCGCTTCCCTCTGCCGCCGCCACCCCGGCTTCCCCTGCACCTGCGCTCGCGCCGGGAGGGGGCGTGCGGGCCGCTGCCTGTAGCGGCTGGCTATGAACGTGCGGCGGTTGCGGGTGCTGCTGCCAAGGTGATGGGGCCCCGGCCGTAGCTGATGTCTGCATGCCCTGGTGTTGTGGCGGCCTTGGTGGCTCCCGTGCGTGCTGCGGCTGAGGCCCAGATGACGGGTCGGTGAGGGCTGCATCGCCATCCCAGCCGCCCTTGCTGTCATGCTCCTGCATTGGGTCACGGTACCCCAATGGGGCCCGGTGCTGCCAGGCCTGGGCCGCCTGGGCCCGCGCGGGCCCAGTGCCAGGCCCACTGGAGGCGTGGGTCTGGGCCTGGGCCTGCGGCAGGGGCGAGGCCTGCACGTGTGGTGGGTGGATGGGGCTGGGGCCCGGCCCTGCTGGGGCTGCGCCGGGGCCGCAAGGCGGGGGCCAGGCTGCCCGGGGAGCGCGCTGGGGCTGCCAGGGCGGGTGCGGCTGCGGCTGCGGCGGCTGGTTCTGTGGTTGGGCCCATTCTGGCACAGCCTGTTGTGGGCGCCAGGGCTGGCCTTGCTGCTGCGGTGGTGGCCCCTGCGGCGGCAGCTGTCGTGGGCCCCAGCCCTGGCCCTGCGGCGGCGGCCAAGCCTGCTGGCCCTGCTGCCCTGGCCATGACGTCATCGTCACGTGCTGAGCCTGATGCCCCTGGTGCCCCTGCTGCGCATGCTGTGGCTGCGGCATCGTCCCGAAGCCCTGCCCCGGCGGCGGCTGCTGCCACTGACGCTGCTCCTGCTGCGGCGGCGGCGCGTGCAGCCGCGTCGGCGTCCGCCCGCCCGCCCCGCCGCCCGCACCACGGTCCGGCCCCTCGTCCTCGGTCGCCTCGAGCAGGCGATGCAGCCCCGCGGCCGACACGTAGACAGCGTCCCCGTGGCCGCCCGGTCGCATGGCCTCCTGCGGGTGCGGGCGCGGATGCGGGTACGTGTGGGGGTCAGGGCAGGACTATGGTCAGGGCTGGTGAGGTTTGGATGGAGTTGCGAAGACAGAACCGGGCAGGGTGTTGTCAGGGCTGTGCCCTGGCGCATGGCCCCCTGCGGGTGCGGGCGCGTGTGGGGTTCAGGGCAGGGCGAGGTACGGTCAGGGCCGATTGGGTTGGGATGGAGTTGGCAAGCCAGTGCAGTGCAGTGCAGGGTGCGGTCGGGGCAGGTTGGGTATGTGTGGGTTTGGGGTTTGGGGTTTGGGAGCTGCTCCTGCCGCTCGTGGGGCGGGCCCTGGCTGGGAAGGGCGCACGGTGCGCGCCGCAACCAGATCCCGGGCGTGGACTCGCCACTCGAGAGGCACGCATGCAGGGCCCCACCTGCGCCATGGTGATGATGTTGCGGAAGACGGGGGAGGTGCTGGACAGCGCCGCCGAGGAGCCCACCAGCACCAGGTGCCGCCGGCCTGCGGGGGGGGGAGGGGATGGGGATGGGGAGGGGAGAGATAGGGGTGGAGGGAGAGGCGCGGGGCGGAGAAGTGGAGAGCCCATGTCACACGGACAAGCACGGAGACAGGTGGAAGGTTACCAAATCCCTGCCCTGCAACGGGGTCATTGCTCCGCAGTTAGCCTTCGCAGCCCCTGCCCCTATGCTTGGGTTGGATCCACGTACATGGCCAGTGCTGGGCTGTGTGTGGGGCCATGGCCCAGCAAGCTGCCTCTTAAGACCTTGCCCCTACCGCGAGTGAGGGCCACGTTGAGCCGCTTGGCGTCGGCCGCAAAGTCCGCCGCCCGCGACACCGTGGTGGCCAGCAGGATGACCTCCTTCTCGGCGCCCTGCGGCGGTTGGTGTTAGCTGTTGGTGGTTGGCGGTTGGGCCAACCGCGGGTGGCCTCGAGGCGTCAAGGGATACATGGTTATGTGGACAAGCTCAGGGCAGAGGTGCCAGCGACCGCGTCAACCCACCTGGAATGAGTCCACCGTGGCCACCTGCACGTCCACAGCGCTCCCGCCGCGGCCGCCAGCGTCCCCGCCGCCGCCACCGTCCTCACCGCTACCGCCGCCCTGGCCCTGGTCCTGGCCCTGGGGCGGGGCCTGCGGTGGGCGCGTGTCCGGTGCCAGCTGCTGCAGCGCCCTGCGGACGGCATTCACCTGCGGTGACGAGAGGCGCCCAGGGATGAGGGAAGATGATGACAGGTTTGGGAGCCACACTGAGCCTACTGAGACGCCCACTCTCCTGCATGGTGTGTACCGGCAAGCCCTTGCCCCGCCCGCCCGCCCCCTCGCTCCCCCCCCACCTGCGCCCGGTAGAAGCAGATGACCCCCACCGCCTCCGCCGCCACCCCCTGCCGCAGCAGCGCAGCCACGGCCCGGGCCACCAGCTGGGCCTGAGGGGGCGGGAGAGGGACGTTATGACCATAACAACGTGTCGGAGAGCCTTGGCGGAGAAAGGGGGGATTAAAGAACGGGTAGACGAGGTGTAGAGACAGAGCTGTGTGCGGCAGGCCCAGGGCGTGTGGCGCAGCCTGGTGGGGCCGAGCAGCTGCACAGGGTGGCGCTGGCTGTCCCCACTTCGCATCCCAAGACGAGACATCAACCAACCGGCTAACTAGGCACCAGCACTCCGACCTCCCCTCGTCCCCTCCTCGCCCTCAACAGCTCCAGCTTCACCCCCTCCTCCACCCCCTCCCCCATCCTGCCCCCCTCACCTCCCCCCACGCACCTCCGCCAGGTTGTAGCTGCTGCGTGTGGCCCCGTCCACGCACACCGCTCCGCCGCCCTCCACCACGGCCAGGGCGGGCAGGCGCGGCAGCAGGCGCGGGCGCTGATGGGCGCTGCAGCCGTCCCTCAGGCGGCCGCCGTAGAAGGCGGCGTTGGCGATGCCGGACAGCAGCGGGTGGCACCTGGGGGCATCACAGATGAACGAAGCAAGAGGGCGTGCGCCATGGGGCTACTCGCGGTCTGGGTACCATACGGGTAACTTAATGTGCAGCAAGATCATGACGGTTCGACATAACGTTAGGGACGGCCTCGACACGAGGCGCCTGCTGCTGCCTGGCGGCAGTCGGCGCCGTGGCATTTTGGGCATGCACGTGTGTCCCAATGTCCTCGACGTCTTCCTGCCGAGGGCTGCCGTCTTGCACCCCGCTGCCGTTGCGGTGCCTGCCGCCCCTGCCCCACCTGTACTGGAAGCTGAGCAGGTGTGGGTCGTGCCCCAGCTGCGACAGCCGCACGAACAGCGGCCGCAGCAGGCTGTCCAGGTGGCCGCCACCCGCGGGGCCAGCGCCGCCGGGGCCGCCCGCAACCCCGCCCGTGGCTGATGATCCGGGCGCTGGCGTGAGGGTGGCGGGGGAGGCGATGACGGGCGGCAGCTGCAGGGGGTCGCCCGCGGCCACCAGGAACCTGTCGGGAGAGACGGGGTGGCGGGATAATCCTTGAAGCCTTGAAGACGGTACCGAGTGAATAGGCGCTGTGCACGCCAGGCAGCCGGCAAGTGGTCCGGCAACAGAGGGAACATTTGAGCAGGTGCGGGTGCGGCCAAGGAAGTGGCCGGTGGTGGGGCGTTGATTCTGCCCCGCCCCCTTAACCCCGAAGTGGGGCACGCACGGGTTCGCCCGTTGCGTAGCTATTATTATTATTATTATTATTATTGAGCAGGTGCAGCGCAAGGGCTTCGCCTCTGCCCCTGGCCCCCCATGCTTAGCCCCCGCACCCGCACCCCGCACCCTAGCACCCCAGCACCGCACCTGGCCCTCGCCCTCAGCAGCGGCACCAGACACAGCGGCTCCGTCATCTGCGAGGCCTCGTCCAGCACCACCACCGTGAAGCCGCCGCCGCAGGCGTCCTGGGGGGGGGGGCGGGGGGGAGGGGCGGAACGAGGCAACCAGCGGATTAACGCGGAAAAAAGCGATTTACGAGGGCCCCTTGACCCGGGCAAGACTGCTGTACGCAAGGTTGAGGGGTGAGCTCCGGTAGGCTACAGAGCTGGCGCAGGACGGCGCCCTGCCGCTGTGCCTCCCCACCCCACCCCACCCCACCCCTGCCCAGCCCTGCGTGTCATCAGGCGTGAGCTGCGGCAGGCGCACGCCTGGGGCCCTTGGCGTTGGAAGGCACCCGGCCGCTGCGCCCCTGCCCACCCCTGCCTGTGCCACACCTCGAGCCCCGGCTGCAGCAGGGAGCACACGGTGGCCCCCACCACCGGCACGGTGCGCAGGGCCCTGCGCCGCTGCCGCTCCGCGCCCGCCGCCAGCGCCACCAGCTCGGCCTGGATGAGGGCGGCGTCCTGGGGGGAGGAGGCGTCCTGGGGGGGGGGGAGGTGGGGGGCAGGAGGGGGGCAGGAAGGCAGGGGAGGCGAGGTGGGAGCGAGCCGGGGTCGAGGTCGGGAGGAGGGTGGCGGGAGAGGGGAGGCGGGTTTGAGGCGGGGTCAAGGCGAGGAAAAGCGGAGAGGCCGAGGCGGGGCGCTACTTCACGCGTGAGTAAACAACCGTACGGGACGGTGCGACAGCGCCGCATGAAAGCGTGGTGCATCGCAGGCGCACGAATCGTGGCATGGTCATGTGACTCATGTCGGGGGCGAGGTGCTCGGGGCCTGCACGCCCGTTCCTCCGCCCGGTACCCAGGGCCCCAGCGGCACGTGCGTAACCCTACCTTGAGCGCCCTGCGCAGCTCCGCCGCCGCGTCCCGGCTGCTGTCGCCCGCCCGCAGCGAGTGCGCCAGCACGGGCCGCGCGATGCGGTCCACCGAGCCCAGGCGCAGGAAGTCGCTGAAGCCGGCGTCCTGGGGTGGGAGGGGTGGGTGCGGGGCGAATGCGGGAGGGCGCCTTAGCTTGTAACCAGAGGCGTAATTCCGTCCATGCATCACGACAGTCCCAATTGCCAATCGGGCTATGAGTAAGGTATGCAGCCGTTCAACGCCCCCAACAAATTGCGCACCTGCAGCCCCATCATGACTCGGTCGACCGCCACATTGGTGTGTGAGGCCATGAGTACACGGACCAGCGGCGGCCCGTCGGCGGCGCCCGCCTTGGCCGCCGCCCGCCCGCCACGCCGCTTCTTGCCGCCACCAGCGGCTGCTGCCGCTACCGCTGCCGCCGCCGCCAGGGCCGCCTGCTGGCGGCGGCCGATCTCCACGAGCGTGAGGATGAGCGCCACGAGGAGGCTGCTCTTGCCTGGTGGGGGGTGAGGTGTGGTGGAGACGGGGTGTGAGACTGAGCGACACTAGAGATCGTGGGGGTTGTGACTGGGAACGAGGCTCTGGGAGCAACGTGGGGCGCGGTAGGTGAGAAGAGGCTGTGGCCGGCTGTAGACAGATCAGGGGCTCAAGCACTCACCCGACCCAAAGGGTCCGTGCACAAGGCACACGGGCGGCTTGGGCTCAAGCGGGGGGCCTGCGACCGCCTCCTCCTCTCCCTCCTCAGGGCCGCCTTTGCCGTCCTCCTCTCCGTCCGACTCCAACGCCCTCCGCCGCCGCCCGGCCCCCGCTTTGACGCCGCCGGCGCTGCGGCCCTGGCGGGGCAGCAAATCGTCTTCGCTGTCCTCATCCTTGCCGTCCTCTTGCCCCTCCCCCTCCTGCTCCTCCTCTTCCTTGGACGCCGCCGCTCCGTCTTCCAAGCCAGTGGCCCTCCCGGCGACGCGCTTGCGCCAAGGCACCGTCACAAAGTCATCCTCGTCATCGGAGCCCTCCCCGTCAGACACCGACGCAGCTGCGGGCAGCTCCGCCCCGCCTTCCGCCCCTGCCTTGGCCCCGCCGCTGCGTTTGCGACCGGCCCCGGCCCCAGCTTTGGCGCCGTTCCCGTCTCCGTGGGGCGCGCGCACGGTCCCGGCCTGGGGCTTGAACCAGGAGGCGCAATGCAGGAGGACCTGCGTCTGATCTGGGTTGAGCCGGAAGCGCCGCGCGTGGGCCCTGGCAATCGCGGCAGGGTCGAATGCCACCGTAGGCGGTGCGGCTGCGGCTGTGCCAGCGGCCCCGCGAGAGGCGCCCGCGCCATCCTCGGCCTCGCCATCGTCCTGGCCGCCGCCGCCGTCGGCGTCGCCAGGGCCGGCGCTCGGCGACGCATCAGCGGTGCCGGCGGCGGTCTGCCCGAGCCGGGGTTTCTTGAACGCCCCGGTCCGGCCGCCGCCGCCAGCCGCCGCTGCGGCCGCGGCGGCGGCTAGGTCCATCTGCGGCTCTGGCGCGTGTACGGCGAGCATGTGGCGCAGGAGGGACGGGGCCAGTATACTGCCGCCGCCGCCGGCTCCGTTGGTGCCGCCGGCTGCTGCTGCTGCCGCCGCGGCGGCGGCGGCTGGCGGCGTGAGGGCCTGCAGCAGCTGCACCATCTGTAGCTCCGACTGCACCTCGGGCCCACGCATCGCAAACACCGCCTGCGACCTGCACGATCAGCACGCGAGAGCACGGGCAGAGAAGTTGACGGCCTGCTGGGCCTCAAGAGAGGTCGCAGTTGCCCATACCCGCATAGCCCAACACCACCCGCAGACGCCGCATGGCCCGCTGTCCCCCATTCATATCGCACCTGAAGCTTCCCGGCGGAGGGCACGTGAGCAGCTCGATTTCGAACCGCCCCTCATGGTCGGGGCCGTGCCACAGGCTGCGAGCCGCCAGCCGCCAGCCGGGGCCGCCGCCGCCGCCGCCGCGCGGGCCCCCGGCGGCGGCGCTGGGGCCCTGCAGCCCGGAGCCGCGCAGCAGCGGGTCGGAGCTGATGATCCAGAGGTCGTACTTGCTGCGTGGGACGAGTGATTGGGGGACGGTTGGCGGTTGGCGGTTGACAACTTGTGTGCGAGAGGGCGACACTTGCTGTGGAAATGGCCTCCCACTCGTACCCCACATCGTGCTGGTTGGGAGTTGGCGGCTGCAACACGTGAGCCCGTTGTCGTGCTGCCCACATTATCCTTTGCTCCAACAATCCACCTACATGTCTCCCCTGATGATACCATCTGCACTCCTTTTGCTACTTACCCGGTGTTCTTGAGCCGGCTCCTGGCCGTGGGAACCGTCAGGTAGTACCGAGGCCCAGCGGGCGCCTTGGCATCGCCGCCCTCCTCGCCATCATCGTCGCCGCCGCCCTTGCCCCGCTTCTTTTTGCCTCCTCCGCGACCGTTGCCCTGGTCGCGGTTGGCCCAGCACGTGAGCGTGCAGCTGGCAAAGTATGGCAGGTGGTCGGCAGTTGCGGCGCGCTCTAGCTCGGCTGCCTGGGCGGCGGGTGGCAGCCTGACGAAGCTGCCGCCTGCACCGCCGCTATTTGCGGCCGCAACCGCAAAACCGTTGCCTCCACCACCGCCGCCGGGGCCCCGGCCATGTTGGCCCTGGCCCTGCCCCTGGCCCTGGCCCGGCCGGCCCCAGCCGGGGTTTGGGTTGGGCGCTGCCTGCTGCTGGGGCCCACCTGCGGTGCCCTCCTGGCGGCTCAGCAACCTCCGTACATGGCCGTACAGCTGCTGTACGGGCTCGGCCAGCCGCAGGTTGACCTCCTCCACCAGGGCGGCGATCATGACGGACCTGATGAGGCGGACAGCAGGCCAGGATTCGGTTCGGTCCAGGGCATGGAATTACCATCCAACCCTCCTCTAGCATCGTTCCTAGGCATTGCTTGAACAGACGACCCTTCCTATGCGACTACCGTACTCGGGCCCACCTGTAGTGCTCGGGACCGTTGAAGCGGGCCGGGATGGCCACCAACCGGCGGGGCAGCGCCGGCTGGTCAAGCGGCGGCAGCATCAGGGCAGAGAAGGAGCCGGCATTGCTGCCTCCGCCGGTGCCTCCGCCCGCAACGCTGCCGCGCACGGCACCAGCGGGATTGTGGTTGCCGGCGTTGGCGGGCACAGCAGGGGTGCCCACGAAGGAAGGCGGCATCCAAGTGGGCGGTGCAGCCCGCCCGGGCGCAGCGGCGGCGCCAGCACTTGCATCGGCAGCGAGTCCCTCGGCGCCAGCACTTGGGATCTGGCGAGGTGCAGACGCCACGTTGGGAGCCCGGGCGGGGCGCTGCCAGGCATTGGCTGTGGCCGGCGCCGGGCCGGGCTGAGCAGCGGTGCCTACGCCCCCTTGTGGTCGACCGGGTGGGCCGCCGGTAGCGCCACCGCCGCTAGTAAACGCATCCCAACATGGCGCAGCAGTGGTCTTGGGCCCAGCAGCAGCAGCCACGACGGCACCCGGCGGCCCTGCTCGCCCTTCCATAAGAATGCCCTGCGGCGCCGCTGCTGAGCTCTTGGGCCCTGGCCCTACTGCCGGGACGGGTGCTGGCTGGCCCCAAGCGCCCCGGCCCTGGCCCTGGCCCTCGCCTGCGCGCCCCTCATTGCCTGCCTCGGGCCTTTCCCCAGCGTCACTTCCCGATGGCGCCTCGGAAGGATCGGGCTCCACGCCCCAGCGCCGCCTGGCGGCAGCCCTCCGCGCCTCCGCTTGGTCGCAGAAGCTGCCCGCACCCATTACAGCTCCAGCACCTGGTGCTGGCGTTCGCCAAGCGCCGCCAGCGGCGGGCGGTTGGCGATGTGGGTCGGCACCGCCGCCGCCAGCGCCACCAGCCCAGGCCTCGTCCACATCCTCCAAGCCATGTGGGTCGGGGTCGGCCCCAGCCTGCTGGTCCTGGCTCGCTAGAAAAGAGCCCCACAGCCCTGCTGCCTGCCCACTGCCCCCGCCTGGTCCCTGCGGGTGAGGCCGCGGCTGCGGCTGCGGCTGCGGCTGAAGTCCCGACCTGGGCCCGGGCCTGGACTGGCCCCACGCCCCCGCTCCAGCCTCTGGTCGCGCCTGCGTCGCCGTCTGGGTGTTCCCGCAAGACCCGGGACCACTACGGGGCCCGGGCCGAGGGCCTTGTCCACTGCCAGGGCCACCATCGGGGCCGAGCCCCCGACCCACATCGCCCTGCTGCGTTACTGCGTGCTGCAGAGGCAGCAGCACGCCCCGACAGCTGCTCTGGGGCCCAGGGGCCAGGCCGCTGGAGCCGCCGAGCAGCCCGCCCGGCGGCGTGCCAGAGGCAGAGCCCGGTGGAGGCGGTCGGGGCACAGAAGGCCCCTGGGGGTGACTGCCCGGCGGAGGGCGGGATGCTGGGGCTTGTGTGGGAGTGGTGGAGATGCCGAGAAAGTCGAACAACTCGTCATCTCCGCGGAAGGGGGCCTGGCCGGGGGCGTGAGCCATGCCAGCATGGCCGCTGCTGGGGGCGGGCGAGCGCTGTGGCGGCCAGGCGCCGGCAGCGCTGCCGCCGGGCGCCGCGCCACTTCCAGCGGTGGGGCCGCCGCCGCCACCACCGCCCCACGTTGCCTGGGCGGCGCTCGCCCTCGCAGCGGCACCTAGTCGCGTCCCCGCGTCCTCGGCACCCGCTCGGTCCTCCTCCTCTCCCCAGTCATCCCACACCTCGCGCTGCTGAGGCGCTGCTACCCCCTGCTGTTGTGGCGCTGGCATTGGTTGCGGCCGTGAGGAAGCCGCTCCGTTGGGCGCAGGCCGTAGGGCGGGGCCTTCCGGGCCGGCGCCCCAGGTCTGGCCAGCCCCGGTATGCCCCTGAGGAGCCGGTGCTGTTGCAGCTGGGCCGCCTGCGTCAGGCCCGTCAGCCCCGAGACTTACCTCCTCCCACTCATCCCACAGGCTGCGCTGTTGCGGTTGGGGGTGGGGATGGGCGTGGGCGTGGGCCTGAGCTGGGGCTCGCTGCGGGGCTCCCCACGTAGGGGCAGCTGCCGGCTGCCGGGACCATGCCTTACCCGCGGGCGGAGCGAGGCCGGGCCCAGGTCCGGGGGTGGTGTTCGCTGGGCCGCAGGGCGCGTGAGGAGTAGCGCTGGCGCTGGCTGGGGCGGCGGCGTCCTGGGATGGCTGGGAGCCCTGCGTGAGCGGCCGTGGGCACATGAACGCGTGCCCGCCACGCTTGGCCACCTTGGGCAGGCGAGCTATAGAAGGCTTCTGGGCCGGCATGGCCGCTGCAGCGGGCGCGGGTGCCGATGCTGGCGCCGAGCCTGTCCCGCCAGGGATGCCGGCGGGCAGGTCGGAAGGTGGGCACGGGTCGTCCTTGGTGACCAGTAGGCCAGCGAAGACGGACAAATGGCCATCCGTGTCCGCTGGAAGGCGCACGCCAGACTGCAGCAGGCGACCGGAGGCATCGTAGAGCGACGCGTTGCCTCCATTGACAACAAGGAACCCATCCTCCCAGGTCTTCCTCTTCTTTGCCAGGTGCTTGGTGTACAGCGCCTTGTAGTGATCCATAGCTGCGTTTGAGAATCAGCGACTTCCTCGCAAATTACATCCTTCGCGCACGTTGCTTCGCTCGCACGCTCAGCCGATCGCCGCTGTGCACCAGGTCATAGGTCTAAATAGCTCGACAGACATGCACTACGTAAAGGAGCCCAGATGCCTCGCACGCCAAAGCTGTTCCCGCGCTTCATTTCATCATGCGCCAGGCTCGTCCAATTTGGATCGCACCCTCGAGCTCGGTCCTCACTACTTCACCCGAGCTGCCCCCAAGCCCCCGCGTCCGTCCGGCCCCCGCCATGCACCGTCCACACACCTTCCCGCGCGCACTGCGCCAGTTCAGGCCGTTTCAAGGCCAGTTATACCCCTGGTTCAGGCCCTTGCACGCAAATGGCGCCCTCAAATTGATGCCCAAGAGCAACCCTCCCCCAGCCTCCGCCCCCCCGAACCCCAAGGCAGCTCTTTCCCAGCAGCACGCTAGGACTAGGGGTAGAAGGGCTTTGCGGGGCTGGGCATGGGCGGCGGCGGCCCCATGCCGGGGATCCGCGGCGGCGTCCGCTGAAGCTGCAGCAGCAGGCTCGGGTTCTTGACCTTAACCTGCGGCCAAGGCAACAACGGGGGTCGGTCCGAACTCCCGACACCTGAACACTCAGCTGCTGCCCAGAGCTTCCCCCCGCACCCAGCCGCCACGCGAAGTTCCGTATTTCACCCCTCTCCCCGGGGACACCTCCCCCCACCCACCATGGCGTTCACGTCCGCCAGCCGCGCCTGCATGAGCTGCAGCCGCGCCTTGACCACGTTGTAGCGGTACGTCACGTGCTGCCGTACAAGCTCCTCGCCCGCCGCCAGGAACTTGGCCGAGATGAGCTCCACGAACTTGTACTCCATGTTCTGAAGTGGGTGGGGGGAGGGGGAGGGAGGGGAAGAGGACTTAAGAACAGGTTGAACAGGAGAAATCGGATGCTGCTTGCGGCGGAGGTGCAGACTTGCAGTAGAACCCGCGCCCCGCAGCCTTCCCTCCCCTCTCCTATCGCGCCACAACCCCACCCCCTTCCTTTATCACGAAACCTCTCCCCCACCTGTATGAAGTCCAGCCGGGCCTCCCCCGTGGGCTGCATGATGAACACCGCCAGGTACACGTGCGGCTCGCGGATGCACTGGTTGAGCATGCGCATGAGCACGGTGGGGTAGTCGGGGAACTCGATCATCAGGCGCTGGGTCTCCTGGGGAGGAGGGCGGGTGGGGGGAGGGCAGGGATGATGAGGAAGGGAACGAGGGGAAGGGGGCGACGGCGTTGCTACGGGGGCGAGGGCGGTTGTGGATGCTTTCCGCAGCCGCGTGGCCAGCCCTCGCGGCACAGACCAGGAAAAGACGTGTTGCCCACCCTCGCGCTCGGCCCTCCCCTTTCCGTTCCCCTTATCACGCCCGGCCCTTTTGACCCCCTCCCCTCTCTCGCCTGCATCTCCTTGAACGATGCCTCCGTGAGGTCGTGCACGTACAGGAAGAACAGGTTGGACTCGCAGCTGAGCTCCACCTGGGGGTGGAGTGCGGGGTGGAGGGAGCGAGGAGGCGGGGGAGAGGGTGGGTGGGTGGCTGTGTGCGGGCGGGGTGCGGGTGCAAGCGGGGCGTTCTGGGGCCCGAACACCGTGTCCCAAGATGGCAGCAGGATGTTACAGCTGGCAGGGAATTGGCACCAGGAGGGAGCGGGCAGGGGCCCCTCCAGTGCTTGGAGCTTCCCCGGACCGCCTGGACCAACCCCGTTCAACCGTTGGGAGCGCACCCGAATGGTCCTTGTCCTCCCGCTCTCCTGCTGCAGCAGGATCTTCACGCGGATAGCTTCGAGCGCCCCGACCTGAGGAGCGTTGGGAAACGGGGCAAGGGACGGTGTGGCCCGCATGTGGCAACCTGATGCGCCTTGAGGGTCCCTAGACGAGCACCCTTGTCATCCGGGTACCTCACAAGTATGCCATCAATCAGGGCCTATCCCCAGGCCCCTCGATCCCGGCACTTCGGTTTTGAGGGACAAGGCGTGTGCCCACTGCATTCTGCGTGGCCCGCGACCGAGCGCCCTTATCATCCGGTTGTCAGGGAGTATCCCCAACCCGGCGATCGGGCGCAACCTCCACCCTTAAAGCACACTCCGGACGTAGCACCCGCACGCCATGAGTCCACACCGCGCCACACCGCGCCGCTCCGCAGTATGCGGTGTCGGTTCCACCAGGACTCTTAGCAGGTCCCGCCCCGCTGCCCACTCCACTGCAACGCCCTAGGTAAGCCTCCGCTTTCCCCTCCAACCCCGCCCCTCGCAACCTCCGCTCTCCCCCGCGCCACCCATGGCACAGACCCATATCAGCTGTTACACCTTCACAGCACGCACGGGTGCCCAGCCCCAGCCCCTCAACCCATACCTCTGTGGGTAGGTCCACGCCCATTGCTGACCGCAGCTCGAAGGGGACCTCACGCTCGTAGAAGAGCGTGAAACCATCCACTGGGGTCGGAGGGAAGGGCGGGCGAGGCTGACAGCTGCCTCTTGGCCAAGCTGCTTGGGGCACAAGCCAGGGACGGCAAGAATTCCCGAACAGCCCTCCGCGCACCTAGGCTGGGGTCCAGCTCCTCTAGCGCCGGGTAGTCGAAGGCCGCCGCGTGGTGAGCGGCAGCCGGGTCCTCCATGGCACGCCACCCAAGCGGCCAAGGCCTTGATGAGAGCCTCAAGTTGTAAACCGGTTAAGCTATCGTGCAGCTGGGTAGATAGGTTCTGTACGCTTGGCCTCCTGTGGGTCGCTTTCGCGAGGTCAACGTCGCGGATGCAAAGCCCTACCGAACAGACAAAGGTGTTCTGCCGCAGATGTAACGTCTCCTGAAGTTTGCTAATACCAGTAGCTTCTGCGTTTTGGCAACTGTGCTAGTCTGGAGCTGTCTGAGCTGCAATCGAGGGCTACAGCCGGTGCTTGGAACGATACAGCGGGGCGCTTGATGCGTGTATGTATGGGACCTACTGCAGCAGGCGGCGAGGAAAGCCTTGGTTGTCGCCGCGCATGAGGTGCCGGGTTCCGGCATGACGAGCCGGGGGCCACGGGGGGCGAGGGGCAAGGCCACGAGTAGCCTGAGAGCTTCCAGCCCGCGATGAACATGTGAGAGAAGGTGCACGTAGAGGGCGCTGGCCAAGCCTGGGCACGCCGCAGAAGCCTGAGGGCGGGGACTTCCCGAGCACCCGAGGGCACAGGATGGCGACAGACGGCGACGTGGTCCCACGGGTGGACACTGGACTGACAGCCCAGCCGACTGGGGTGTGGTTGGCATTAGATTCAGAGCATGGTGAAGTTTGGGGCTGGGGCGGTCGGGGCAGTCGGGGGACTGAGGCCTGGCCGGGGCGACGCGCGGGAGTGCTGCAGGGGGACTCGGGACCTGGGGCCCTGCATGCGGGCAGGGCGGGAACTGATCGCGGCCATCGCAGCGACACAAACACCAGCTTTGCATACGGCGACAATGCACGAACACACACAACAGCAGTTGTAGACGCAAGGCAATGGAGTCCTAGAGCTTGGAGCTGGCTAATTCCCGTCGCGCTCTCGCGGTGCGACACTCTGAGGTCCAGGGACACAGGTTCGCGCCTGACCTGAGGCGACGCCAAGGTGAGAAGCGCAAGCTGGTGTTCTGATGGGAGGAAGGAGCGCAAAGCGCCTAAGCCCTCCACTCCCGCCCCTCCCGCCACCCCCAGCCCGGCATGCAGCCACTACGCTTCACCTACAGCGTCCAGCTATGCCCCTAGGCCTTTGTCACCCGACTGTCTCCTGATACCGACGATGGCGGAGACCAGCAGCCGGAGACGCTCCTCTGCTTCCACGACGGGAGCGTCCGCACCCTCCTCAGCGCCAACGGCCGCAGCGGCCTGGAGCTGGGCCCGCCGCAGCAGCTGCCGCTTCCCGGACAAGGCGAGACACCTCTGTGGGGTGGCACCTATGGCAGCTATAGCGGGTCCATGTCCATAAGCTTCGGCTCAGCAGTCGGCCAGGTGGCGGCAAGCGGCCTGGACGTCAAGGTGGTGGCTGGTAACCCGGATGAGGGGCGCGCAGTGGACGGGATCGGCTCCGCCGCCAGGCTCGGGTCGCTCTGCATCATGTGCTCTGATGGCAGGGGCTACCTGTACGCCTCAAGCGGGGAAGGTGATCGGCAGGTGGTGCAGCTGCGGCTGCCCGCTTCGTGGCGTGCAGCGGGGGCAGGGGCAGGGCCCAGCGTCGGGGCAGGCAGGCCCGGAGTGGCTCCGGCGGCCGCCGCCGCAGAGCAGGTGGTCGTGACCACACTGCCATGCAGGCTGCCGGGCAACGTCAGCGGTCTGGCTTGCTTCCCTGATGACAGAGAGAGCGACGGCGGCATTCTGTGTATCTCGACACATGCCGCCCTCCACCGTCTCCCCCTGTGCGAGGGCGGCGCAGTCGGGGACGCAGCAGCCCCGGTCCTGTGGGTGGGGCGAGAGGGCGAGATGGGGACGACGGACGGCCCGGTCTCAGAGGCACGGTTCTGTGCGATCTGGGAGCTGCGACTGGAGGCAGACGGGACTGCCTGGGTCGCAGAGGACCTCCACCGCACAACCGCAGTGCGGCGCGTGGCGCCGGACGGCACGGTGACCACCCTCGCCCGGGTCAGCGGCAGGTACCGCACCCCCATCATTCTGCCGAACGGATACCTTGTGCTGTGCTGTGCTGACCACGACGAGACGGACTGCATCTTGGCCCTGGACCTGGGCCTCAAGCCGCCGCCGCTGGGCCCTACGGCCGTCGCCCCCCCCGCCGCCGGCCCGCCCCGCCGCACGCTGCACGCCGACATGGGCGCGCTGCTGGACGCCCAGGGGGACGGCACGGCCGACCTCACCCTCGTGGTGACCGGCCGCCGCTTCCCCGTGCACCGGGCCATCCTGATCGCGCGCAGCGACTACTAAAAGCGGCGCCTGGCGGCAGAGACCTTTGCGGACGGGTCCGCGGCGGAGCTGAGCCTGCCGGACACGGACCCCGCGACCTTTGCGCTCCTCCTCCGCTTCGTCTACACCGGCGCCGCCGACATTCCGCCCGCCCTGGCCCCCTCCGTGGCCGAGCTGGCTGATGACCGGCTGCTGCTCCCGGAGCTGTGCTCGGACGCGCAGGCCGTGATCCTATCCGCTCTTTCAGCCGATACGGTGGTGGGCTCCCTGCTGTGGGCGGAGCGCCTGGGCGGCGCCTTCTCAGGCCTGCTGTCATCGCTCTAGGCGTGGTACCTGGAGCACCACGAGGAGGTGCTGGAGGCAGTGCCGGAGTCCGTCATGCGCCTGGCCCGAGAGCCCAGGGCTCGTGCTGGAGCTCATGCGGGGCCTCAAGGGTGGCGGCACCAAGCGGAAGCGCGTCGCCTAGTCAGCGGCAGAGTATGGAGCGAGTGGGATGGGGTTGATCTATGGCGTATGCATAGGGTGGGAGTCTTCAGATGGCTGGGCTTGGCTGACTTGGGGCATGTGGGATTGTGGGTCCTGAGTGGGGCTGAAAGAATGGCTGTTGGGTGATGTGTTTCGGCTGCGACACGGCCTGCAATGATCTGTGAGGTGTCTGCTATGAAGCGTCTACATTGACTGGCTGCTTGAGCTGGTGTGCGAGGACTGAGCACTGTGGGCTGACCAAGGGCTTCAGGAGGCCGTGCTGATTGGCAAGGCTGGTTCAAAAGAGGAGTCGGCCAGGGGTCATGAATTGAACTGGATTGGGGTTTGCTGATGGGCAAGGTGGTACGCATGACGCCGCCGCCGCCCGGTGCTGGCGGCGGCACTGCGGCACTGCTGACGGGCGAGGGCAGCCCCGGGTCGGAGGGTCTGGTCCTGGTGGAGGGGGAGCGAAGGGGCTCACCGCCCTCAAGGTCAGCAATCTGCCGCGGTGGGAATAGGTTGGCGGCGGCGGAGTGCGGCGACCCGTGACCGGGATTCTTAAACCCTGACCCGTGCGCGAGCGTTGCCATTCGCCCACTGGCAAAGCGAATCCGGCCCGGCCCCGTTCGTTCACAGCAGCGAACCTTGGCAAGGCCCAGACCCGTCGCGCACACTTCTAGGCGGTGTCGAAAGTATGGCGGAGCCTCGCGAGGTACGCAAGCGCCGAGGGGCGCTCTGCCCAAGCGCAAAGCCTGCCAGCATTCGATATCATGCCTTGCACACGAGCAACGGGCTAAAGCGACGCCCTTACCCCTCCTGCCGCCCCTCTGCGTCGTCCCGCCGCGCAGGTGCCTGCTGCTGCTCCGCCCCCAGGCGCCGAAGACCCGCAAGCCGACCTGTTGGAGGCGGTATGTCGCTGCGACGACCACGGGCAGGCCGCCTTCACGGGCGCGCTGGCGTCGTGGGACGTGGCGGGCTGCCGGCTCGCCTGCCGGGCTCTGCGGGCGGTGGTGGACCTGCACACGGCCCACCTGCGGCTCAAGCTGGGCACCTGGTAGGCCCTCAGCCCCCCACACGTGTCACACGTGTTACGTTGCGCCGCTTGCTTGCTTGCCCCCACCCCACCCTCGCGCTTGCTCTCCCACTCAGGCCCCTGGAGCTCCAGCCGGGGAGGTGGTCTCCCGCGCCGCCACGGCGGCGGCGCAATGGCAGGAGAGGCTCGTGCAGCTCAGCCGCCTGGCGGAGCGCTGGCCGAGATGCAGGCGCTTGGATCTGGATCTCGAGGTTGGTGCGGATCGAGGTTCCGGTTTGGAATGGATGAAGGGTTGGCACCGCGCCCGCTGACGAGGCTGCACAGGTCTTCCACCCCTGCATGGGAGGCGGCCTTGACCTGACGGAGGCTGAAGGGGTCGTGGTGCAGGAGGCCTTGGATGCGCTGTGGCAGCAGGTGCGCAGGGCCCCAGTGCAGAGCGTGCATGCGAGAAAAACCGCAGGGACTCAAGCCGGAAGGGAGGTCCACGGGGCGGGGGCCGGGCGCGAGGGAAGGAGGTGAGAATTTGAGAATGTCGTCAGGGTCCGAATTGGGGAGGGGGATCAAGGGGGGCGGGGGCGGGGCGCCTTAACTTCTTTGACCCCTTGTGGCCCCGCCCGCCCGCCCAGGCTCTGTCGGCCGCAGGGGCGCCGCTGCAGAGCGTCACGTGCCTTCGGCTGACGGCTGCGGCCTACACTCTGTCGCCACGGTGAGGGGCAGGTAACACGGCTAACACCTTAGGCAGAATGGAGTCATTGTGCTAACCTCGATCTGAGCAGCCGGTCACTCTCGCGATGCGTGCAGCCGCTACGTCAGCGACAGTGATGAGTGGAACAGCAGCTTCGATGATGACTACGGTGGTGACGACTTCGGTACAAGGGGTGCGTGGACGCTGGGCGCTAGGGCTTACGCAAGGTGCCAGGGCTGTAACCTGCCGCACTTGCCACACCGCCACGTGTCAAGCTGCCATGCGACCCTCTGTCTTGCCCGCCCCGCCCAGCAGGCGATCCGGCACTCCTTTCCGCAGTGGGGGCCTCCGCGCTCGTAACCCTCTTCCCCTCGCTCGAGACGGTGGGCCCTTGAATCGTGTACGGCGTATGCAGCTCCAGCACATGACTTGCTAGGCAGCCGGGCACCACTGGGCTTGGGTGCGTGCCCTGTCGAAGACCTGCTGGATACTCCCTGACCGACTTCCCCAATCCTGTGTCAATAATCCTTTGCCTCATCACGCCTGTCCCTTTTGGCCAGCTGGAGCTGGGGCGCGGCGTGGGCATGTGCCCCGAGGACCGCCCCGCGGTGTTCGGGGCCCTGACAGGGCTGCGGCGACTGAGCATGTCGGCGCACCTGTACGACGATGCGGGCGTGCAGGTACGGCAGTGGGTGGCAAGCCAACTGGACGCGTAGGAGGGCCCTAGCCTCTGGACGCGTAGGAGGGCCCTGGCCTCTGCCGTGACCTCCCTGGCGGGGGTGCTCCCGGGCTTGCGGACCAACGCACTATCGTGCAAAGCCAGCCCCGACACACCACACGTCCAGGCAGTGTCTGTGCGTCCTACGTCCCCCCCCCCCAGGCGCTGACGCAGCTGACCTCCCTGGCGCTGCTCAAGCTGACGCTGGAGGACGAGGATCGCGCCTTCAGGGACGAGCAGGACGAGCTGGACGAGCATGGTGGGTACTGGCGTGGGGCGGTGAGGGAGGGCTGCTGGCGGCAGCAGGTGAGGTCGGGTGTTGCGCTGGAGCGCTGGGGGCAAGGGGTATGGGGTCAAGTGCGCCACCGTCTCCGGCACCCACCTGCGTCCCCTGTTCCTCGGTCCCGTGGCCCCAGGCCTCCTGCCCCTGCTCATGGGCCTAGTGGGCCCCGGCGGTGCCGCCCGCCCGCCCCCGCCCGCCCCCCTCATCAAGGGCCTGGCTGCCCTGCCTCAGCTGCGGGCCCTGGAGCTGGAGGGCTCGCGCCTGGTGCCCGGCTGCCCCACGCCCCAGGAGGTGGGCCCTGCGGGCGGAATGAAGGCGGGGTGGCAGTGTTGGGCTTGGCTTCCCCGCCTTCCCGGGCCCCCTCCTTACCACCTCCCATTCCCACCCTCGTGCGTCTTGCAGCTGCTAGATATCCTTCCACGTAGTCTGCGCCTCACGCTCAGGTTGGTGGGGACAGGGCTGTTTGGGGTTAGGAACGAACAACCCTCTGGACTGGCTGCGCTGTGCATTTCGGAGCGTGTGGCCTGGTACGAGGCACCAAACCATTCAACAACCCGCCGTTCCCGCTACTAGCCGGTCAATGCATCAAATAAGTCCGTCTTCACACCCTTCCTGACCGTGCCCTTCATAGGCACTGCCCCATCAAGGTCCCGCGGCTCATCGCCGCAAGTGGACCCAGCCAGGGCCTGGCCTGGGCCTACGACACCCCAGTTGTACCCCGGTCCCGGGCCCACACCCAAGAGCCGGACCTGCAGCTGGACACCGGGGCCGGCTCGCTGCGCCTGTGCGGCTGCGTGAGCGGGCTCGTGGCGCTGGCGGAGGTGGTGCGGGCGTTCGAGGACGCATTGGGCGGCCAGCTGAGCATCGTGACTGTTGAGGAGTTGGCGTTCATGCAAGACGGCAGCCCCAAGCGGTGAGGGGCTTGCACGGGCGGGGAGGGGCCGGGCGGGGAGGAGGCGAGCCCTCCAAGGTCCTGGGGGCGGGCGCGGAGCGGGGTTGGTGGGTGGCCACAGGGTGAATTGTGTCTGTTGGACTAGGTGTGCTACCTGGGCCTCTCTCACCGCTCCCTCTCCCTCGCCCTATCCCTCTCCCTCTCCCTCTCCCTCGCCATCTCCCGAACCCGACACCAGGATCGCTATGCACAGCGTCTGGCGGGGGGCGTCAGCGCCCTACCCGCCCATGCGGCCGCCGCCATCGCCTACCTCGCTTCCCTGTGTGGCCCTGGCGGCGGCGGGGGCGAGGGCAGCCGGGGCGGGCCGGTCACTCGGCTGAGGGTGCGGTCGGCGACGGCTGGGTTTCACGCGGGAGCACTTCTGGTGCATTACCTTCGCCAGGTGACTACGGGCGGCAGAAAGGCGCTCGGTTGGACAGCGCTGTAGGGAAAAGTACAGGGCTTAGTTCTTATCAGCCTGCATTCAGCGGGGGGTCTGAGGGGTCAAGCTCAAGCGTTGCGTTCGCCCTTCGTCCGCCGCCACGGCTGCGGCTGCCCCTCAGGTGCGCTGCCCTCCTGAGCGGCTGCTGGTGCATGGGCACGGACACGACGACGACTACGGGTGAGCACGACTGCATCCCACAATCACAGTCGCATGTGAAGCGGTACAGCCCCGCTCTATCTGCAGCACCGTTCCCCCCAGCCACGCGCCCTGTCTCCCTCTATGATGACTACGGGTGAGCGCGACTGCATTCCACAATCACAGTCGCATGCATACACCCCCCAAACTGCAGCGCCATGTCTGCCCGCCAGCCACGCACTCGCAGTGCCCGCACACCACTGTCATGCGCGTCGCCCTTCGTTGCCATCCGTGTGCGTTGTCCCCCCCCTCCATCGGGACCCTTCCTCCCATGGCACCCCGCAGCCTGGTCGGGCTGCTGCAGTCCCTGGCCGAGCAGCTGCCCCCCGAGGCCCTGCCCCCGCACCTGCGCGTGTCGGGCTACCTGCGCTCCGACCTCAGCGCCGTCCTGGCTGCGTGGCCCCCGCTCCAGGTACGCACGCGTCAACGCAGTCGTGTGTTCAGTGATGCCCCAGGGTGGGACACTCGTGTGTCTAGGGAGTACCCGTTGGGAAGCTAGAATGCCGTGTGTGTGTGTGCACAGTGGGTTGCAGTACATTGGCGCCTTTGCCGCTGACAGCGAGCATAGCCATGCCTCAGTTGACCGACAAAGCTCCGGTGTTGCGACGACTCGGCCTCCCTGCAGGCCCTGGTTGTGATGCCACGCCTGGAGAAGCGCCCGGCGCAGGACTCGCGGGGCTGGGGTGGGCCGCGAGGGCGGCGGCGGCAGTTTTACTATGGCTACGCGGAAGCGCCGCTGGTGGACCTAGCCGTGCAGTATGCGGGTCTGCTGCGGCAGGCGGCGGCGAGGCTCGCGCCCGGTGGGTGGTGCGCGGTGCGGTGTAAGACCAGGCACGGAAAGGCTGCCCTGAAGTTGGCGCAGGAGGCAGCGGAGGCGGAGACGGGGGCGGGGGCACCCCGCTGCGTGGCCCTGGTGGCGGACTGGCTGTGCGGCGCTGATGATGAGGCGGCGCTGCGGGCGGCTTGCGCCGAGGTGCAGGCTCCGGCGGAGGGCAGCAGCGCAGAGGCCGACTGATGAGGCGCACACGGCGTGTGGGAGAGAAGGGGCTGGGGGACTGAGGCGCACCCGCACGGTCTGGGAAAGGAGGGTCTGGAGGCGGGCGCGCGCAGGCGCAACGTTCACGCACCGGCGGGCGGCAGCGTGGTGGCATGGGTCAGAATACCGTAAGGAGCGTTGGACGGGGCAGTGCAGCGATAGTGCTGAGGCATTGAGGGGAACGGCGGGGGGAGTGGGACGCGCAGGCGCTGGATGACCTTACTTCCCTGGTGCAGGCGGGCATAGCCCCCGAATGGCGCACTAGCAGCGAGGCTATCTAGCACCACACGGAGCGGTACGCGCGGACTTCCCTGGGGCAGCGTGGCGGCATGGAGGGATGGAGGTCGGAAGGAGAGAGTGCGGGACGGCTGGGGTCCGTGCTCCGTCTTCATGCGCAAGGGTGTGCTGAGGAAATGATGAAGGCGCATGTAACCCCTAATGGAGTGTGAGGATTGACCGTCTGGATGGCGGCAGGCGACTCTGCCAATTGCAACCGCAGACGTTGTAACCGGTTGAGATTAAAGCCTTAAAGGTGGAAGGTTGACGCTCCTTGGTGTACGGCAGCGTACTGACGCAGTGCCAGGGACGGTCAGCCGTGTCTCTTCATGGCCTGCATTCGAGTGAGCAGCGGAGTGAAAGAGACGGAGAGAGGCTGCGGGTCTGCGGGTGTAGTGTAAGAGCCGCATCACGCGGGGCAAAAAAGGATAGCTAGATTACACAGGCTCTCAGGGACCGTGCGCACCGAAGGCGCAGTGAACATCCAGCCCGTGAGCCTCAGCTTTGTTCGCGTGCCTGCATACTGTGCATAGCCTCGCTCTCTCTGCACCACGCATGCCCGCGCCCATCCTGAACGTCCGTGCATTGAGGCGCATCACTGCTTACTGTGTCAGCAGTCTCAGCACAACTGGTTCATGGCATCTAGGGTTGGCCTTTGCCGACCACCTCTCTTCAGGACTAAGCCAAGCACATGAGCCGCACTACGAGCGCACTCGGCCAGTCGCTTGGGACGTCACTTATCCAGGAGCCCCAAACACCCAGACCCATAAAGCGCCCCACCCGAGCTACTCGTTCCATCCTGCCTCGACGTCGCCACTACCGATCGTGTCATCTCCAAGCAAGCCCCTTATTCGTGGCATCCCGGTTCGACGTTTGGGATGGGAACACCTCTCAACAGAATCAGGCCAAACACATGACCCCCACGAGCGCAACCAGCCTGTCGCTTCAGAGCCCCACCCTCCGTCGCCACTGCTAGCTAGGCGATGCGCTGGCGCTTGGCGCTCCGTGTCAGCCCCCGCATGAGCTCGACCAGCAGCGAGGGGCTCTCCGAGGCCAGGCGCCCCACGGACTCCGGCGCTGCCTCCAGCACCTCCTCGTGGTGCTCCAGGTACCACGCCTTGAGCGATGACAGCAGACCCGAGAAGGAGCCGCCCAGCTGCTCCGCCCACAACAGGGAGCCCACCACCGTCTCGGCCGACATGGATGATAGCACCGCCGCCTGCGCGTCCGCGCACAGCTCCGGCACCAGCAGCCGGTCCGCCAGCTCGGCCACGGCGGGGGCCAGGGCGGGCGGAATGTCGGCGGCGCCAGTGTAGACGAAGCGGAGGAGGAGCGCAAAGGCCGCGGGGTCCGTGTCCGGCAGGCTCAGCTCCGCCGCGGACCCGTCCGCAAAGGTCTCTGCCGCCAGGCGCCGCTTGAAGTAGTCGCCGCGGGCGATGAGGATGGCCCGGTGCACGGGGAAGCGGCGGCCGGCCACCACAAGGGTGAGGTCGGCCGTGCCGTCCGGCTGGGCGTCCAGCAGCGCGCCCATGTCGGCGTGCAGCGTGCGGCGGGGCGGGCCGGCGGCGGGGGCGGCGGCGGCCGTAGGGCCCAGCGGCGGCGACTTGAGGCCCAGGTCCAGGGCCAAGATGCAGTCCGTCTCGTCGTGGTCAGCACAGCACAGCACAAGGTATCCGTTTGGAAGGATGATGGGGGTGCGGTACCTGCCGCTGACCCGGGCGAGGGTGGTCACCGTGCCGTCCGGCGCCACGCGCCGCACTGCGGTTGTGCGGTGGAGGTCCTCTGCGACCCAGGCAGTCCCGTCTGCCTCCAGTCGCAGCTCCCAGATCGCACAGAACCGTGCCTCTGAGACCGGGCCGTCCGTCGTCCCCATCTCGCCCTCTCGCCCCACCCACAGGACCGGGGCCGGCGCGTCCCCGACTGCACCGCCCTCGCCCAGGGGGAGCCGGTAGAGCGCGGTCTGCGTGGCAATGACCAGCGCACCGCACCCGCTTCCCCCAGAGGGAGGAGGAGAGTAGGCCAGGCCCTGTACGGCCGACGGCATCCGGAATGGCAGCGTGGTCACGTGAGCCTGCTCGGCTGCACCTGCGCCCGCCATTCCGGGGGCATCTCCGCCGGCCGCCTTGCCGCCCTCCGCTCCCGCCCGCCATGAGGTCGGCATCTGCAGCCGCACCACGCGCTCGCCCATGGCCCCCCTGGAGCCTCGCGTAAAGTACAGGCCGCCCCGGCCGTCTGAGCACAGGAAGCTGGGGCATTCCAGGCGAGCGTCAGGCCCTGGCCCGTCCACCACGCCGCCCTCCTCCAGGTGGCCAGCCACGGGCCGCAGGGCGTTGCTGGCCGTCAACGAGCCGATGCAGCCGCCGTAGCTGATCAAGACGCGGTTCGTGAAGGCGTCATAAACCGCGTCTTGGATGGGGGATCCGCGTAAGCCCACGGGGGGCGGCAGCTGTTGTGGCGGGCCCAGCTCCAGGCCGCTGCGGCCGTTGGCGCCGAGGAGGGTGCGGAGGCTGCCATCTAACAGACACGCCAGCGTCTCCAGCTGAGGCTCCTGCCCGTCGTCACCGCCAGGCAGCTGACGGGTGACAAGGGTGCAGCAGGCTGAGTCCAAACTGCATGTGAGCTGGAGCGGCGCCATGCCTCCGATTCACGCTGGGCGGGGCGGGAAGAGGCGGGGTGCGACGTGGCGGGTCGGGGGAGAGATGCCGGGACGATGTTCAAGTTGAGGCTCTGGCGCCCGAGTACAAAGCTGGTCTGCTTTTGGTTTGCGAAGCACAGAAGTTCCGGGCGAGGAGTAAGTACAGGCAGCGCTCAGCGTCTGATGGCCCGCGGCAAAGCGATTAGCGCGGGCCCGTTGTGCGGCGCCAGCAGCTCGCTATCGAGACTGCCTAATTTAACCGATGCGTACTGGGCCCAAGCAATGTCGCGGCGATAGCGCTGGGTGGCAAGCCTTCGCAATCAAGGAGGCCAGCACAGTGGTGAAGCGATGAGGTTATCTGTATTTGCTTGGACGCTCTGTATGTCAGTGGCGGGTGCTGGGACGTGGCGCGCGTGTGGCTTTGTCCTCGGGCCCGGGTGCCAGTTCACCCATGCACTAGGCCCACGGACCCAGGCCAGGCCCAGACCCGATCCGGTGCTGCGTGTAGATGCGTGCGTCCCCGTCCCGCCCATCTTCTGCCCTCTTTATCGACTTGCACAAGGCTGGTGTGTTCCAACGTGTATGCAGCATGCCGATAGCCGAGCCCCAGCGGGTCACGTCACGGGTGGAAGCTCTCACCGATGCCAACGTTGGCGCTTGTCAAAGGGGACTGCCTTCTCCGCTTGGCGGCCCGCTAGACTCACAGGCAGGGCCAATGCACGAGTTCTGTAAGGTTACATCACGTGACTCTGTTCATGAGCCCCGCCGTTCCACGCCGCCTTCCGCTGCTTGCATACGAGCTCTCCCAAGACATCCCATGTCCATTTCCTTGCTTTACGAGCCGGCAGCACGAACGCCTTGCTGCCGCCCTTGCCCGCCTCAAGCATACTCGAGATCTGACAGGTCCGATGAGTACTGCCGCTGCACCGCCGGCTTGGCCGCCGCCGCCCCCGAGCCCGCCTGACTGGAGGAAGCGCCGGCCTTGGCCTGCAGGAGGGAGAGCGATGAGGAGAGGTTGAGGGGCACGCGCACCGAAAGTGGTCGAGAGTTTGTGGGTGAGCACACAGTTTAGACTTCTGTCTGCTGGGTGCGTTCACGCGCCCTCACCTGGGCGGGTGCGCCCCACGCGCCGCCAGTCATGCCGCGGGCGGGCCGAATGCTGTCCCCGAAGTCCTGCGCGGGAGGGAGGGAGTGGAAGCGTCGCTTGAGTCTCGTAGCCCATCGTGCCATGCGCGTCTCGGGACTGCCTCGATGCCCCTCCGCGCACGAGCCCATGGGTGCCATATGGTAGTTCAGAGTCAATTCGCCTGCCCAGCCTTACCTCGATGCTCTGTATCTCGTCGCCCTGGATGCTGCTGGCGCCGAAGCTCTTGATGGTCTCGTTCAAGCCCGACTCCTTGCGAGCCGCCTGCTGCACCAGGAGTGAAGGGCGCGCGTGAGGCTTAGGCACAGACCGCGCGAGTCCCCTTACGCCACCGGCACGTTCCTCGCACACACCGGTACAGCCCCCCTGAGCCACCTCCAGCACACTACACACGGCCCCAACCCATACGATGCGTGCTGCACAGCCCCCGTGCCGCCCCATCCAGCCCCTGGGCACGCACCTGCTGCTGACCCATCTCCCGCGCCGGCTGCGGCGCGGACGGCTTCTGCAGCGCCTCACCGCCCCATCCCATGGGCCGCCGCGGCAGCGACTGGCTGAGCCCCTCCGCCCCGAACGACTGCAGCGACTCCAGGTCGCCTGTGTCGTGGTCGCTGGGGCGCTGGCTGGCGGCCGGCTTGGGGGCGGGGGCCAGCTGTAGGGGCTCGTCCGTGGCCCAGCCCCTGCGTGGGGGGCAGAGTGGTGGTGGGGGTTAGTACTGGGGGTATCCAGAGGAGGAGGGCTTGGAGGGGCGGAAAGCAGGTAGGTGTTGTGTGGGGAGGGAAAGAGCAAGCTGACAGGGAACGGGGGGCTTAACACGGGTATGGGAGGAGGGCACAGGTGTGCATCCGAGTACGGTGATTGTGTCGCGGACTTACTTGCTGCCGCCGACTGCAGACGTTCGCTGCGGCCCCAGGCGGCTGGGTTGCGCTGGCCGCGGCGGGGAGGCCGGCGCCGGAGGTCGGATGAGGATACGCGGCCCACCACCTCCTCCTGCCGGGCGGAAGGGACACCGAAGACATCAGTTTCAATACCTTGACCGCTACAGCGAGACCAACAGCCCCAGGCAAGATCGATACCGTGCCGGCATACCGCAAAGAAGCAATTAAACCCTGTCAGGTCTACGTAATCCCCCAATATCCGTGCTGACTTATGCAGCACGCACGGGCCTAGCAAGCACGCGCCACCATCATTACCGACACTCACCCGAGGGGCTGAAGTCCTCCGTGTCGTCGTCGATACCCATATCCTCCTCTTTCTCCTCGTCCTCTGTCAGAGCGTACTCGTCAGCCTCCTGCGCCTGCACGCGAGACACTGGGAGGGGCATGGAACGGGCAGGGGAAGCGGGAAAGCGGCGACGGAGGTTGGGGCAGAGGGGTTGTACCGTAGGTTGGAGCATTGAGGAGGGGTGTAAGCAAGCAGGCAGTTGTCTGGTGCTCAAGGTGCCCAAGGGAGACAGAAGCTGCTTGCAGCCCCAGACCGCCAGGACGGCACCCGAGACATGAACAAGCCTCACCGGCCTTGGGCTGGGGCATGATGGGCGTCACATCCTCATCCTCATCATCAAAGTCTGACTCCTGGTACTTGACCGACCTGCACAACCAAGAGCATGTCAGCAGTGGTCATGATCACGAACTGCACTTAATGACACGTCCGTAGAAACTTAAGCAAGGGGCAGCGGCGCGCATGCTCACCGGATGGACATGTTCATGTTGCCGCCGGGCGTGGCGGCCGCGGAGACTGTCACGGACGTGGGCTGCGCGGCCTGCGGGACCAGCCGGGAGAAGAAACAAGGTTTGTAGCCGCCGGGTTGTAATGCCAATGGATGCGGACATGTGCACATGCGGCGCCGGTGCAGTCCGTGCAAGCAGCAGGCAGCGTGCGCCCCGCCCCGCTGCACGGTACCTGCTGCGGAGGCGCGCGGTGGCCGACCACCAAGACGGGGCCGCCGGCCGAGGGGCCGGTGTGTGAGCCCTCGCGCGACAGCTGCAGCCGCTCGTGGGCGCTGCCGTCGCGCCGCAGCGATCGGTCCAGCGGCGAAGCGGTGGCGCTGCGGCGGCCGCCCTCGGGCGCTGCGGGGCCAGGAGAGAGGAGAGGAGGGGAGGGTGTGGGTGGAGGGGGGTTTAAGGGCATGGGTGGGGTCGGCAGAGAGCGTGGGAAGGGGTCAGCTCCGTTGGCAAGGAGCTGCGCCGCGAGCAAGGCGGGGCCAGGGCTGCAGGCAGGGTGCTCTGAGGAAGGGCGCAGGCAGGGACTCAGGCCCGGGGGTGGTGGCGGGGCGGCCGTACGCGGTCCTAACCTTGCCCGCCAGCTCCCGCGCTCCGAGACGGAATGACGGTGACAGGCCCTCCTGCGGGCCTGCGAGGGCACAGCAACACAACATCCGCCCGTTAGCTCCAGTAGCCTCATGACTACTCTATGTGCTCCGACCACAACCCAAGCCACGCCCATGACAATGTGCACCAGGCAGTGTGTGCTTGACGCCACCGAAACCCAGCGGCAAAAACCCAAGCCCACTACGCCCCACACGCTCGATCCGCGTCTCACCTGAAGCCCCCGCCTGCCGCGGGTAGCATGCCGCCCAGATCGTCGCCAGCTTCGGACCGCGACAGGCTGGACTGCTTCTGCGCCGGCTGTGGGCCGCGCCCGCCGACCATGACCGGCCGGGGCCCGGCGTCCGGCCCTCCTCGCGGCGAGCCCTCCTGGCTCGAGCCGGCCGAGGATCGCCCCGACCGCCCCGCCGCCGGCCCGGCCCCTGGCCGCCCCGACGGCCCCGGTCCTGCGCCCCCGAACCCCGGCCGGGGTGGGGCTGGCGCTGCCCCACCCGACCCACGGCTGCCCCCGCTGCCCCGGTCCTCGCCCTCCTCCTCAATCTCCGAGACCCGCGGCTTGGCGGCGGCCGAGCTCGGGCCCGGGCCGGGCCCGGCACCGGCGCCGGAACCCAAGGGGCTGGGGAGGCCGCCTGCTGCCGCGGCGCGGCGGGCGTCGGAGGCGGTTCGCCGAATGTCGGCCTCCTCCTGCAGCCGCTTTTGCTGCTCCGCCAGGAGCTTGGCCTGCTCCTTTCGCTTGTAGAGTTCGATGTGGGTCAGCAGCGCGTCGCGCAACCGCTCCGCCCGCTCCTGCACGTCGCGCGAGTGCCGCTCCAGCACTTTGCTGTGGGGCTCGATGGGGGTGGACAGGGGGACAGGGGGCGTGGACAGGGGAGTGAGGAGATGTGCGTTAGATGTTAGCTAGGAGGATGGGAGAGAGGAGGCAGGGTGTTGGTGGTGGGAGGTAGAGGGGGGAGGGTGAGCAGAAGAAAGGTGTGAAAGAGCGCAGGGCCGCACCTGCGCCGCGCCGCCAGCTCTTGCATGGACGCCGCGTACGTCTTGTCGTCCATCGCCTCCGTGCCGACGTTGATGCCGTACTGCGCGATCTCATCGTCCAGTACGGCAAGCAGCTGGTCGGTGAGCAGCGAGCGGGCGGCCTCCAGATCCTGAGGGGGCAGGTGACCGTGGCATAACTGTGTATTCCGGACAGCCATGATATGCATAACTGGCGGCAAGGTGAACTGCCACGGTCGACCACCCATCAGCGCAACCTCCATGCGGCTACTACCACCACGCTTGCGCAGCCCGGACCTAGCTCGTCATTACCACCCTTTCAGTTTCCTCGCCAACACGCGCGCCACATGCTGCTGAGCACCGCACGCACCTGCAGGTCGTGCGGCCGCACGGACAGCACGCCGGGCCGCTCGGCCAGCTCGTGCTTCATGACGGCCCGGAAGTGCGCCTCGTCGTCGTCCTCGAACTCGTACGGGTTCTCCGTGATGACTCGGATCTCGTCCGCGAGCATCATGTCCAGGGCCTCGGGCTTGACGCCCGCCAGGCGCCGCAGCACCGCCAGCTGGATGGCACTGAAATGCGGGAAGGAAGGAGAGGGCAGAGACAGTACGGGCCTCAAGTTATGTGCGGGCAGTGTTGCCAATAGACCGCCAGAAGGCCGAGCTGGGTGGCCACGGGTAGCGTGTCAGGAGAGGCCACAGGGATACTGCTCCGGGCCTTCAGGTTGAAGGCATGTCTGACCGGTGGGAGGTATCAATACAGCCGGACAAGGTCAAGGCAATGTGAGGATCCCTCTGGCGCCGCGTGCTTACTCGGCCTCCGGCGGCGGCGGCCTGGGGATGCGGCGCAGCCACCTGCCCGCCATGGCTGGGTCAAGCTGCGTGTGCGGCTTCTTGGGGGAGGGCGGCGTGAAGGATGCGCTGACGGGCTCTGCGGGCTTGGGCGGCGGCTGCGACGGAGCCATGGTCTGCGGCTGGGCCGAAAGCGGGGGCGAGCCCGGCTGGCGGCCAAAGGTGGGCGCGGCCTGGATCTGCTGCGCCGAGGCCGCCGCGAAGGGCGATCCCGGGCCTTCGGCCTCCTCGGGGACAAAGGAGAAGGACTCGGCCTTGCGGTGGGAGCCCAGGCGCTCGTACTCCGCCACCTGCGGCGGAGCGAGGGGCGGTAGCATGGAGGGGAGCAGGGCCAGCAAGGCTAAGCAGTCTGGCCACCGTTTCAATGCAGTGTTGGTAGCTGCTGCTCGTGCTTAAACTATCGTCCGACTTCCGGCCCCCACCTGCTGCTTGACGCGTCCCAGCGCCGCATCCGCGGCTGAGCCGGGCCGTGCGCTGGCCTCCAGCTGTGCCTACGGGCGGGCAAGCAGCATGCCACGCATCACAAGTAAGGCTCTCTGGCCGTCCCTGGCCCCAGTCCCCTGAACCATGCCACGAGCACTACACCGCCGGCCCTCCCACTCGCGAACACGTGCACTCGCCCCGATGAGCACCTTCCCTGTCCCCTCTCCGGCTCCTCCCCGCCCCCGTCCGCAGTGCCCGCACCTGCAGCTCCCGAATAGTCCCCCGCATGCGCTCGATGAGACCGTCCCGCTCGCGCAGAATGTCCTCCAGCTCGCGAGTGCGCCGCTGGTACATGTCCCGCTGCGTGGGGTGGGGCGGGGCGGGACAGGGAGGTTAGCCAGGCACACACGAGCGGCGCACATGGGCATCAGGACACGGGACCAGACTGTGCGAGCTGCACATGCAGACGGGCCGCCGGGACGCGGCCAGAGCCACACACACACCTCCTCTTTGAGCCGGTCGAGCTCCTCCGTGCGCCAGTCGCGGGGGATGGCGGGGTCCCCAGGCGACTGCGGCGGCCGGTTCTGCAGCTGCGCCCGCATGCGCTCAATGTCGGCCGCCATGAGCCCCCGCTCCTCCTGCAGCAGGGCGAAGGGGCGCACACGGGCAGGTGAGCAGAAAGGAACGGTACTCGGGGTACGGGGTCTCAGGCAGGCGCTGTACTGGTAGCAGGGAGTACTGAGCGCAGGGCGCTCGGCACATAGGGCCGTTTGCTCGTTGCCGCCCGTGCCCTGCCCCATGTAGCACCACACACCGGGATCCGTCGCTGTCGCCCCCTCCCACGCCTCACCCGTAGCGTGGTGAGCTGCGTGTTTAGGCGTTCGTTGGTGGCCTCCAGCTCCGCCATGGTCGCGGCCTGTGTGTGTGAATGTGAGGTGGTGAGGTGCGGGGTGTTGGTGGGCAGTCATAGACGGACGGTGTGAGGTTAGAGCATGACGAAACGCCAGGGCTGCCACGAGCATGGTGTGGCGGGGAGTCCCCCGATGGTCTACCGCAGGTCCAGCTCGTTCGAGAGCGCTGCGCCCCACCTGGCGCCTGGGGTCCTCGCCGCTCATGCGGGGGGACACGCGGCTGCGGCCGTCCAAGCCCCCGCCGCTGGCGCGGACGCGGCGCTCCGCCTCCACCGCCCGCCCCTGAGCCATGTCCAGGTCGTCTGCGGAGACAAGACCATGGGCCCGAGGCCTTAGTGTTTGGCAAGCGCGTTCAAGCTTTGTGGCTCTTGAGAAGCCAAGTGCGCCAGGGAGGCCGGGAATTTCTCCAGGGCAATCCCAAGACAAGGGCACTGGCTCAGCAGCCGGAACGGTTCCTTCCCTCAGCATCCCCGGCCGATGCAGCCAGCGGCAATTGGGCCCTGTTTATGTGTACGACAGCACCCACCCCGCAGCTGCCGTACGTCCTCGTCGTACGCGCGGCGCAGGTCCAGCAGCTCCCGCTCCAGCTGGTTGCGGGCCGACTCCAGCTCCCGGAACGTTCGGTCGTCGCCACCCGATGAAGGCATGCCACTGGAGAGACAGGAATCGGTGGGTTTGGTACAAGAGGGTCAAGCACACGTACAGGAGCATGAAGCGGCCGGCGGTGGCGAGTGGAGAAGCACTCAGGCGACCAGCCGTGAGGGTATATGGCCCTTGGTTGGAACAGAAAGGAGGCGAGCGGCACGCGGCGGCTCACCTGATGGGCCCCAGCGCGGTCGCCTTCATGGCCTTCATCAGCTGCTTCTGAAGCGCCGTCACCTCCTCGCGCGCCTCCTGCAATTGCTCCTGTGGGAAGTAGAGCAGAACGAACGGGACCGCAGGTTACCTTGACATCGTAGCAAGCCCGACCGCCTCCTCGCGCGCCTCTAACGTTCGTCTCTTCCGTTCCAACCCAGTCCATATTCCCCACACCACTCCGCTCTGCCGCTCTGCGCAGAAGCAAGGACAGCCCAGGCCAGGTCCCGCCGCTCGCCCTGCGCCGCCCGCACCGGGCCACGCATCCTCCGAACCTCTGCCGCACCTGCAGGCTCTGCTTCTGCCTCTCCGCGTCCAGCAGCATGCCGCCCAGGTTGTCCCCGGGGGCCGCGTCGTCGCCATCGCCGCGCGGCGAGGGATGCGTGCTCGGCGGCCTGTCGGGACGGAGTCCACAACCCACATCACGGGGCCCATGTCACTAAGCCGCGCCAGCTCACGCACCTACAGCGAGCATCACATGCCAACAAGCAAGGGCTCTGCACCGGACCCTGCACCCGGAGTCAGCACCGAAATCTGCACCGGACAAGCCCCAAGGGACCCTGCACCGGGCCCAAATGTTTGAAGGCTTTACCACCACCCGCGTGCTCTCACCGGATGGCGATCTCCGCCAGCAGCTTGTTCTTCTCCTCCTGCAGCTGCCGCTTGTCCGCGTTGACGCGCTCGAAGTCCTCCAGCAGGTCGCCCTTCTCGTTGCGCAGCTTGCTGGAGGCGGGGCAGAGAAGGGGGCAGCGGGGGGCGTGTGGTTGTGGTTGGTGGTTACGGTGTGCGCAGCCTCTAGGCGGGCAAGCAGTCGATCTACGTCTCCCCGCCAGCGTGCCAGAAGCTCTGGCCCAGTAGCAGGCAAGGAAACCCAGATGGCCCCGCCCCCGGGTGTGCACGCCCGCCCCCAGAGTGTGGGCTCCCTCATCCAGGCCCCCCGCCCACGGGCCTCACCTGATCTCCACCGTGGCGCTGCGCAGCTGGTCCTGCATGGCCTGGAGGGTCTGGGCGGTTTCCAGACTGTGGGGGTGGCGGGGTTGCACGACGGAGGGCAGCACAGGGACGAGGGCGTGACGGCGGCTCGGACGTGACGCAGGGCAGAGGTCTGGCCTAAGGCCAAAGTTATTAATGCAGGATTCTAGGCGCGCTAGCGCGTGCTTGGAAGGTGAATGCTCCCCTTTTCTTGTTTCCTTGTCGGCCTCGGCCGGACCGCGCCCGTACCTGTTCCGGGCGAACCTTGGGCTGGATGTGTCGAACCCTGCACGTATGTAGGCGTATCACGGACGCGTGAGCAGGTTTGACACCCGCGCCTTACCAGCTTAGGCCCGGACGCTCCACCCTGTTGGCATCCCATGTCTCACCAACCCTAGCGCCATCCCGCCCCCCTGCCCCCCGGCGACGCACCGCCCCGCCGCACGGTCGCCTCCAGCTCCTTGACCGCCTGCACCGCGGGGGGTGGGGTCAGGTACGAGATTGAGGTCCAGGGTAAGAGATCCCTATGGGCCAAGTGCCTCCCCCATGCCCGCCTGCCCACCATCCGCACTCCATTCGGCATGGGGTCGCGCCACGACCTTTTGCCTGCCCTCCCAACCGCCCCCTGCCCACCGCGTGCTTCCCTTTCCACCCGCTTCGCCCCATTGTTCTCGCCGTCCGCCCCCTCTCCTCCCCACATGCTGCCTTCTCCCACCCATCGCAGCCCATCCCCGCTCCCTCCACAGCAGGCTGCTTGCCGCCTGCCCACCTGGAACAGGTCGTCCCGCTCCGCCCGCAGCGACTGGCACTCCACCATGGCCCGGCTCAGCCGCTCCGACAGAGTGGACATCTCCTTCCGCAGCAGGGCGTCCATGGCCACGCTCAGCGGGTTGGTCTCGATCTTGACCACCTGGCGAACGGGGGGGGACGAAGGTCAGCATAAGGCTTCTTCAGGGCAATCACGAGCTGCACCCCCTGTTGGACCCGGCTTGCTGAAGCTACGCGATCGCGCACAGCGCCCAAGCGCCTCAGCGCGTCCCCGCTGTGTTCGCGCGGCCCCGCTGCGCAAACACCTGCGGCGGCGGCGGCGGCTGGGGCGCGGCGGCGGGCGGCACCACGGTGACCGTGGCCGCGGGCTGCTGCTGCTGCATCGTCTGCTTCATGTTCTTTCCGTCGTTCAGCACCGCCAGCAGCTCGTAGGTCTTGATGGTCTTGCGCGTGCGGCGCAGCTCCCGCTTGTTCATCTTGAGGTTGGCGTCCAGCTCCCGAATGCGCAGCCGGGCGGCCTGCACGTACTTGTCCATGTTGCTCCTGCGGGCAGGCGGCGGAGGCGGCGTGGGAACGGTGGGGATGGAGAGGCAGCAGCAGGGTGGTGATGGGAGGGAGGGTGCGAGCTGGATGCGATGCCTTGTGGGGCGTGAAGTGGGGCACGGGTGTATCGACCAAAGTGGGTAAGGTGCAACTCGACGCTGAAGGGCGGCCGGACGCGGTCAGGGATGGGGCCAGTGCAGCCACACGGCCCGGACCTGAAGGGCACCCAAGACGCAGAACGCGCCCGTTCCTGGCCCTTGCTATGGGCAGGCATGGCCTTTCCGGCTGAACAAATCCTTCCCCGCGACCCCAGGGGCCCTTGCTCGGTGGCCCTGGCGCCATGTACGGGTTTGGGGCTGATCCCCTCTCGCCACCACCCTCTGGAGCACCCCCCTTTCGCCAGCTCCCTGGACCCCGACTTGCAGCCGCGTGCCGCCCGGCGCCTGCCCTGTCGCGGGCCACCCCCATAGCGTCGTAGAAAGTTGACCCGTCATCAAGGCCTCTGTACACGGTAGGCTGAGGCCCGTTTTGAAGACAGGTAAACGCCGTTCCCAGGGTCCTGGTGCACCCTCCGCAACTGTGAGCAGTCAGCGGCTGCCAGAGGACTGCCCCTCCTGCAGACTGCCACGGCCAAATCCACTCCCTGAGAGCTGCGAACCTTTGGTCCAGAGCAGCTTCGTCATCTCCCCCTACAGCCCCACTGCAAGCCCCGGCGCCGCACCCGTCCCGCTGGTCCTCGCGCCTCCCTGCCCCTCCTCCACGTGGTTTTGTGCCCGACCGCCCAGCGGCGATACCTACCGGTCCTGCTGGAGCCAGGCATTGCTGTTCTGCAGGCAGTCCTGCACATATAGCAGGTACTCAATCATCATCTGCGCTAGCCGGAAGATTTTGATGAAGTTGAGCTCCGTGAGGTGGCGGGTGTCCTCCGCCTCGATGTCCCCGAACGCCACGATGTTGACGATTTTCTCCAGCGTGTCCAAGTCCACGTCCCGCACCTGCGCGGACATGCTCAGGAGTCATAAACCCCGCAACCCCGCGGTCCGTCACCCCCAGCGAAGCCCGGGCAAGCCCCGCTGACCATGCTGTTGATGTCGACCCCATGCAGCAGCCTCCAGTCTATCCGCGACCGCCGCGGCTCGAACTTGAAGGGCGGGAAGGTCGGCGCCGGAGTCATCGTCTGGTCCCGCGCCGGGTAGTCCATACCGCCAGCGTCGGCAGTAAACCAGGGCCCGAAAGCCGCGGTTGTCCGGCCGAAAGCTGTCGTCCCGCCAAAGCCACCACCCATAGTTCTTGGGAAGGTTGCTGTCATGGTGTGGGGGTCAAGGTCAAGCTATAAACAGCGAGTCGGCTCACATCCCCCTATTGCTGTCGTCGCTAGCAAAACGCCTAGCATTGCTTGGGGCTTGCATGTCGGTAGTGCTTAACCTATCAGACCTGGACCCTTTGACCTTGGAGCCCGAAAGCTTGCGGAGCGCATTGCATTCCGGTCAAAGTCAAAGACCTGTCATTCTGGGTGCGGCAGTATGCTTCACGGAGGTCCATAGGTATATATTAAGCTAGATAGATGCCCCAGCGCTAGGCAAGCGCAGGTATGGAGCTCGTTCGCCGTCGCGGGGCTCAGCTTTTCGTCGGGCACAAGCCCGTCTACTTCGCTGGCTCAAACTGCCACTACCTCTTGGTGAGATCCCAAGGCCACCTAACATCTAGCTCGAGCATTGGGTGAGGTCCGGGGGCGCTGCCGATGTCGCCCATGGGTCGGTCCCGTCCCAGAATGCCGCGGAAGCACAGGGCCGCCGCGGCCGCATTCATGCAGGGCGGGCCGTGCAGCGCGCTCTGGGTGATCTGAGGCCCCAACGCTCGCAGACGCACTCCGCGGACGAGGGGCAGCGGTCGCTGGTAACTGAGGTCTTGGACGATGCCCGGCGGCTGCGGCTTGGCGTGCTGCGCGTGTGGGCGTTCTGCGATGGCCCGGACGAGTGGATGGCCCTGCAGCCCGCCCCAGGTGCGTGTCGGCTGCACGGGACCTGGAGCCCTCGACCTGCCTTTTCGCTGCCCACCCTCCCACGCTGCCTTGCCCCCTTTACCCCACCTCCACCGCGCAGGCCAGTTCGATGAGAAGGTCCTGCAGGGACTGGACTGGCTGCTGGTGGAGGCACAGAAGCGGGGTATCTGGTGGGTTCGAGCCTGTTCGAGCCGTCGGATGCAGCATTGTGCTTCGCCTGCATGCCTGACACGCTTACACGCCTGCTGAAGAGATCCACTGGACTCACGCCGCACCGCCCTGCGCTGCGCTGCGCAACGTACGTGGCCTTGCAACCTCCCCCTTCCCTCTTTCTGCTCGGCTCAGGCTCATCCTCGCGCTGACCAACTACTGGGCCGACTACGGGGGGATGCCGCAGTACGTCAGGCAGGTGCCCAAAACACATGTGCACACAGGGGGCAAGACCTTGCAGTCAGGGCCCCCTGACTCGGGACCCCCAAAGGCCCCGAAGTGCGTGAATGTGGTCCGTACCTGCCTCCCTGTCCGGCCAGGTGGCGCTACGACATCCCCAGCAAAACGCAGCATGACTTCAAGTGAGCCGATAGCGCGCTTGCTCTGGCTGCCGCCCCACTCTGCCACTCCGCCGTCTTGCCAGCGCCGCGTACTTGGTCCCCACCGGCTCACCTCCAAGCTGCTTTGCGCCCATGTCAAACATGTCCGGAATGCTCTGCATGTGCCCTGTCTCGCCCCCACGGCCCACAGGAAGCACCCCACACGGCTCTTCTACTCTGACCCCAGCATCCAGAGCCACTTCCGGGCGGCGGTGGCGGCGGTTGTGGGGCGCACCAACTCCATCTCGGGTGAGTGCGCAGAGGGAGGCCTTGAATCAAGGATCAAAAGTCAGCCCTAGATGACAACTACTGGTAGCCTCGTACGGACGGCTTGGGACAGGCCGCCATCGAAGGTGCCCTTCGGCAGCGCATGGGCTGTCGGCGGAACAAAGCAACAGGGGAAGGGTCAGAGCCGGGCATGGGTGCTGACGTGGCGGGCTTGCTGCTCCATCCTGATCTTTCTGTCGTACAGGTCTGCCATACGCGCACGACCCCACCATTCTGGCCTGGGAGCTGGCCAACGAGCCCCGCTGCGAGGGGCCCGGCGGGGCGGCGGTGCTGCAGGTGAGGCGCCGTACCTTTTCGCCTGGAGGCGCCGTACGGCCGTAGCCTGCGGGACCCATAAACCACCCTAGACACCGCACTACTGTCGCTCGCCCTTGAGCCCGGTGAAGGGATGAGTGGCACCGTGAGTGAAGCGGCATGCGGCCTGACCTGGTCTTGCTCCACCGCCCGCCGGCTCCACACCTCCTTCCATGCTCCCACCAGGAGTGGGTTGCGTCCACGTCGTCCTTCGTGCGGTCGCTGGACCCCCAGCACCTCATCACGCTGGGGCTGGAGGGCTTCCTGGGGCCCAGCACGCCGGGTGGGGCTTGCTTTGGGGCGAGGCGGGGCCGGGTCAGGGAAAGGAGAGCGGCAGAGGCCATAAGTCCATACCGCGCTGGGCGCTGGGCGCTGTGGTGGGGTCGACGTGCCCGACTGGTAGGAGGTGTTCGTGTTGACGTGGTGTTTGCTCTCTCCTTGGCTGCGCCACAGAGCTGCACGAGCACAACCCCTACAGCACCGCAGCCAAGTGAGCAGTGCAACAGGGGGCTGCCCTGCAGGGCTGGCAGAGTGATCCTCGTTCTCCTGCCCGACCGCCTCAAACCCCTTCCCTTCTCCCACACCCACACCCACGCCCACCCCAGCCATGGAGCCGACTTTCTGGCGCTGTGCTCCCTCCCCTGCATCGACCTCGCCTGCATCCACCTCTACCCGGACCAGTGGTGCCCGCTCGAGTCCAGCCCGGCGCAGCTCAAGTAAGCGCTCTATCGGTCTTCCCGACCTGCCCCTGCCTCTGTCCCGCTGTGAAGGGAGAGCACTGATGCAGGTGCCCCCCCGCGTGTCACATGGGTGGAGGATTGTGGTACCCGAGTGACCCCCTGACGCCCCCTGACACGACCTTCGCCCAGCACTTGACCCGCTGCCAGGGCGCTCTGCATCCTGGGTCTAGGCTCCAGGGGTGCGGCCTTCAATGCCGCCAGCACCCGCCCCCGCCGTGTCTCGTCTGACGCTCTCTGACACGGCCCCCGCCCCCCCCCCCTAGGTCCTTCATGCGCGGCTGGCTGCACACGCACGCGGCGCTGTGCGGTGGGCGCCTGGGCAAGCCCCTGGCACTGACGGGTACGGGCGCGGGCCAGGCCTGGGAGGGGGAGGGGCTGGCCGCGGCACTAGCGCTGACGGATACGGACGAGGGCCGGGCAGGGGCCTGGCCTCGGCGATCCGGGCTGCTAACGCCGGCAGGGCCGGCTTGGAACCGCCCGTGCGTGTTCGACCTCACCTGGTGGTATACGACCAGTCAAACCTCTGCGGCGGGGCTCGCCATGCGCGCTAGGGTTGCCTCCTGAGAGCTCAGCGCCCCGCGGCCTGTCCGCGTCACTTCCATCCCCTCCGCTCTCCCCCGCGCGCACAGAGTTCGGCAAGCGCGAGCCCCGCTCCTACCACGGCCGCGACTGCGCTTTCAACATGGACCGCACCCAGGTGTACGAGGAGGTGTGTGCATGTACGGCAAACGTGCGGGCTTGGTGTGGGGCGGTCAAGTCCACCACGAAGGGGGTCGGGTCCTTCTTGGGCCGAGATGCATGAAGCGGGTAGGGGCGCCGGGGCGGCTGGGGGTTGGGCATTGCCGATGTTCAACGTGGGCAGGAAGAGGGTTTGCGCGGGGGGGCGGGGACCGTCACGTCAACCTTGGCAGTGTGTCGAGGCCTCGAGGGTGAGGGTGGTGGGCTTCATGGGCCTTGAGAACGCCGCTTCCAGTACCAACCTCCCCCAACTGCTCATGCACCTGCCCAGGTCCTGGACTGCTGTCTGGAGCTGGCGGCGGGCGGCGGGCCCCTGGCGGGCGTGTGCGCCTGGATGCTGGCGGCGAGGCAGTACCCGGGTGAGCCCCCGGGCCCCGAGGCCGTGCGCCCTTGCCTGCAGCCGCCCCCAGTACGCTAGCTCAGGCAGCGTATAGCTGTGCCGTTCCGTCCTTGGCTGATCACCTGACACGAGCCCCTGAAGCGTGCGTCTGCTGTGTGCTGTGTGCTGTCCGCCCTGCCCTGGCATGCCGTAGACTACGACGGGTACACTCTCAAGCTGCGCCCCGAGCCGCCGCCAAAGATCTCCGACACCCCGTCAGCGGCGGCGCTGGCGGCGGAGCCGGCCTCCCCCACCGCCGCCGCTGCCGCCATCCCTGCCGCGACCTTTCAGCAGGCGCTGCAGGCGGCGGGTGGGTCTACCCCTGCCAGCGCCTCCTCCTCCACCACCACGCTCACCACCTCTTCCTCCGTCTCCGACTCGTTCCACTCCGCGCCGCTGCCTTCCGCTACCACCGGCAGCGGCGGCGGCGGCCGCCGGGGCCGCGCCGGCGGCAGCGGCGGCGGTGGAAGACGCGTGGGGCGGCTGCGGAGTTTGATGGAGCACGAGCAGGAGGGTCTCGAGGGCGCCGGAGAGCCCGAGACCCGACCCACGGAAGCCGTCTCGGCTCCGCTGGAGCAGCGGGACAGGCAGGTCCCGAGCTACGGTGCCATTGCGGCCGGCGCCTGCGCCGCCGCGGTCACCGGTCTGGGGCCGCTGCTGTTCGGACGCGGCAGCGGCGGCCGCCCGGCCGGCGGCGGCAGCAGCAGCGGTGGCGGCGGCGGCGGCGGTGCGGCGGGGCAGAAGGACGAGCCGGCGGTCGAGGCGCTACGGCAGTACGGCGAGGTCATGCGGCGGCTGGCGTCGTCGCTCGCCCAACAGGCGCCGCCGCCGCCGCCACTGCCGCCTGCGGGCCCTGCCGCCCAGGGCGGCCCTGGCGGCGGAGGTGCTGCCAGGGCCGAGCTGGACACTTCGGGCCCCGGCGCTGGGGGGCAGGGGCTGGAGATGGTTGGGCAGCAGGGCGGCGGAGGGCGTGTGGGAGGAGGAGCGGTCGGGGAGGTTTCGGACTCGATCCGCAGCGTGGCGGGCAGCGCCAGCCGCGCGGCGACGGGGACGGTGGGGGCCGGGCCGTCGGGGGTGTTGGGTGCCCTGGCGGGGCTCTTCTCGTGCTTCGGCGCACCGCACGGCGCCGACGGAAGCGCCAGCGCCCGCGGCGGCGGCGGCGGCGGAGGCGCAGGCGCAGGAGGAGGCCTCGGGTCATCCCGGCGCCAGGGTTAAGGCCGCGGGGGTCAGGAGCCGCGGCATTGGGTTGCAGGCAATGGATGTACGGCGATGTACCGCGTACGGCACGCGGTGTAGACAAGGATGTATGCAGGTCATGGTGAGGCTGCTGGAAGGGGGCGCAGGGTGGGTGTCGCAATGCACGCGTGCAGCAAATGCACGAGGCAGACCGCGAGCCAGGCAGTGGAGCAGTCAGGTATCAAAGGGATGACGCGTGTGAGGCGCAACAGTGAGGCAGGATGGGCCTGGGACGGGCCGGTGCATGGGACGAGCTTGGGCCTTGGCGCGGAGTGCAGGGGGGGTTGCAGGATGCTTTTTTGCGCAGGGACTAGTTGGTCCGCAATGGCATGTTGGGTCACGGGCTGGGCAAGTTTGCAGGTTGCTCACGCAGGACAGGGAAGCGGCAGGCATGGGCAGCAGGCGTGGAGGCGGGCGGTGGTGTTTGCGAGGTTGAAAGGATAGAGCATGGCAGGATGTGCTGCAGGACTTGCCGCAGGATGTACGTGTGAGGGGTAGAGGGGCCAGTGCTTCACGGGAATGTTGTATTGGCTGGTATCGTCAGGCCGTTGGTTTGGCTGGCATCAGCTGAGAGGCCGCAGGCCGGCATCGGCTTAGAGGCCTCTAGCACGCCCCTTTCACCCCTTTCGGGCTAGAGCAAGGAGGGTGCTGAACATAATGCCTAACGAATTGTGTGGGCCTGCAGCGGCCGAATTGTCTGGTCCTGCATGAGTTTATGATTGAAAGTGGCTTACAGCCGGTGGGAGCGGCGATGCGGCAAGGGAATCCCAACACCCCGTGGCGCTGTGGCCTGGGATTCCTCACAGTAACAACCGGAGGGCTGTCGCCTTGTCACTCCCCGGATCATTGCAGCGGCATGGCACGCATGCAAAGCACTCCATCCAGGTGTACCGTATAGAGAAGCCTCGCGCACGTACGGCCACACAGAAATCCCACCCCAACCCAACAGACAGACCACATTGATATGTGGAAAGCACACTACGAAGATATATAGACTGTGCGTTATGTAAGCAGACCTTATGTTGCGTGACTATGGGTTGACCGGGTAGGTCGTGTGACACCCGGGACTAGTTGACGGGGGTGTGCCCCCCCACATGAATGTAGAGCGACAGAAGAGACAGAACCTGCAAACCACACATGCGACGTAGTGCCAAACCCTGTGTCCCAAGGAAGAGGAAAGACAGGCAGAGGCAAGACGGCATCCTGCAAACGAAGAAGACCTGAACGCAACCACGCGGAGCAAAAGTGCAAGAGACTACACAAGGGAAGAGTGGCCGCATGTATGAGCAAAAGGTGAGAGATATGAGAGAAAGAACTCCAGAGGGAAAGGCCCCTCCTGCGCCAAACCTGCTGCTCTCCTTCGGGGCGACCTGCCGCCCGCATCACCTGGACCATACCCCTGAACGCCTAGCCATTGCCTGACCACCGCAGCCTCCTCACCCTCACCAAAAGAGATCCTGCTCTCCTTCACGCTGGGGTCGGCTTCCTCCGGGGCCACGACACACCTCCGGCGCGCCGGACCACCACCTCCACCCCTCAGACCCCTCAGCACTCACAACCCTCAGCGCTCAGCACACGCGCGCCGAGCCCAGGCGCAGGTCCCGGCACAGCGCCGGCCAGGCGGCCTCCAGCTGGCGGCTCAGCTGCGTGCCCCGGTCCTGCGCCAGGGCCGTGTGCAGCGCGCCCAGGGCGTGGGCCAGGTTGTGGCCAGCAGCCAGGACCTGGGCCCGGTACTCGTCTGCATGGGTGGGGAGCGGAGGGGGAGGGCGGAGGGGGAGGGGGCTGAGTGGGTGGGGCCGTCGGGGTGGGGCCGTGGGGGTGGAGGCGGAGGTGCGGGACGCTGGCTAGCCGGGGTGAAGGTCCACCCGAGGGGAGGGGAGGGGTGCGGGGGTCCAGAGAGGCGGGGCTTCCTGGACCGGAAGCCCTGTAAGCCGGGCATGCGGCAGGCGGGGCTTGCGGGCTGACCGAGCGCCCAACGCGCATGCGGGGTCGGCGTGGTGAGCGTGCAACCCCTCAACTCCAGTCCAGACTCGCTTTCCAGACTTACCTGCGCGCACGACTTTGACGAGCGTGCTTTCTTTGGACAACATTTGGAGCAGGTCCTGGCAGCTCGACTGGCACTCGCGAAGGTTCTGCGCGTGCGAGTGGGGACGGAAGATGGTGTCAGCGTGGAAATGTGCGCGGCCGCAGTCTCGCAGGAGATCGCGGAAAAACTTGCACTTGCGCTATCATTTCCCTACCTGCAATGCCATGAGGCACTCGGGAAGTTGGAGCCGGCTCTTCTGAAGGTCACCCGCCACGGCGCCGACCATCGCGTCCACAAGCCGGGCAGCGCGCAGCAGCGTCTCAGCCTCAGCTTGCAGCTCCTTGAGGCCAAAGCTCGCTGGGAGTTCCTGGGTAGACATGTTTGAGGTAGGGTCCTCGCTGCTGCGAGAGATGAAGCGAACCAAGTTGTCCCGACAGCCTGAGCAAAGTCTGGTTGAATGTGCAAGCGGCTCTTATCTATAGATTTGTTATGGTCGCTGAGGTCTTGGGGGAACGAGTAGGAGCTGTCAGAAGGAACTGGAGGTAAGCGTCCGCGCAGCTGCAGAGCTAGGGCCCTCAACAATGCTGACAACGGTAGTGGTTCAGGGGGCTATAAGTTGAACGCAGTTATAACGTATGCTTGGCGCGAAGGTCAAATTGTGACGGCCTAGCGTGCCGGGCCTCGGTTGGGCCCTGGGCCGAGCGACACCCAGCGCGGGCCCAGCTGCCGCGCAGGCACTTGCGTAGCCATAGCTGAGGTGGTATGCGCTTAAGAAGTGGAGATTATTGGCTGGTCCCGGCAGTTTCGCAACTGCGCCTCAGCTGGCGCGTTGTCTTGCTGCCCCACGCTTGCCTTCCGCACGAAGGTGCGCCCGTGGGCCGGTGAAGGATTCAGACGGTCAGCCTAGGCGTTTACAGCTCCATCCATCACCCCGCCTGCCCCAACCCTCCACCTGCACCTCCGGACTTCAGCGCAAGCACTCATGGGTTCAGACCTCGAGCGTAGCAGTTCGCAGCTCCTTGTGCCTTCCCCACACGGATTCCCCGCCTTTCGCATGCCCCAAACACGCTGCCAGGGCCATCCCCCTCAACTTTCTCGCTGCAAAGCCCGCGAAGGCCTCCCCGTCACGTCGAGTTTCAGCAATGTCAAGTGGGCCCGAGCCCTCCCTCGTCGCAGAACGCCACGACCCTCTCACTGGCCCACAACAGCAGACCGCCGGCCAGTGACGTATCGAGCTCGACGTATCCATGTATTATGCCTCCGCACGGCACACATATGATTAGATGCAAGATAAGACAACCGAACGGCAGGTAATCACGTGCACCGTGCAGCTCTGCTCATGCACCGCCTGTATTCAGTCCACCGCCTGTACTCAGTCCACCGGTGTACCCCGCCATGAGCGTCCACATGGCTGGCACCACGGCCCTTGTCCCCGGCACGTCCCACACGCAAAGCATACTACCCCTGTCCCCTGCGCTTGCGTCGCCGCCGCATGCACTCACCCCACGCCCTCGCTGCAGCGCCACGCTCCACCGCGTGTCCCCCTGGCACAGATGCCCACCCCGACCCCCCGCCACCCCTCCTACCCCATCGCAACCCATGCCATACCATACCATCTCGCCATTGCCTTCCGATGCTGCCTTAAGGCAAAGGTTCCACACAGTGCTTGTGACGCAAGTAATCTCTTCTCGCACGCGTTCTTCCCTGCCAGCCCCTCCCACCCACCGCCCTGCTCCGCCCTCGCTCCCCAACAAGCGGTGCATTCCTTCCGGCGCCGTACGCACGAGCACCGGCAACCTTAGCCAGGCCCCCTCGCATGGACGCTCCAGCGCTCCTCCCCGCGACCAGCCGCGGCTGGGCCGAAGCCCCGGCCCCCCGACCACAGCCCCGACCCTCCTCTGTGTAGGGGCCAGCGCTGCAGGGCGTGGCTCCTCGGCGTACGGCCCTTGGGCGTTCCGCCTTGAATGGGCGCGGGCGCGCGCGGCCCTCCACCGGGTTGACCACACGGGCCGCCCCTCTGCCCAAAGCGCCAACCGCTCCTGAGCGCCACCTGGAAGCCAGCTCCTACAGCTCCGTTGCGGAGTGCGACAGGTGCTGCTGGACGCCCCCGGGCCCCCTCCTCCCCCGGGCGCGCGCCCGGGGCCGGACGTGTGAGTGCTCTCCGGCCCGTACGCTTGCTGCCCCACCCCCCGCCCCCCACCCCCCACCCGACCTTTATACTGGATGCTGGACGCACCCAGAGCGCGGCCCTGTGCCCGCGGGAAGAGCCAGAGCCGTGCGCCGTGGGTAGAACGACGGGCCCCGCCGCTGCCCACAGCGGCCGGGCTGGCAGCCCCTTCCCCGCCCCGGCGCTGCGGCTGGCACCGGCCTTGCAATGCCTCCTCCCGCCGCTCCACCTCGTCCCACGTCGACCTGGTCAGCAATGCGGCGAACGCGGTCCGCCGCCAGCGTCCAGCCATACCAGTGGGTGGCCCGAGCCCCGCGGCGCCCTCTCGCCCCCGGCCACGGCGGCCGCCTGCGCCTGCGCTCCTCGGCTGCAACGCCCCTCACGGCAGGCGCACTCCTCCAACCGGCAGCAGCCCGCGGCTGGGGGTGGCGGCTTACCCCGCGCCTCTACCCCCTCGCACTCCGGACCACCGCCGCAACGGCAGCGGACCGAGCGGGTGGTCACGGGCAGCGCAGCCGCGCTTTGCGATAACAACACCAGCACCATGCGCCGGACCACCACCGAAACAGCAGCGGAGCAGGCGGGTGCCGGGCAGGCGGGGGCAGCGCAGCGGCGCCCCCGGGTCCCCAGCGGCCCCGCGCCTTCACCCCCTCGCGCGGGGCCAGCGCAGCGGTGGCCCCCGGTCCCCGCGGCCCCGCGCCTCCAGCCCCTCACGCCCCGGAGCTCTGCCGCGGCATGAGCGCCGCCGCCTGCTGCTGCTGCTGCGCGTGCGCTGCGTGCTGCGCCGCCTTCTGCTGCGTCCGCACGCAGCGCAGGGCCTCCATGGTCGCCACGCAGTCCGGGATGATGGGGTAGGCGGCGGCCATGCACTTTGCCAGCTGGGGGGGGGTGAGGGGTGGTTAGGGGTGGTTAGGGGAGGGCGTGGCGGGGGCTGGAGCGGCCAGGGCCGGCTAGCGCGCCGTCCGCTAGTCGAGAAGCACGTGTGCCGTGCCAGCGCCACTCGGCCAGCGGACCCCCAGCGAGCTCCACGCAACGCCCGAGTCATGTGCCCCCACCCCCGCCTCCACACACCCCTCACACACCTGCAGCGGCGTGAGCACGGAATAGCAGAGGAAGTCCGAGATGTCCCAGTGCGCCCGGTGCTCGCGGAGCACGTTCTGGCGGAGGCGCTCGATGACGTCATCCATGGCGGCGCGGGCCTGCATGGGAGGTGGGTGGGTGGGGGTGGCGGGGAGTGGGTGGGAGTGGCGGGCCAGCCTTGGTGCAGAGGTGCGTCGGCCATGTCACGGCGCGGGCATGCACGCACGGCCTCCCCCACGCTCAGCTCCCGTGCGGGTAAGGGGTAGCCGGGGGACCGCTGTCCGCGGGGTGGGGTGCGCTGAACCCTGACAAGGGAACCCACGGAGACAGCAAGGGGGCCGCGGGGCGCGCCCAGAAGTATAGCTGCAACGGCAGCACCTGCGTGCGGACGTGCAGGTGCACGCACCGCGATCTCCTCGTGCGTGATTGCGGCGCGCGACTCCCCGTTCAGCGCCATGATGCGGGCAGACAGCTCCAGGGTCAGGGCGCGGCGCTCCTGGGATGGGGAGGGGTGCGGAGGAGGGGAGGAGGGGACGAGGCAGTGCAGGTGGGGGGGAGGAGAGGGCTGCGGGAGAACACTGGAGGGGTCTTGATGGAGGCCCTGCACAGGAAGGTGGCGGCACGGCTGACGCGTCGCCAGCCATCTTCCCACAGCCTCTCCCGCCCTCCCCAGTCCCGCCCTCCCCCTTCCCTTCCCCCCCCCCCCCACCGCCATGACGGGCGACACGTTCTTCTCAAACAGGTGCGCCACTGACTCCAGCTCGTCCAACTGCTCGGGGCTCAGGTTGGCAACCAGGCCTACGGAAGGGTTGGATGGGCATAGGGGGGTGGATGGAAACGCACGAGTGGGCCTGGCGAAAGAAGAAAGGGCGGGCGATAGGCTGGGGCCCGTCACAGTCCCCAGTAGGGCTCATGCCGGGCCCACGCCAGGCCCATCAGGTTACTCACCCAGCCGCATCCAGAAGTCCTCGCCCGGCGCCTCGTGCTGTGCGGGGAGAGAGGGGTGGGCGGGGCGGGGTGGCAGAGGGTAGCAGGGGCGGGAGGGCAGGAGCCTGACCAGTCCCGCCTCGCCACATTAAGACCCGGTTCCCCGCTGGTCCCGGTTGCGCCCCCTACCCGGCTGATCCTGGCTCACCTCTCCCGTCTCCACATTCACGTACCTGGGCGGGGATGAAGACAGGGGAGGGCAAAAGAGGCGTGTTGAAGTCGGGACAACGAAGCAGCCCGCGCCACGCCCGGCCCCCAGCACTGTTCCAATGTTCGTGCGCCTCATGTCAACTTACTCCCAATCACTCGGCGTGTACTTCCTCAAGCGCGCAGGCCCTCGCTACCCTCACGCCATCCCCCGACCCACTTCCATTCCCCCCCGCACCAGGGCCCCGCCCCTCCTCACATGCTCTCGATGTAACACATGGGCGACAGCAGGAGGACCTTGTCAATGAACACGCAGCTGGGGGCGGATCGAGGATATGGGAGGGAGGCGTGTCCTTGGCAGGCCGTTAAGCGGGACGGACGCTGTGGGGGCACCACCAGATCAGCGCAACCCCTGGCTACCTGTCTCACACCTGGGGCAAGGCCCATACGCCTCCCTGCTTGCAACCCCACCCCACCCATCCTCAAGTGCACCCCAACCCACATTCGGTCCAGGAATCGCTCCATGCGTGCGTGCTGCGGGCTGTTGGGGCCGTGCGTCTCCGCAGAGAGCACCAGCACCGCCAACTGGAGGGTGGAGTGATGGAGGGAGTGGACAGGGAGCGACAACATGGGCACTGGTGCATCGTGCAGAGGTTGGATGCCTCAGGTGCCCCCTAGCGCACCCTATCCCCAGAACTCCCACCACCCGCTCGCAGCACCCACCTTGAGGCATATGAACTTCCACAGCGCCCGGAACTCCTCCGGCGTGGTGCGCTTCAGCTGCTCCACCTGCACGCACGAAGGATGTGGGGTTCCCAGAGGCGTGGTCACCTGCACGCTTGCCTCGTTATCCGATACGTCACAGCAACCTCCCCCCTCAAACCCCTCCCATAACCAATCCACGGCAGCTCGGCACGCACCTTGGCCATGCTTCCAGCCCAGCCCCACCCACCTCCGCCACTGCCAGGCTCGGCCTTTCCCAGCACCCACCCACCCAGGCTTACGCGAGCAACTTTGCACCCATACGGCCCACCCACCTCCGCCACGCCGATCTCCGGTACGTCGTTGTCCGGCCCCGGGCACAGCGCCACCGCAGCAGGGGTGCCGGGGAGGTGCACCTCGGGCCGGCGGCTCCACGCGCCCGCGCCCACGCCGCCCATCCCCAGCGCCGCCCCTGCTCCCAGGTTCCCCGACGAACCCCCGCTCCCGCCACTCCCCGTTCGCGCCGCCACAAGAAACGCTAGGCCGGGGGTGTACGTGGCCGCAGCCTGCGACGGCAGCGGTTCGGGGTCCATGCCGCTCCCCGCCACGGGCCTCGGGCCCCAGGCCCCAATGGTCGTGACCGGGTCGGCCGCAGGCGGCTGCGGAGGTGAAGTTGCGGACCCAGGCCCAGACCCGGGCCCAGGCCCGGGCCCGGGCCCGGCTGGGCCCGACCGCCACAGGCGGTTGCCCTCAACCGCCGTGGCCTCGAAGATGGAAGCGCCCCAGGTGTCCGGCTTGATGGTTAGGGCCAGGGACTGCAGCCCGGGGGCGTGGGCCGCCATGAGAGCGCCCAGGCCCGTGCCGGCGCCCAGGCTAGAGAGTGAGGCGGAGGAGGCCGAGGCCGAGGCGGAGGGGCCCGAGAGGGCGGATGCCGCTCCCGAGGCGGATGCGGCTGCGGCTGCGCCCTCGAGGTGCCGCTGCTGCTCCGCCCGCACAGAGGCCAGGAAGCCCAGGGAGTGGTCGCGGCAGGGAACGATGCGCTCCAGGCCCTGGGGGGGAGCGGAGGGGCGTCACGGGGGCGCAGGGGTGGGGGGCAGGTGCACAGGAAGGGGAGGCCCATGTGCCCCCAATTAAGAATGAGGAAATCCACCAGTCATTGAAGATTGAACGCACCTCTACCAACCCGCGGCCCACATCCCCTTACCTTGAGTTTGTTTTTGAGGAACGTGTTTTCGCTATTGAGGCGGGAGAACTGGTCCGCAAGCGCATCCAGCTGCGACTGGAGATCCCCCAGCCGGGGCTTGGGCTTGCGGCCGCGTCGGGCGGGGCCCGCCTGCGGCTGCGCGCCAGACTGCCCCGCCCCAGCCGCACCGGCGTTGAAGGCAAAGGGCAGGCCCGGAGGCGGCAGCTTCAGTCCGTCCACCCGGCCGAAAGATTTAAGTGGCTCGCCCTCCTGGGAAGATAGGTAGGCCTGGGCAAAGGCCATGTGCTGTGCTGCTCGCTCGGCGATTGCGGCAGCGTTGGACACAGCGGGGTGGGCGGGGCCGGGGCCGCCAGAGCTGGCGGACAGCGTGTGGGATAGCGATGGCAGCCCCCGGCTGCTGTGCACCGAGGCGTCATCGCACGTCCCAGGAGTGAGCTGCGAGTCGATGCTGCTGTCGCCCTCATCCAGACCGGCCAGTAGCTCCGTCATGCCCGGGGAGAACGGAGCCCTGAGCGGATCCCCGATGTCGGGCTCCATCGTGGCTGCCTCGATGGTGCGGACGGTGCCCTACCCCTGCCAGCGGTGCGGCGCGCGAGCTGGCTGAGCGATCCGCGCCCGATAAGCTGCACGGAGCTTGCTTGCGCGGGAACGTTCAAGCAGCTCTCGTTGTCATCCCCTCCAGAAGGTTGACGCGAATTGCAAGGTTGGCGCGCCCTAGCCAGGCACCACCACGACCACCCTAACGTGCGCACAGCTATGAAAGATTGAGAGCTAAATTGCCCATACAGAGGCAAGAGTCGGGAGGCCGCGAACTTTTGGCTCTTGAGGTGTTCAAGTATGCAGGCAAGTCGCGGACTGCACACGGAGATAGGTGCTGCAGCGCGAGTAAGCGAGCGTTGTGAGGCGAGTTGTGCCCGAGCCAATAGCGCCACCCGTGCCAATACCCATTCCCCTCTCCCCCGCCCGAACACAGTTCCCCCTCGCAGTTCCGCGAACCTGCCGATAGGCCGAACTGAGATGATTCAGCATATACATATACATTCGGGCGGGGATTCCCCACGGCGCTGAAGTTCAAGTGCTCGACGCCGTCTCCTGACCGTCGCATGCTGGCTAAAGCTCAAGCGCGTGGCTGGCTTGGGCAGTGTCCATCCTCCCTACAACTTGGCCTCTGCTTGGGAGTTGGGACGTGATTGAGATACGGGCTCTTCAGATCCGTGAAGATCCTCTACGCCTGAACCCCTTCTTGGGCGTTGGGACACGAGCGCAAGCTCGCTTCCCCTGCCCAAATATGCCATCCGCAGGCTGTGGGGCACGTCCCCAAACACCCGGCATCGCCAGTTCACTACGGCCCTGCCCTCCATTCCCCCCCACCCTGCACGCTCATGTAGTGCGGGATAGCACAACGAACAAGAGGATAGGTCCGGGCCAGATTGCCGGATGCTGATCCCCTGGACGTCGCACAACAAGTGCCCCCTCCCCTGAAGGCGAGCGTCCCCGATCGCACCACCAGATTGGGTGGACCGTTGTGTGATCCGCGGGTCACTGCGACCCCAGATGTGCGACCGTGGATACAAACACACCACCGCGAACCATCGCAACCGCTGGGAATCGAACAGATGACCCCACGCCAGGATCACCGCTACAATCTTGTAGTGCGGGATAGCATAACGAACAAGAGGATAGGTCTGGGCCAGATTGCCGAAAGCTAATTCCCTGGACGTCGCACAACACCTCACGAGCTGGTAGCATGCGCCCCCCTCGCACCATACCTCTCTCTTGACAGACAGATGTTACAGGTGTTGACCCAACCCGCACGCTCCGTTAGGGCCAGAGTCGGGGCACACCAAGAACTCAGACACGAAAAGAACTCCGCTGTAAGACCCGATGGAAGAAGCGCCCAAGAGCACGTGGGCATTGCTGCGTAAAGGAAAGGCCCGCTGGCGTGCGCAGACTTGCTGCAGAGGGGTGCAAGACCGGCCCTCCTGCGGAAATTTCGCTTGGCAATGAGGGGTGCGGAAATCTTTTAAGCTGTCCGAAGAACCCGCTGCCCCCTGCGGAAATCTTTAAAGTTTACGAAAGAAATTGCTGAGGGGGGTGCAGAAATGTTTACGTGCGAAAATCTTTAGCGGTCGTACAGTATCAGCAGCATATGTAGAACCAAGGAGCTATGGCGCCCTGCGTGCCTCTGCCCGGCCCTAGCTACTGGCCCTGCCCTGCCCGTACACATCGGATCTTTGGATGCAGGACCTTGCATATGTCATTGGCCTATGCACGCCTACTTGATGCGAACGCGGAACGACCTGACCTCGTCAGGGCACCATTTGAGCTTGAGCTTAAACCGGTAGCAACGCTTGGACTGCACGCCCGACAGCTTGTACCCCAGCAGGTACTGGTCCGTACCGCTGTCGTACTAGAGGCCCTCCGAGGGCGCCGCCAGCTCAGACACGTCCGTATCCACGGCGCTGTTGGCGTCACAGCCCGCCAGCGGCACGAGCTTGGGGTAGCCGGTTGCAAACATCCCCGTCGTGCCTGAGGGAGGGAGCGGGGTGGGCAGAGCACACGGCGGCAGTGAATGGCAGGGATGGGCTTTAAGCGAGAGGTCGGGTCTACAGCGGACACAGCCCCTACTGTGGAAGGTTGGGCCCGAACCTTCGAGCAAGCGCACGCCCTGGCCCCCAAGCCCCGCCCTCCCCCTGGCGGATGGACGCAACTTCTCTACGTCCGCTCTCCAATCCCCCCTCCCCCCCCCCCCATTCCCCCTCTTTACGGCCTGCCCCCTCAGCCCTCGCAAGGTTAGGGCCACGGCGGGCACAGCCCGTAATGACGGCATTCGTGGAGCATTCGTGGACACCCTGCCTGCAATACATACCCCTCAACACGACTCGGCCCCACGTCTGCTGCCGATGCCCCCCGAGCTCCCTTTGTGGCAGACAAACAGGGAGCTGGGCGGCCGCTCATCCCCACTCCGCCCCTCCCCGCCTCACCCTGGTCCCCTCCATGCCTCGCTCCCCGCCCACAACCCCTCACCGTAGTTCCCCGACATGGACCACTTGATGGGCAGAGTGTGGGTCGCAGTCACCACGTTGTCCTCCACGCGGTTGATGGGGCTCAGCCAGCCGCTCCAGATGCAGCGATCTGCGGGGAACGGGACGCGGGGTGGGGGGCGTGCGCATGTCAGACAGAGGCATGGCCATGTCCGGGCGAGCCACAAAGGTAACTCACAACGCATGCGAGCCTCAGTAAGACAACCGCTCTCACCGACGCGGACGTCAAAGGTCTTGGCCGGCGAGACGTTGCCCGCGGCGTCCCGTGCGGTGCAGCTCACTGGGTGGGAGCCCGTGGCAAAGGGGGTGCCCGACGCAGGGAGGCACGTGATGGTGGGGACCAGGGTGACGGCGTCAGTCGCTGACACGGCTTGGGCAAAGGTGACGACAGTAGACGCTGGGGAGGTTGCCTCCACGATAAAGGGGGGCGTGGGGAAGGTGAGGGTGGGGGTGGTCTTGTCGAGGACCACAAGGGTGAAGGGGAAGGCAGGCGACACATTTCCCGCCTCGTCGGTCGCAGTGCAAGAGCCGGCGGTGGTGCCGACGGGGAAGCTGTGGCCGGACGGGTCGATTTCGCCGTCGCCATCGCTCAGAGTGCCCGTGATTGTGAGGTCGGCCGCGGGCGTGATGTCATCAGTGGCGGTGACGGCTAGGGCCACCACAGCGGTACCGGTGGTGTCGTCTGCGGCCGTGTCGGTGGTCGGCGCGGTGATGGCTGTGACGGTGGGAGGTGTGGTGTCCAGACGGTAGACTTGGTAGGAGACGGTGGGCCCGATGCCAGAATTGACCAGTCCGTGGTGTATCGGACCTTGATGTACTGGAGCGTGGTAGAGAACGAGAGGTAGCCAGTGGCGTGGTACAACAGATTGTCGTTGATGTCGTACACCATGACATAGTCGAAATTCGTCTCAACTCGGCCCCTGCCAGGGCAGGGTTGGGGCGGTCGGGAGGGGGTCGGAGTACCTTCGACCGAGTAGCCAACCCAACCCTCCCAACCTGCCCGACCCGACCTGTTTCCGTTGCGCAAGCAAAAACGCAGCCTCGCTTTGCGTGTCTACTCATGCAGCCTATCCCGCGTCAACCCAACCTGCCGTAACATGCCCGATCTGGAAGGATGACACCGCAGAGCCAACTGGAGGCGCGAAGCTGAGGCAGGTGTGGTGTTTTTCTACAGTTAGTCTGCGCTGAGTGTGCCCGCCCAGTCTTATTTGTCGGCACGCATTCTTTCACCAACTGACTGCCCCGTCGAGGGCCCCCTTCGCAGGCAGGCTGCCTAGGCAGGTGCTGGGTTGTGGCCATCCTAAGCCCTCCACCTTGACTTCGCTGTACATTGGCCGCCTACAAACCGTGAGGTGTGCGGAGGGAGGTTGATACCGTCACTGCCCGAGAGTAGACAAGCACGAGGGGCGGGCGCACTGCGCGCGGAGTGTCGTTTGCACAGGTTTCAAAGAGTGGGTTTCCGGCCGGCGGCGGAGCCGCTTGAACGCCTGGCGCGCGTGTACCGACGCCGCCAGAGCGAGTAAGGAAGAGCCGCTGTGTGTAAGAGCCAATCGCGCTATCATGTGGGTGTGTGTTGTTGCCGCCGTCGCGGCAGGTGCCGCTTGCGTTGAGGCCGTGAGCCTACCCAGCCTAAGGTCACCGCAGGTGCCCCAGGGCACCCCTTACCCCTTAGCGATTAGACAAGAGGCCGCAGCGGACAGCGGGCCTGCGCCGACACCCAACGCGCTGACTGTGCACGATCAGCACAGGATTGGTGGGGTCGAGCAGGTCTCTGAGGCGAGAGGCTGACACCAGCCAGTGTCCTGGAAGTGGCGGTCCTTGGACAGGGCTTGCCGGAGCTTGTCCCTCAGGGCGTCAGGGCTCAGGGGGAGGAGCATGTGTAGGCCCGCAGGGAGCATACGGCAGCACTTGCTGATCGGTACACCAGGTGCGCGCGACGGGGCAGCGGGAAAGCGGCAGGCGGGCAAGGGTGCGCGGCGTGACTCTCCGTGCAGCAGGGCATACACGCACAACGCACGATGGGCGCGCACAAAGCTGCTCAGCTCATGCAGCAATTGTTCAATCCGTTCTGTGAGGGGCTCGCAGCGCAGGGGCTCAGACACGTCAGTGCTGCTGGCGGGTGGACGGGGATCGCGGGTTGGATGGCGACATGCGCATATGTTAGCGCGCGGTGTGTCGGCACACAGGGCAACAGCCTTCCTCGCAGGACAGTTCAAGCGCTACGCGCTATGACAGGGCTGGCCAGGGCATTCTGCATTGACGCCGTACACCCGTACAGCAGTCCCCGCACAACGCGTTCTCGCGCTGGTGGCAGTGGTCTTACGGTGTTATGGACGACTCTGACCTTGCCTTGCACGCCGGACACCCGGCCCCCCTGGCCTGACTTATGCTATGACGTGCGCGACCCAAGCAAAGAGCACAATGCTGTTGACAGGGTTGACGACGTGAATTCGGGCCACGCAAGTCGAGCTGTGGCTCGGCAAAACCGCGCATGGACGATGTCGTCCAGCGCTCTGAGAATAACCCGAGCGGCGCACATACCGCCTTGCCTGCGTCTGCATCCCACCCCGCCACACCAGCTTTGCCGTGTGGCCCATACACTCCCAAACGCCATCCATTATCCATCCCCCCATCCATCAGCCCCGCTCCAGCTCCTCATCCCCGCCCCCGCCCCGCCGCCGCTTCCCGCCCTTGCCGCCCCGGCCCCCCTCGCCGCCCTCGCCCTCCCGCGCCCCGCCCACGCCCAGCCCGCCGCCCCGGCTCGCGTCCCCCCCGCGCCCCCCCGCACGCAGCTCCTCCTCCCACGCCTCCACCTGCTCCCGCCCGATCCGCTCCAGAGCCGCCACGGCTTCAGCGTCCGAGCCCGCATCCCACAGGGCGGCAGCGATAGCCTCGTGCGCGGAGGGGTGCTCGCACCTCAGCAACCGCTCGGCCCAGCCCAGGCCCTCGCGCGTCTCGCCCAGCCGCTCGTCCACCAGGTCCGTACGGGTCATGATCAGCGGGTGGGACGAGCTGCCGTACACGGACTCGGGCAGCGAGCGGTAGCTGAGCGAGGGACGGGGGCATCGAGGAACGGAAAGGGGAGGGGAGATGAGTGCCGTACTGGAGAGAGGCCGCACAGGCGGGGGCTACAGGACCCATGGCCTGTCGATCCCCCTGGCGCGCAAGCCATAGCAAAGGCAGGCTGATGAACATCAGTATTCGGGGGCAATTGAAGACCATGCGTGCCCGCACAAGCCAGGGCTAGGACGGCCGCTTACCGCGTGAGGAAGTCAAAGTGCCAGGGGAAGAAGTACCAGGCCTTCCTGCGGCCCCACTCGTCGTCGCCAAAGTGCTCCTGTGGGGAGGGGGGAGGGGGGGTAGCAGCCAGGGCCCGGCGCCGGATGGTGTCGGCACCAACTATGGATGCCCCAGCTCGTGCCGTACGTGCGCCCCCGATCTGCGCACCTTCATGTACGACACCAGCAGGCGGTACACGCCCACGCGGTCTGCCGCACTCAGCTGCAGCTCGCGGCCCTGCGCGGAGGGTGCGGGACGCGGTGAGGCGGGAGGGGTTGCCGCCGTGGGCGTGTGGGGCGCTGCGTGCCGCCTGCCTGCGGGACGCGGTGAGAGGAGGCTGGGGAAGGAGCCCTGGGCCTGGCGTGCTGTTCCCTAAGCCACCCGCCCTGACCTCTCGAGCTCCCCGATCGTTGAAGGATCCCGGTGCCTTTGCACTGTACCGGGTTCCGGTCCCCTCGGCCGGCACTGCAACACAACTGCAATCCGCCATCCCCACCGCGCTCCGGTGCTGCCAGGCACACGCACCTCCTTGAACTCCTGGAAGATCCAGGGCTTGATCAGCGCCCCCCGCCCCGCCATCACCGCAAGGCAGCCCTGGGGGCAGCGGAAAGGGACGGACGAGGAGCGTGCTCGGGGCCAAGCGAGTGTAGCGGAAGGCTGGGGGCACGCACCATACGCGACTCTGCGCGCCCCTCTTCGTGCAGGGGCCAGCAAAGCCCACGGCACCGTGGGACCTGCTGGGACCTGCCACGCCACGCCCCTGCTCCCCGCACGCACCGACTGCTCCAGCCGCGCCCGCGCCTCGAAGTGCGTGAGGATGTCTCCGTTGCCGATGATGGGCATGGGCGAGGAGCGCGCCACACCGCCCACGCGCTCCCAGTCGGCGGCCTTCTTGTAGCTGAAAGGGGGAGAGGGGGTTGGAGGGGGTGGCGGAAGTTGAGAGGAAGCTCTGCAGTTGTAAGCAATGAGGGCCCGGCCATCCCCGGGAGGCCCCGCCGCTCCCGCGCACCCTCACCGCTGCTCCGCCGTGCGCCCGTGCACCGTCACCGCCGCCGCCCCCGCCTTGTGCAGCAGCTCCACCACCCGGTCCACGTTGATCTTCTTGTCGTTCTCGCCCAGCCGCACCTGGAGAGAGGTGGAGGGGGGGTGCGGGAAGGGTCGGCACCTGACGCCTGTGCACCTGTCACCACCGACTCAAGCCTTGCTCCGCCCTACGGCCGGCCCTCGCCCCCGCTCCTATCCTCCCCGCTCCTATCCTCCCCGCCTCTATGCCCCCCGCTGCAACCCCACCTTGACGGTGACCGGCAGCTCCGACCCCGCCGCTATGCCCGCCACCATCTTGGCCAGGGACAGGGGCTTGCGCAGCATGGCGCTGCCCATACCGCGGCGGGTGGCCTCGAAGATGGGGCAGCCTGGGGGCAGGGGGGCCGGAGGAGGGGGGCGGAGGAGGGGGTGAGCGATGCCCGGTAGACCGGTATGACTAGCAGAATGGGCTTTGCCCGCAAACGCCTCCAGGACCATTAGGCCGCAGCACGCAGCCCCCATCGGCGTGTGTTCCCGTTATAACTAGGTTGATCGATAGACTGGCTTTGCGCGCACACCCTCTCCACCCCGCCCCACCGCAGTTGATGTCCATGAAGGCGGCACCGCCCTGCGCCAAGGGAGGAAGGGAGCGCAGGGTGTCAGGCAGGTGGGGGCGAGGCAGAGCTGACAGAGCGGATTTGACTGCCCCTTCACGAGCTCCCCAGAAAAATACTGCAGAGCTCTTGCTCCCGCGCTACACGCCGGGTGCCACGTAGAATCGCAACGGCCGAAACCCCACACCCCACCTAGGCACCCCCACCTCGGCCGCCATTTTGGCTGCCGCCATTCCGTCATCGATGGTCTTGGTGGCAACCTGGGGGGGAAGGGGGGGAAAAGGGTAGGGAGGGCAGGGAAGAGCAGGGGGGAAGGGCACTCAGCGATCGAGGTGACCCCCAAGGGGGTGGGCCACGCACGTAAGGGCATGGAGGGAGGGCCATTCAGGGTTGACCCCTGAGGGAGCAATGTCAGGGGACCCAGAAGGGCGCCCCACGCCCTGCCTCCGCACCTGGAAGCCGAACAGCTCCTCCCCCTTGGCCCGGTACAGCCGCGCACGCTCCACGCGGTCGCCTGGGGAGGTCGCGTTGGAGGGGCGCTTTTCTCAGACGGCGCTACGTAGATCCAAACGGCACTCTGCCAGGCGCGAAGGCCTATGTACCAGTTTGCAAACTGGTGCACCGCCCCGCCCAACTTGGGCAAACGTACAATGCTGTACGGGTGCCGCCCTCCCGCCTCGCCCTTCTGCCCTCCTGCCCGGGGCCCTCCCATCCCCCCCCCCCCACACACACACCCTTGAGCAGGGGCTTGGTGAAGGCCATCTCGCTCATGGTCACCTCACAGCCGAAGTGGAGGCACAGGCGTCGGAAGGGCACATTGCCGCCCTGGGGTTGGAGGGAGGGGGTGGACGGGTTGGAGTTTGTTGGGGAACGGCCACGACGTTGCGAGCTGTGGCGGCAGGGCCTGAGCCTGGCCCCCAGGCCCTTGAGCCCCACCCCACCAGTGACCCCGCCCAAGAACAAAAGCACACTCCACCTTGGTGAGCGGCGCCAGCACCAGTTTCCCCTGCAGCCGCTTGGCGAACGCAGCGTTGCGCTCGCGGACCCAGGCGGGCGCCTGCGGGATGGAGATGGAGGGCCGTCAGGGTGGCCGTGTTTCCCCACACGGCTTCACATTTGGGATATGCTGAGCTTAGAGACGCAGGGCACAGAGTCGGAGCTCTGCTCCAGCTGACGCGAGCTCGGTGTGCGGTTGCGAGCGCACCTCATAGTCCCAGTCCGCGTTCTGCCCCGATGTCGAGGGCTCGCTGGCCACCTCCTCTGGTGCGACCGCTTCAACTGCTTCGGCGGCCCTCGTGCGCAAGCTCGCAGCTCGGCGGCCTCGGCATGCAGCCGGCACCAGCGGCCGGTGTGCCGGGAGGCCCCGGTGCTGTAACTTAGTCAGCATGTCTAAGCAGATTATACACTTAACTGAATTCCGTAGACCCTCCTTGACCTCGTCAACGGAGTCCCCTGCCCGTCCCCGCCGCACTGCGTGCGGGTTCCTGAACCCCCCGGCTCTCCCCGCTCCACCACATCGCGCGTTCTCTTCGTCCCGCTTTGACCATCCGCATCCCCCTACCTGCCAGATAGTCAGGCACCAGGCTTGCGCCTGAAAGATGCACAGGCAAGCACTTCTCAACTGGTGAGAAGGGTGGCTCGACGGCCCCGCATGCCCCGGAAGACCGGAACCCGGAGTTTGTGCCTATTACATAGCATCGTCTTGCCGGGCCGGCGGTGAGGCGGTCTGGAGTTACCAGGCATGGGCTTTGCTCTAGGCCCAGCACGGCCCTCGCCGGGTCCGGCCCGGCCCGATCGGCCGTGCCTTTTAGAGGGACCTTCGTGCATAACGTCTAGCTTGTAATAGGCTGAGCTCACACATACAAATCACGCAGCTTACTAGGCGCGCGAGAATGCATCGCTCCCTTCACGACTCAGCGGCCTCCGCGGTTTGGAACAGTTCCGCGCTTCATCCACTGCAAGCCAACCTTGATTGTATGCTTTCACAGCTTCAGCTCGCCGACAAGCTGGTCGCCAGAGTGACAGCCCAATCCCAAGACAGCATGGCGCAAGGGCCGGGCACACTCGTCGCGCTGCAGGTAAGAATCAAGCCTGGTGCTCGCGAGCGGGCGCTTCAAAGCGCGGAAGCGCGAGTCGCGGGCCCGGTCCGTCCAGACCACGGTCGGGGTCCACGAAGTCCCCGTCCGTGGGCCCCGCGGCCGGCCTGGGGCCAAGCCCGCGTCCTCGACGGACCCTGCGACGGGCCCCGAATCCTGAGTTCGCGCCCTCGCTCCCGTGCCTTCCCCCAGAACCTTCAGGAGCGCATGGAGAGCTGCCTCGGTCTGCTGGAGGCGCTGGAGGGGAGGAGCACGTGCGTCAAGGTCGTCTTGGCAGGCGAGTGTGGAGGTCCCGAGGGGAGGTCCAGGGGGAAGGGGTCTGGGGCAGGGCGGTCGGACGAGGGGCCGCACGGTCGCACAACTGGTACAACACAAGCGCTCCTGACCCCCATCCCTCATGCACAAGCTCCTCCCGGGTCCTCTGCACTGCCCGACTGACCAGGGACTGACCGTCCCTTACAATGCCAAACTCGCCCCTCTCTCGCTGGGCCCCCCTCTCCCGAAACCCCGCAGACGCCTTCCGAGACCAGCTGCACCAAGCCACTCAAGACCTGGCCACCGCTAGGGCCGCGATGCACATAGCCATGGCGGCCGAGCGTACGGCACAGCAGGAGGAGCAGCAGCGCGGGCTGAGCCGCGGGCTGAGCCGGGCGTTTGGTGCCGTACGGCCGGGCGTCGTACGGCAGGCCAGCACCCCAGCCATCTTTGATCAGTCAGGGCTGCTAGACTCGCCCGTTGGGAGATCGGTTGGGCTGGGCAAGTCGCGGTTTGGATCGGCTACGCGTGTGTTCTGAGCAGGGGAGGGTGTGGACTGTGGAGGGGGTAGACGACATCAATGACGCGGAGCGCTTAGTGGAGAGGGTGTAGCGACGGGGGAGTAGGAGCGAGGCTGACAGTTGCTGGACCTGGAGGGTACCGAGATGGCGGAGAGGAGTCAGAGGGCGGCAGGGCAGGGCCTGAGAGCTGAACTCGTGTTTTGGGCTTGAGGTTGACCCCTTGTGTTGGGCTTGGCTTGGGGGAGATGTTGACCCTGGAACCCGTCTACAGGCTGCGTCGAGGCGTCCGGGTCTGCAGGTCATTCGTGGCCATATGCCCATATCAATCGCTGCGCTATGGCCACAGGCTTTGTAAGCCGTGTCCCTAATCTCCCTATGCACCAATGCCGCCGAGCCACTGGGGAAGCACTCGAGAGTGCACGCAGTCGCGTTCCGCGGTCAGGACCAGAGCCCTTGAAGCCCTGACAGCCTTCGTCGAGACCAGCCCATACCGCCCGTCCGTCCACTCAGCCCGCCGCAAGCCTCCTAGCCCGCACCAGCGCCCGTCCGCCTGCCGCTTCCCAGTCGGGTCAACCGCATCACCATTACACATCGCCCACGCCTTCAAGCTCCGTGCAGTGCCAGGAAGCCTCGTAGCTGGTGTACTGCGTGCGAGGGCTATGCCCTCCTCCCCAGTCACCTGCGTATCCCCACTGCCAAGGCCCCTCCGCCACCACTCTCCCAACCCACGTCGCCTCTCCCCAGCCACTCCACTCCCCCCTCATCCCCCTCCCCCTCCTACTGCCCCGCCGCCAGCACGTTGTTGATCTCGCCCAGCACATTGATGCTCCGCTTCCCGCCCAGCGCCGCGCCGATGCCCCGCTCCGCCAGCGCCTTGAGCCGCCGCGAGCGCTCCACCAGCGCCGCCACGCGGGGGGCGGTGCCCACCAAGGCCCCGCGCGCCTCGTGCCGCCGCGCCGTCACGTCCTCGGCGGCGCGCAGCAGCTTGGCCTCGGCCCCCGCCTGGCGCTGCAGGGAGGCCTCCAGGCGGTCCAGGTACCTGACAGGGGGGGAGGGGGAGGGGAGGAGGGAAGGTGGGACGGGGGGTCAGAGGGTAGGGGGATGAAGGGAGCGGGCGCGGAGCGACATAGCGCCGCCTCGGCTTGGGTGGAAAGCTCTCAGCCATCGTGTGTTCTGCTGCGGGGGAACGACTGCCGTGCTCCCCCCCGCAGCCCTGACGTCTCTTGCCGTTCCTTGCCGCCCTCCCCCTTCGTCCCCACCCCCTCACCGCTTGCTCGTGGCGATGAGCAGCAGCTGCCGGAACCGCGGGGAGCCCAGCTGCGCCAGCACGCCCCCCACCGCCCCCAGCCACCCCGCCACGGCGCCGCCGTCCACCGACGTAACGCTCACGCCCTCGGGGGCGGCCGCCGCCAGCGCCTCGCCGCCCGCGGAGGACAGCTCGGCCTTGCGCTACCGTTGGGAAGGGCCCAGGGGGAAAGGGTGTGTGGGTAGGTGGGGGGAAGTCTCGGGGATGGAAGACGCAGGAAGAGACGGGGCGGTGGTAATGGGCGGCGGGCTGCCACGCCCCGTCATCTCTGCTGCTGTACGCTCCTGACCGGAACCGGTCGCCGAGGGCCATACCTGCCTCTGTCCCTACCCCTACTCGGCCCCATGGGCAAGCGCAGCTCCAGGCGCGGGCGCAGGCGGACCAACAAGCCCATCAGGTCCCTTACCCGCCCCCCCATTCCCATTCCCACGCCAGCGCCCCCCGCCAGCGCCCCCCCCATTGCCACGCCAGGCTCTCCAGCGCCCCCCGCCACCCCACGGCCTAACCCCACCGCCCGCCCCCATCCATACCACACAACCCACATCAACTCCCCACCCCCCACCACCACCCCACCTGCGCCAGGAAGGCCCTTAGCTCCATCAGGTCATCCACCAGCCTTGCCCGGTACTCCCCGTCCCGCTCCAGCCGCGCCGCCGCCACGTCATCCGGGTCGCCGCTGGCGGCACCGCCAGCCGCCGCCACGTCAGCTGCGTCAGCGGCGGCGCCGGTGCCGGCGGCGTTGTTGGCGTTAGCGGCGGCGGCATCGCCGACGGCGTCGACCTCAATGTCCCAGTCGATGGCGATCGGGGCCGCGGCGGCGGCAGCGCCGCCGTCAGCGTCGCCGCCGGGACCGCCGCCGCCGCCAGTGTCTGTCATGTCGAAGTCCCAGTTGATCCCGCCGCCGCCACCGCCGCCGTCGCCGTCGCCGTCGCCTCCGGCGTCCGCCGTCGCCGCCCCCAGGTCCCAGTCGATGTCAACCGCCGCCGCTGGAGCGGCAGAAGACGAAGCGTCGGCTGCGCCGCCGCCAATGTCCCAGTCTATCCCGCCCGCCGCCGCTGACGTGCTGGCCTCCGCCGCATCGTCCTCGGGCGGCGGCGGCTGCGTCTGCCGGGCCCGGATCTCGAAAAGGGTGGGCAGCATAGAGGCTGGCTCCAGGGGGGGACCCGCCGCCGCCGCCGCCCCCGCCGCCGCCGCCCCCTTGGCCACCCGCGGTGCGTGCGCGAAGCGAGTGAATGCGGCGTAGTAGTCGGCCGCCGCCTGGAGGGCACGGCAGGTGTCGTACCGGACCGGACAGAACCGGACAGGGCAGGGCAGGGCGTCATGCACTACGAGGGCTCCATTGCGCCATAGAGCAGGGCGACAGCACTCTGAGGCGGCCGGGCCTGGTGAGTGGTAGCCCGGGTTCCCGGCTGCAGCCGCGCCATGTCAGCACTCCTCCCGCTTCCGCCACCTCGCCACCCCGCCATCTGCACACGCAGCTCCCGCCTCCAAGCTCCCCAGGTCCGCCCCTCCTTCACCCTCTCCCTCCTTTTCTCCCTCTCCCTCCCTTCCCCTCCCCTCCTCACCTCCTCAACGCCCCTCCCTCAAGCCTACACCCCCTCCCCCAAAGCCACCTTGCCCTCACCTCCCAGCAGCCCTCCCTCCCCTCTCCCCCCCCCACCTGCAGCCGCGGGTCGTGCAGCCCCGCCACCACGCCCCGCATCAGCCCCGGCAGCTCCCGCCCCAGCGCCCGGAGCTCACTCCGCACCGCCACGCCCTCAATGCCCAGCTTCTTGCACTCCTGGGGTGGGTGGGTGGGTGAGACGCGAGGGGTGGGATGAGAGGCAGGGAGGGATGAGAGATGGGGCGTGTTCTGGGGGTGGCGTTGTGCGGGACTCACGAGCGACCCTGCAGAGCCCCACAGGACCCCAGGGCCCCACGGAGACCCGGCTGAGCCACGGCCCCCGCACCGCGTCTTCGACCCCAAACACTCCACTCCCACCCATCTCCCCTCCTCCTCCTACAGCCCCCTCCCCCCACCTCCTTGTACTTGGCTGCGCACGTGGCCGCGTTGCGCAGGCACTCGGCGTGCTTGCGCTCGCAGTCCTGGATCTGCTGGTTGAGCTTGGCGGCCTGGGGGGAGCAGTGGGGAGTGTGTGTGGGGGGGGATGTTGAAAGCCAAGGGCGTGGCGGAGGGAGCCACGGTAGGCAAGCACTGCCCAAGCCATGCTTGCTCTCCCATACAAGCGCCTACTTGCCCTGAAGGCCGCCCGAAATCCCCCATCCCTGTCTGCTTGCAGAGGAAAGGGGTCCCACCGTCTAGACCCCATCAGCCCTTGCCCGGCCTCCCCGGCCGCCACCCCCGCCCCCCACCTGTTTCCGCAGGTAGGGGATCTCGAAGTCCACGTTCTGAACTAGCGCCTGCCCGCACTCGCCCAGGTACACGTCTGGGGGGCGTAGGGAAGGGAGGATAGGACGGGGTAGGGAGGTAAGGGCGAGCATTGAGGGTGCTGGTGTGGGGCCATTGGGGTGCAGGGCCAGGGTCTCGAGCGAGGCTCAGGGGGTGGCCGAGAGGCGGGTGGAGAGTGGCGGCGGCAACAAAGGCGCCGCAGCGAGAGGCGTCCGTGTGTTTGGGAGGGGGAGCATCTGCTGGACATGGCGGCACCGCTGCGGTTGCAGCCGTAGCCAACAGCCCCCCTGCCAGACTTCCAGCCAGAAGGCGGTGGGGCCCCCGCGAGAAGGCAGGTCGGGGCTTGTCCTGCCACGACTCCTAACTGGGGCCGTCAGCCTCGAGTAAGGCCCCGCACGCGGCGGCCGACAAGCCGAGGCCGCGTGGGGGTATGGGCGGGCCCAACCTCCCCCCGAGCCCCCGACGACGTGCGTCGTCGGACCCCACCCCCGCCCTCACATTGCTTCTCGTACGCCTTCACGATCTTGTCCCACGTCCCCGCCGGCCCCGACAGGCCGCCAAACAGGCCGCGCTCGGCCGTGCTCGCGAGCTTGTCCCTGATCTCCACCGCCCGAAGGTAGTCCATCGATGCCTCGGGCCCATCGGATAGCCCGTTGAGCACCTCGGCGGGCACCTCTTTGAGCGCGTCAGCCGCTTTGGCCTGGATCACTTGCAGGCGCTTGTGCCAATCCTTGGGGATTTTCTGGCGGGTCACCTGCAGCCAGACCGGTGAGTTTAAGCTGCTGTAAACTTGCATACGTCACCGGTAGTGCTCTAGCTCCCTCCACGAGCGATACTGGACCGGCCGCTTGTCGCTCCTCGCCAGCGTGCTCACCAGCCACTCCGTAAGCTTGGCATAGTTGATATCTAGTGGTAGCGAGGCCTCCGGGCGGTCAACTCCCTCGCCTACGAGTCTCGCAACCAGCGGTTCACTCATTGCGCCCGGTCGCGCTTTAAGTTGCCCAGGGCTGGCAGGTGAGACCCTGATTGTGGAAGTGTGCGGTGTGATACAACAGACCGAGTTGCGAGAGGAGGAAGGAGACGCGTCGGTTGCCGGCCGTTGCCCTCGGCACGAACCCGACTCCCTTTCCCCTCCTATCTGTCCCACCTCTCCCGCCTCTTCCAGACCTCCCTGGCCTCGAGCCCATACACCACTAAGAGCACGCCATGCCTACAGCAGTCTGAGTCCACAGCCTGCCTCCTGTTAAGCCGCGGCACTTGCAACGCCTCGCCCAGGCCCTCCCCTGCCGGTGGCCCGGTGCCCCACGCCTGCGCTACGCCCCAAGCCGCGCCCGCGCTAGCCCCCCGGCTCTACCCCCCCTCCGGCGTGCCGCTGAACCCCGCGCCCGCGCCGGGGATGGGCACGCGGCCGCCCCGCCCCGCCTCCGCCTCCCCCTCCGCCCCTCTGCCCCCGAGCAGCCGTGCCACCGCCAGCAGCGGCCAAAGCAGCAGCGGCGGCTCGGGCGGGATGACGCGGGTGAGCTCGTGCACCGCAATGAGGCCGCGGGAGTCGAACCTTGGGGGTGCAAGGGGGGAAAGAAGGGGGAGAGGCGGGGTAGGTGGGAGTGGGCCACACGGAGGTAGGGCAGCAGCGGGGCCAGCGGGTTGGGACTGCGGAGAATGAGGGCCGGAGGAGTAGGGTTGCACCTGGTCTGTGCCCCCCACTGCCCGTGTGCGCTCACCTGTAGGTGGATATGACCTCCACACACGACTCCCCGGCCCACGGCAGCCAGGGGTGGGCCGTCGCGCGCCACCTCGCCCGCAGCAGACCCCCGCCGCTGCCGCCGCCATCCGAGCCGCACCCTCCGCCGGCGGCGCCCCTGCCGCCGCCGCCACGGCCGCCCTGGGTGCGGCCATTGCCGCCGTCACCGTATCCACCGAAACCGCCGTAGCCCCCGCTGCCGCCGCCGCCGCCCCCGCCGGGCCCCACTGGACTCCAGAGGCGCAGCAGCTCCACAGCGGATGCGCGGTACAGGGCCCGGGCCAGGCCGCGCATGATGCTGGGGCGGGGGGCCGTGGGGTGGAGTGGGGCGTCAACTCTGAAGACGTACACACGCGAGTGGAACGAGGGCACCGATCTCATCTATAGGCTACCCTGACCCGCCCCCTGCTCCCCCCCACCCCAGGGTCCGTTCCCCGCGCCCCACCCCCCACCTCATCTACTGCTGGTAACGTGGGCGGCACTGCTTCCCTGGCTGCTTAACCCGTCGCACTACCGGCTGGGGGGCTTGACCCGGCTAGCTGCACGATCCATTGACCCCTCACGCCGCCCCACACCTGTGCAGCAGCTGGTATCCCCTCAGCCCCCGCAGCGGCGGCCCCCAGGGGCTCAGCAGGGCCAGGTCGGGGCGGTAGATGGACCAGCGCAGGGGCCGGGCCAGGACCTAGGGGAGGGTGGTGGGAGACAGAGGCAGGGACAGAGGTTTAAGGTAGGCCGGGGAAGGGAGGAGAGGGGTGTGAAAGGCAGGGCAGGGCGATGAGACACTGACAGGGTAGGGTAGGGGAGGCCGGTGGGGACCTTGCCCGCCGCACAGTTGAGCCCAGAGACTCCGCGCCCTTGTGCCCACCTGCGGAATGTCCTCACGCAGCACTCGTACGGCAGTGCCGTAGTTGACCAGGTACGATGCTTCGTCGCCGCCGCCGCCGCCGTCGTCGTCAGGGAGCCCACCGCCGCTGCCGCCGCCAGTCGATCCTGCGGCGGCCCTGTCTTCCCCCGCCACCGCCGGGCTCACCCTGCCGGCTCCTGCTGAGCCGCCACCGCCGCTGCCATTGCCGTTGTCGGCGGCGAGGGCGGCAGGTGCCGCCACCCCCACCGCCCGACCCGACGGCGCCGCCGCCGCCGCCGTCGCCACAGACAGCACGGCGCCCTGCCCTGCGCCACGGCCGGCGGCCTGCGCCCTCACCGCCTGCTGCTGCCGCTGCTGCTGCTCTGGGGCAATAGAGGGAGGAGGCGAGGGAGGAGGGGGGGAGCCGCGGGCGCCTCGCGACCTGGCCGCTGCGGCCACCCGGGCCGCCGCCGTCCGCAGGGTCGACACAGCCATTGGCTCGCAGTAGCTCATGGCCTCCGCTGCCCCCGCTGCGGACCCGGGAGGCGGCCCGGCGGCCCCGCCTGACGCGGCCGAGGCGGCCGGGGCCGGGCCGCGCGTGCGCGTTAGGCGCGGCGCGCGCCCCCCTGCTGCTGAGGGCCAGGCAAGCGAAGAGCTGCGACCTGCTACTGCGAGTTCTGCAGCGGCTCTGTGAGGCAGGTGCGGGGGCCCTGCCGCAGCGCGAGGGAGCCGCCGGGGCGCGCCGAGCGCCGCGCGGGGTCGTAGCGGCGCTTCGGCTCTGAACGTCATGCTGGCTAGTGCCCGCCTTCGCTGCCTAATCCTGTGGGCAAGAATGATCTGTTGTGCGGCAGCACTACGCGAGGGCAACGTGGGCCGCCGGGGCCTTGAGCAGATCAGAGGTGACCTGCGGGTACCCATCTGGCGTCGAGGCAAATGGGGATCGACTCGCATGAGGGGTCCTGAAGGGGTCTGACGGGGAGCAGCCTGCACTCCCCACTCACTTCGTTCCTTCCTCCCACCCTCTTGCATCCCGGTTGCATCCCGGTTGATGCCCTGCTGCACCTTGACGGCACATGTGTACTGCGCAGTACAGTACCGCATCTCCAACACGTTTCTACCCGCGAGGTCTTCAACCCTAAACGTTGCCCCCCGTACCAGGAGGTGGACACCGCACACCCGAGGACATGTTGCGTCGGCCACCATGGCCACGCCGAAACATTGCGGCCCTGCGTCAAGTTGTTCTCTTCTACCCTCTATGCCCGCATCAACCGGCCCGGACGTCGCTGGGCATGCCGAGGGTACCCTGCTGCACCTTAGCGGCACACTTGTACTGCGCAGTACAGTACGACACTTGCGACATGCGTTACAGGCAACCTAATGAAACAATATCATGCCCCAGCGTCTATATGTAATACGCACGTTGAGATGAGTCGTTCACCTGCGGAGATAGCGGAGGAAAGGAAGGCCTACAAGAACATCGAGGAACATGCGCTTGAGCTCATCAAGCGAATGAAGAGAGGCGACCGCAAGGTCACCCTCACTGAAGATGCAATTGATTTTGTAGACCTCCTGTCGGGGGCCTGTGGCTTGCTCAACAACGCACCCATGGGCTTGGGCACCGGCTTCACCATCGCGAAAGCCATACTCGGCAAATGCCGAGAAATTATGGAGCTCGCACCTGGTGTCGGTGAGCACCGTATGGGTTGCGCTGCGCAAGGGCGGCGGCGCAGAGGAGTTCGCACCAAGAACCCCACGTCGCCCGCCGTTCCGGGTAGGCCCCGCCCCCAACCCATGCCCCTTCCCCGACCCCTCCCAGCCATGCTCCTGCTCGACACCATCATGGTCTGCGAGCTGCTGGGGACCATCGGCAGGGCGGAGCGGGACACGGAGGACGCGCTGCAGCGAGAGGCACAGGCCAAGGCAGGGGGCTCAGCCCAGCAGGCGGCCGCAAGCACAGCGGCGCAGGAGGCGCTCACCAAACGCAAGGAGGAGCTCAAGGATGTTGGCGGCAAGATCCACACAGAGTACCTGTTCATGGTGAGACCTCAGGCCTGTGCTGCGCTCCTTGCGCCCGGGCTGGCCCGATTGGCCGGGCTTGCCGGGTTGGCCGGCTGACCGTTTGAAGGCGGGTAAAGGTGGGCGTTGGTGTGTCGAGGGACCGCTGTCTTGAGACCTGTTGTGAACTGAGGACGCACCCATGGCCTTTGCAGGGGTCACCGGGGGCTGCACAGCGCACGTCCTCCACCTCTGCCATCTTGCCCCCTCCCCACCCCATCCCACCCTGCAGGCCATGGAGTCTGCCAATGACGTCATCCAGGCCTTCCACCAGATGGGCTGCTTCAAGCGGGGCTTCAAGTCGGGGGGCACCCTGGCGGACATCAAGGCGGCCTCGGAGCTGCTGGACCGGGCGCGGAACCGCATGGTGCAGGTGGGAAGAGGGGTGCGGGACGCAGCGGAGGGGTATGCCACGCCACGGGTCGTTACGAGCAAGAGACGGACGGCATCCGAGGGTATCCGAGGGTTTCATGTGATTACATTTTTGCGACTTCCCTGCTAGGCCATCGTGACCGGCAAGGCGCTGGGTGACATTGCGGCGGAGAGCGTCAACATGAAGGACGCTCAGCAGGCGGGCATGCTGGCGCCAGACGGCTGTGTGATGCTGAGGGCACGCATTGGTGAGCCATCGGGTTTGGAGCGGCCGCTGCCCGAACGCCGCCTTGGCCCAGGCTTGTCGCCGTGAGCCATAACTGCAAGCACGGGCTTGACGGTCTTCCCCTCCGCCCTGCACCGCCTGCAGGCACGCGCGCGCAGCTGTACATGACGGCGCAGGGCGTGGCGGTCCCCAAGGACTCCGACGTGGAGGGCTGGCAGGCGCTGCTCGAGTCGCGGCCGCAGTGCATGGCAATGACCGGCAAGCTGGAGCAGTGCAAGCGCGACGCCGTGGAGGCCTATTGGCACGGCGACGCCGGCAGTGCCCCGGACAAGTCCCCCGGACAAGCCGGCAGTGCCCCGGACAAGCGCAAGCTCGTGTGCGTGTGCCGGCAGCACGGCTCGGGCAGCCCGGTGCTGTCGGGCCACCGCCAGATGCACAAGATGGTGCCGCCAGCGGACCTGCCCGACGTCGAAGACTTGACGGCCTTGCCGGCGAGGACCATCGGGCCGGGGAGCTACGAGCGCGTCTACGGCGTCCAGCGCACGCAGCTGCAGCTGTTGTTCGCCAGCTGGGGTTGGCCGCAGCTGGCCAAGGACGTGGGCTCGTGCGCCTGTCGCGACGCCAAGGGGCTGTGCGAAGCTGACGCCACGTGCTTCAGGGTCGACGCCGCCGCGGCGCGGAGCCTGCCGGGCGCCCCCGAGGACGTGTTTGTGCTGGTGGGCATGTGCGGAAACCACGCCAAAGACAAGGCGTGGAAGAGCGGAGCCGGCGCTGCGTTCGTCACGGTCTACGCAGACAAGGCGCTGAAGGCGGGGAAGAGCGAGGAGGCGAGACAGAAGCTAAAGCGGGACACGCGGGCCCTGCTGGGCCTGCCGCCGGGCCCGGTGCTAGCCGGGCCTGCCCAGGCCCAGGCCCAGGTCCAGGCCCAGGCCCAAGCCTCGGGTCCGAACCCCGCAGGCGTGGGGTCTTCGCTGCCGCCGATCAACTCGGGCGGAGCTCAGCCCGCGCAGCCCTCGACGCCTAAGCGGGGGCAGCAGCAGCAGCAACGCCAGCCCTCGCGCCAGCCCAGCAACCGCGTCGCGCCCTTGGGCTAGTGGCGGCGGGCGCTCGGCAAGGCGTAAGCATGGCGGCAGGATGGAGCGGGAGCACGGTCGCGGGCCTGAGTGGTCCTACCTATGGGCATGGTCCTGGCCCATGTTCCCTGCGGTGCAACACCGTGCGTGTAGGCCGGGTGGTGGCGGCGGGGCACGGTCTGCTGGCAGGAGAGGCTCGGGAAGAAGGGCAGAAAGAGACCAAAGCTGAACCCAATCACCAATACAATGATTTACATTGATTAATGCATTCTGTTTATGCACCCCGGCGCTGTAGCGCGGTCGGGCAGGGAGATTCAACCCTTTGATCTTGGTCGGGGTCAGCCGAGAGGCTTGGCCAGGGCCTAGGGGGCTCATTCATGGCTACATAATGTTCCGTTGGATGGGCTGCGTTGGGGTGGTCATGCGCGACAGTGTGAGGCGAGATTGGACAGGGGGCATGCTGACGGACGGGATGGTATAAGAGAGGACTTGGTCAGAGGGGTGGACAGGATGGGATACGAGAGGAACTTGCAGGGGGCTCATGAGGTGTGGGGGCTTCAGGGGTCGGGCATGCACACGCATGAGCGCGGCGGGAAGCCTGGGTAGCGCGAAGGGCTGAAGGGGCATGGACGTACGTTGGCGTTGGCCCAGAACTGATCCCAGAATGTTGGCCGGCTCCGGCGCAGAATGGCATGTGAGGCTGCTGAAGTGCCACAAGTGACGACCGGGAGGGGAGGAGGGCTGCAACGGGTCGTCGGAGGAAGCGGTGGTGGCGTGGTGGGCGGGACTGGTGGCGGACTGCTGGAGATGTTACACGTTAGCGCACACACCGGGACAAAGCCATCGAGCCCCATGCACGGCTTGGGCTCAGGCCGGCACTGACCGCTATCCGTCAACTCATGAGCGTGCCCCTGCCTGTCGAAGCCCAGCCCAAGTAGCTAGGTTACGCGAGGCCTCCTCTCACCCCCTCTGTGTTGCGTGGCCCGTCAGCGCCGCGCCATAACAACAACGCTCTCCGCCAAGTTCTCGTCGAAAGCCCTCTGCGATACCACCGCCTTGCCCTACCTACCCACCAGCCCTACCACCATCTGCCTCTTCCCTTCGGTCCCGGCCTAGTCTTAGGCTCCCAGGAGTCTAGCCTCCCAGCAACGCCTTGCTTTAAGACTTGGATCGGCGTAGCGCCCTCAGCACCCTCTCAGCGCCGTCTAGACAAGAATTAGGGCTGAGCCCACCTCCGCATCCCCGTAGGGACCCATCAGCACCCGGCCGTTATTCCGTTGCTACGACACGACTGGCGGTCCCCTTTGGCCGCACCAAACAAAGTGAGGCCCCTACAGAGAACGCAAACACGACTGCTCGCTGCAGCCAAACTCGACTCAGCTAGAGCCCAGCGCATCGCCGCCGCCGCTGGGCCCGTCGTCAACAACGCTGGATCCGGGCCAATCGCCGCCGCTGGACCCAAGCCTTATGCCGCCGCCGCTGGGGCCAGGCCCGTGCCCCAGCTCGTCAGGCGAAAACCAGGCGCTGCCCTCCACGGCCAAAGGCCCCGCTGGGAAGCGAGCCGCGCCGCCGGTGCCCCAGCAGCAACGCACGCCTCGGTGCGGGGTTCGGAGGGCCCAACTGCCGCTGCCCCTGCAGCCACCCAGCGTCCGGCTGCTGAAGGCGGACGCCCATCTGCCGCCGGCGGCCAGCACAAGCGGAGAAGGGCTGCGTGTCCGCGTCTTGGCGAGTCGGCGCGGGCCCCACATCCGCTGCCGTGGGCCCGGATTCCAGTCTGCGTGCATGCAAGGGCCAGGCCGAGGTTCAGCAACGGCAACGAGCCATGCTCTGCACACACACACCGGCACACGCATATGTACGTATGGCCCGGGACCGCAGCGCGGGAGAACTGATGGGGTGTCAGGTCAGGGGCCACCCACCCGTGCGAGGCGGCAGCAGGGCAGAAGAGGGCTCGCAGCTCCGCGAGCTCCGCCTGCGCTGCGTCTCGGCCCTCCCCGCCGGCCAGCATGGGCCTGGCGAGACCCAAGTCGATCAGTACCACCCTGGGGGGCGGCGGCGGGCCGACGCCATCCGGCTGAGCGGCTGGCCGGTTGGGCGGCGGCTGCGCGCCGCCGCCGTCCGCGGCGGCGCTGCCTGCGGCGGCCCGGCGTTAGGTGGGGCAGGGAGCGGGGTTGGTTGGGGTTGGTTGCGCGACCAGAGACGTACAGTACGGGGCTGGGGAGCGGGGTTGGTTGGGGGCCGACCAAGGTCACTCAGTACGGGGCTGGGGAGCGCTTGGCTTGGGTAAGCAAGCGAGGTGTGCGCGTGGACCCACCGCCGGGGCCCGGCTGGATCACAACCAGCAGGTTGTCCGCCCGCACGTCGCCGTGGAGGAAGCCGGCGGCGTGCAGCGCAGCCAGGGCCTCGGCGGCGGCTGCCTCCACAGCGGGACAGCGGTGCTCGGGGTGCACCTGCACAAGCCAGCGGCAGGGGGCGCACCAGCAGTCAGTGCTTGGGCGAGGCTCGCGCCTTCCGGGCGTGTTTGGGGCTGAGTGCGCATGCCGACCCTGGCAGGAGGACATGGCGGCTTGCTTGAAGGGGGGCTGGAGAGCGGTGCCTTTGCCCTGCACGCCATGCAGTCGCCCCACATGTGTTGCACCTCAACCGCGCCCTCCCTACCCGCGTGCTGCTCCAACCAGCAACGCTAACCCCCGAGGACACAGGACGGACACCGTGGGCTGCGTCACCCCTGCCCCACCCTGTCCAGGCGGTCCATCCAGCACGCCACTGCACGCAGAGGCCACCCGGCTGGTGCGCACCCACCCATGCACCCCCGCGTAACAAGAGGTATTGTGGACTAGTTGATGCCTAGGACGTATGCCGTCCGTCACAGTGCGCCCCTCCTCCACACCGCCGCCCACGCAGCCCCCCGCCCCACCTCGGGGTCCAAGAGCACGCCCCCCTCCACCAGGGCCGTCAGGAGCCAGGCCGACGGCGGGCTGTCCGCAGCGCCCCAGCCGACCAGCTCGGGGAGAAGCGTGCCCTTTGGGGTACCGGCGCAGAGAGGGGGATACCATAAATGGGGCAAGGGGCGGTAAACCACGACTGCCCAGGCAGGCTAGTGCCTGGACTGGACTGGACTGGACTGGACTGGAGGCAGCACCCCTACCTGGTGGCGGGTCTAACCATCCTGCCCTCCTCAACCCACGCCAGGGCGCAAGCGCTAGGTTGCTTTTACTTGGTACAGCACCCCGGCGCATAGCTAGAGCGGCACCTGCAGCGGCCGCACGGTGGGCCACTCGTACACATTCACTTCGTTTCGCAGCAGCGGCAGCAGCGCGGGGTCGACCGTTGCCTTCACCGCCACGGGCCGGCCTCGCCACCTGGCAGTCAGGGCGTGGCACGGTGCGGCGGGAACAGCTTACATGCGCAAAAGACTGTTGCCGTTGCCAGTTTGTGGCTGGTGGCAAGGCCAGATGCGGGCATCAGACAAGCCCCAGAGAGACCCCAGGCGCCACGCCCTGCCCGACCCCCCAAACTACCCACACCCCGGCCGCACGTTGTGGCGAAGATGTTGCCCGTCAAGCCCTGGCCCAACAGGAACTCGGGGTCCGGCAGCTCCTCAATGTCCACCACCTTGGCGCTCGCGCCGCTGGCATCCGCCGCTCCGCTGCTGCCACCACCGCCATCCCCCTTGCCCGCCGCGCGCGCCGTGCCACCCGCTGACGGCGCCGCCAGCCCGAGCCCGGCGGGGAGCCCCACGAGGGCGGCGTCGCCACCTCCGCTGGGTGTACTGGGTGCAGGTCGGGCAGGTGGGGGCCACCGCCGGAACGCCATCCGGCCGCCGGCTGCCTGGCTGCTGAGCCACCAAAGCGCCTGGAGCACGGTCGGGTCCCGCCCGTCGAACGGCAGGCCCCGGGAGACACGCAGGAGGTCGCCGCCGTCCTCGAAGCTGAGGAGCCATGTCACCTGAGGAAGGCAGCGACGCATCGTGTGACAACGTATGTAGTTGCTATGTCCGAAGCTTCCCGGGATGCCGTGAGACAAGGTCCCACGGACCCTCAGCTGTTACGCATCGGCGTCAGAGCCCTAACCACGCACCAACCAGCCCACGCCGTGGGCGCATTGGCATACAAGGGCACTTCCTGCAACGCGTGCGTGCTTACCTTGTACGTCGAGACGACTCCGTAGCGGACCCCAAAGCTGGCCGCGCAGGCGTAGGCCTGCACCACATGCCGTACCACATGCAATACTTTGGTGCACGTGGTGGTTATCGCAATGTACGGCAGGACTAGCAGGACACGTGTCATGGCAGAGGCAGGGTGTCACCTGTGAGATTGTGTTCCGAACGTGGGCGTTGTTGTCGTTCCAGGCCTGTGCTAGCGACGCTACTCAAGCTACTTCGAGGACCTCACTGCACTTCGAACGAACCAGGACAGGCATCAGGCCCAAGCAACGACGAAGGTACGATATGCACGCAGAAGCATGGGATAGCAGGGATACCGTTGCGAGGCGCTCACACTCGCTTAGCCACCAGGAAGCTGCAGAAGGAGTCAACGGGGGCGCCAAGCACAAAGTCGGGTCGCCCGTTCACTCCCTGCGCGTAACTCTGCAGCGTCACTCCCTTGAGCCTCTCGAGGGACAGGGGCCGCATCCACGACACTCCGTAAACCGCTTGGAGCGAGGCCTGCAGGGACAGGCGGCAATGGCAGGGACAGCGGCAGGGGCAAGGCGCCCAATCACGGCAGGGGCAGGGGCCCGGACAGCGGCGAGCAGCCCCGACGTCCCGACCATCCCCAAACCCTGGAACCCAGAGGAACCCTCGCTGGGATCCCCAAGACTCACGTTGCAGCTCATTAGCACCTGGTCCAGCGCGCTTTGTACGGCAGTCTCCGACGACACGATGGACCGCAACCCCGAGCCCAAGGACGGCGGCCCCCAGACGGGGAGCAGGGCAGGCTCCGGCAGCGCCAGCTCTGGAGGCAGGGGGAGCTCCTCCACAACCAGAGGAGACCCCGAGTACGGTGACGGTACGGAGGCGGAGGCCTCGCGCTTGTAGTAGTCGATGGCGGGCAATGCCTGCCACAGAAGCTCTCGCAGGCTGCAAACTGCGATGAGGGCACAGGGCACAGGGCCCAGAGGTTTCGGGTTCGGCGGACAAACCACCATCGTGCCCCCCACGGCCCCCGTCAACGCTCTCCCCACCCCGCGGACCCACCTCTCGGGCACAAGGAGTCAAAGACGGCATCGCCGATTAGCTGCTTTGCCCTCAGAATGTCCCGCCGTTGCGCAACGAGCGGGTCAACCCACAGAAGTTTCCGCTTCTGGTCATCGAGGCGCTCGATGTAGCTCTAAAGTTGGCCGTGGGAAGCCAGCGAGTGCAATGGCAAGTCAAGCGTGCACGGCCAGGCCCAACTCGAGGTTTGCTCAGCTCTTGCAGCATATCACAGCTGAACTACTTGCATAACAAAAAGGCGCCGCAAGGAGCGTTGATGCGCAAGCAAATTTCCTGTGTGCGCCCGCGTGCACCAGCTTCTTTGCAGCAAGGTGAGTGCACCTACGCTGCACAGTAGCTCTGTGAGTGCGAGATTGGGTTTTCGACTAGGCCGTACGACGTACGGCTGCGCCCAAGATGACCCTGACCCGTGGCAGCAGACACTAGGAGGGTCTCGGCTTCGGTGGTGAGCAGAAGCAGCAGCAGAAGTTCTTGGAAGTTCTTGACAGCTGAAGCCGTCCCCGCTCGGGCAGCGCCGCGGACCACCATGAGCCACCACCATGAGCACTAGGACAGGGCCGCGCCAGAGCTCGGGCTCAGAGTACGGGACCCGGGTAGGGGCCTTGCCGTCCAAGTTAGGGAACGGCGTGCAGGAGGTAGGCAAGCCCGTGAGTTTGGCTGCCAAGCCACGGCGTTCAGATGCCGTGCACCCCGCTGCTGGGGTCCCTCATTGCAACTACCTGCCTAGGACTGCTTGATTGCATCTGAAGGAAGAACGACTGCCTTCCCACCCCCTACTGACGACAGACTGAAAAGTTGGGTGCGGAGCGAGTCATCAAGGTCCTCGTTTCTGACGACATGGTGCAAGCGGTATTCAGCGGCCTGCAGGTGGGCAGGTGTAATGGGCAGGATTCCGTTAGCTCGGATCTGCTCGAATCTTGGTCAGAACAAGGTGTGTTCGTACGGCAGTAATCAAGGGCACGCACCAGGCGCCAGCATACGTACGGGGCGCCAGCATGAGCATGAAATTGAGCAAGCAAGCTACGTATACGGTCCTGCCCAAAACGTCTCCGTCCAGGTTCTCCTGTCCCTCTACGTCTACCTGTTCTGGATCCCTAGAGCGGATAAGCTGGATGCTGCCCAGCAAAAGTGCCAGGCTAAGACGACACTGCAGGTGGGGGCGTTGTGAGCGGGCGCATGTATGGTTGCCTGAAAAGGAACAGGCAAGGGCCCTGCACTGTGAGTAGCACCAGGGGTGACGCCTGCTGGGTAGCACGCCGGCCAGCGTCCTAGGAGGCCTACCTCCAGCGTTGCCAGGGGTATCTCATCGTAGGAGTTCCGTATCAACCGACCAACCCGGCTCAATACGCAGGGTCTGGTTTTGACTAATGCGCTGATGCTCAAGATCGTTGGTGGGATCGCCGGCATCGCCTCGCTCAGGCCTGGCCTTCACCGCGCAGTACACCAACAACATGGTTAGTGGGGGGACCCGTGAGCAGTGCCTCGAGCCGCTCGCCTCGAGTCCTAAGGGTTTCTCACGACTTAAGCGCCCCGCCTCCCGCCCCGACTCGCTAACCACCGCTGCCGCTCCACCGCTACGCCGCTAACCATGACGCTGACCACTTTTGCCAAACAGCTGTTCCAGGTGCGTGTGCGTGGGCAAACCAGCCAGGGGAGGGTTCTTCCGGGTTCTGCTCGAGGAACCGCAACCCCGCAAACCTTCCGACCTGGCTGCGCCGCGGGCCTCAGGTCCGCCCCCAATGCGCCTGAGGGCCTCTATGGCGCTCTGGCTGAGTGGCTTAAATGGGACTTGCCCCTGGCTCTCTTCTTCTTCTGCAACATGGCTATGCACATCCTGGGCTATTCTTTGCTCGGGGCCATGAGAGGTGGCAAGTGAGTGCACGGCGCCCCAGGGCGTGGGGGGTGGGGCCGGGGGCCCCAGCTGTACCAGCTGAACGGCTGGCATCCGGGTATACGCTTGGGGCGGAGTCTTAGGTGCCGTGGAGTCGTCCGTACGTGCCACCAAACTCTCTACGGACACGCCCTTGCAGAATGGTATTCGCATGCCTGTGTACAAAATTCGCCATTGAGGTCATCCTTATCGGCGTCTTCCCCATGAGTGAGGCTGGTAAGCCGTACTCGGTTGGGTGACCCCAGGGGTAACTCGTTTGGATACGGTTCAAGTCCCAAGTCCAGGGTCCGCCGGAGACTCCACACACAACCCCTGCTGCTGCCACGCACGCAGGAGACACCACGGCCCCCGTCTTGGCCCTGCCCTCTCCGCCGGAGACAACCCCTGCTGCTGCCACGCACGCAGGAGACACCACGGCCCCCGTCTTGGCCCTGCCCTCTCCGCCGGAGATAACCCCTGCTGCTGCCACGCACGCAGGAGACACCACGGCCCCCGTCTTGCCGCAAGAGCCAGTGGCCCTGCCCTCTCCCATCATCGCTGAGGCGTCCTCATCCGCCGGTACCGTCGTGACCGACACTGCAACCGCCACGGATAACGTCGATGGCGCCGCCAGCCCCACCTGCCCACCCCTCCCCATCGCCATGACCACCGTCTCCTGCAGCGCGACCGATGCAGCGGGCAACACCGCGACTGGCTCCTTCACCGTTACTGTGCGTGAGTACTGGGCGGGCCCAGGACCTACCGGTCAATCGGGGATGGGGATTTGCCGTCAACCTTTGCTTGCTTGGGCATTTCTGACCCCATCCCAGGTCTGGGTCCTATGAGGCCGATCGCGCAGCTCGCTTACCGCACGTATACGCTTACTAACTGCTCCAGCCCTCTTGGGCCCGACTTCCCCACACCCGTGTCCCCACGCCCCCCACACCGCCCGCGCGCCCCCCTCTCACCCCCGGTATACTCATCACAACTGCGCAATAGTAGCCGATCCCGTACTAAGTACAGCAAGCGAGTGCAACCCCGCCCTGCACACAACTTGTACGGACCCGTCACCTACAGCTCGCTTTGCATGCTCCACAGACTCCACTATCCCCCCGACTCCATCCCCCCGACTCCATCCCCCCGACTCCATCCCCCCAGCCCCATCCCCGACGGCCCACGCCCCCCTCCCCGCCCGCCCCCGCCACCCTAACCCTATCCCTGGCCCCCGCCTCCGCCTCCTCCTCCGCCGCCCTCCGAACCCCGCGCAACATGGCCACAAAGATAAGTGGGGCCGTCCGGTACGCGCACCTGCGGGCCACCAACCGGGCGACCATGGCCGGCGCCGCGCCCCTACTGACTCACGCGCACAGCAGCTCCAGCAGCCTGCTGCACCGCATTCGCGTCACCGCAGGCCACGTCGGCCGGGGCTCCCACGCCCGCACCCCCGCTGCCCTCACCGGCGTCGTCCTGCTGCTGGCCTTCCTGTACGCCATCGGCACCCCGGGCGGCTCCGGTAGCTACGCCGTCGCGCCGCGCACCTGCGACGGAGCGCCCATTGGCCCGCGGCCCTCCCTCTCCTCCAAGGGCATCGTCTACGCCTTCTGTTTTGACGGAGATCCCGCCAAACGCCTATACGTGGGCCACACCGTCAAAGATCTGGCCACCCGGCTCCAAGGGCACATCTCCTCCGCGCGCCGAGACTACGGCTACGGTGCAACCCCATGTCCCGTCCGCGAAGCCATCCTCACCTACGGCACCGACAAGCTGTACGCCGTCATACTCCAAAAGCTGCCGCCCGGCGCCGAACTACCTGTACGGCACGCCCACGAGGCGTGGTGGGCCACTGCTCTCGGCTCCCACAGCCGTACCAGCGGTTTCAACGTTGCCCGCATCCCCGTCGCCAATGACGAAGCTGTTTACGGGCCGCCCTCTCTCTCCCCCCGGAGCCCCACCGCCGCCACCGCCGCCGCCATCCCCCGCCGGCCTGCCGTCGCCTCCTCCTCCACCGCCCCCGCTCCCTCCACCTGCCCCAATCACGCCGCCTTTCCACCTGGCCCCAAACGCCCCTACCCGGCCGCCAGCCCCCCCGGACAACCCCGCGGCCGCCGCCGCCCGTGTCTACGGCTCCCGGCACTGGCTCACCCGCCTCCAGCACGCCTTCCGTGAATTTCGCCGCGGCCGCATCCATCCACCTCATGCCCTGGGCCCGCTCCTGCGCTACACCCACAACAACCTCCTCCGCCTATACCTCCACCTCCTCGGCCTCCCGCACCAAGCACTCGCCCCAGACTCCAGCCCTGATGAACGCGCCGGCCTTCTCCAGTCCCTCAAGCTCGCCTACGACCTCCAACGACGCTCCGCCCCTACAGCTCGCAAATACCTGAAGCCAGCCCCATCCCTCCGGCTTCCCGCCACCCTCACCAACCTCGTCTCTCTGCCGCACCTCATCTCCGCCCTCCGAACCCCCGGCGTGGTGTCCGAGCTCCCCGCCAGTCTCCCCCCACCCTCAGCTACCACAGTTAGCCTTGTGGCGCCGCCCGCCCTGGGCACGCTCCTCTGCAATGCCGCCGCCGTCAGCCGAGGGCCGCCGCCCAGTCGCCTGCACGTGCGACCTATTCCCTAACCTGCCTCGCCACCCGGACACCGGCCACATCGTCACGGTCGACCCCAGCGCAGCCCTCACCCCCCACGCCACCCTCCTGTGGTTTATGGGCGCCAAGATGCGACTACCCCCCGTCGACATGCCGCCGCCTGACACCATCGCCAGCCTCCGTCCCTCCCTCCTCCAAACCCTCACCGTCTTCGCCTGCGCAACCCTACGGTACCACCGCCTGCTGCGGCACCGCGGCCTCGCCAAAGCCTGGGCCGCCGCCGCCACTGCCGCCATCCTGTATGCCGCCTCCCCCGCCCAGTTCGCCGACACCCCCGCCGACCTGCGCCTGCCGCCGCCGTCGCTCCCCGCCCCCACCGTAGGCCTGCCCCCCAACTGGCCCACCTCCTTCCCACTCACCCCGCCAACCCTCGCCACCGCCCTCAACGAACTCTCCCTCTTCAAATCCTCCCTCGTCATCACCGTCATGGACAAATGCTCCGAAAATCTCGTAGCCGTCTGCCCCGCCTTATACGACAGGGTCGTACGCGCCGACCTAACCTCCTCCGCCTTCTACCAGCCCCTGCCCACCGCCGGCTATGCGCGCCTTCTTGCGGACACCGGCGCCGCCATCGCCACCATCCCCGTCCCCGCCGGCCTCTCACGCCGCCTCCCGTTCCACCCCGCTGCCCCTGCGCCCACATACTACATGACCTACAAGGCGCACAAATCCCTACCCGCCTACCGGTTCATCACGGCCTCCCCGCAAATCCCCACCACCTCCGCCGCCATCGTGCTCACCGGCGCCCTGCGAGCGATCGACCGCGAGCTCGCCGCCCTCTTCAAGCATTTCATGCCCAACATCCCCGCGCGACCTTTCCACGTCCGTAGCCCCGAGCAAGCCCTTGACGTGTTGCGTGCCGCCTCCTCCCGTCCGGCTCCAAGCAACCCGGCTGTCCTCGCCGGAACCCTCACAACTAGCCCCACGGCCGACGCCGCCGCACCCCCCGCTCGCCCCGCCCCCTCGCCCCCGCCTGAGCCCGCCGACTTCCGCGCCTCCGCAGCCCCGGCCGCCCCCGTGCCACACACAGACCCGCCCATACCCACCAGCCGCCTCCATTACGCCCCCGCCCTGCCCTACATCGCCACCGCCCCCGCCAACACCGCCGTCACCTCCACGTACCACTTCCCCGCCGGGGACCCCAAGCCTCCCCCTCTCCAGCCCCGCCGTGCAGACCTTTGACGTCGAGCGCCTCTTCACCAACCTGCCCCACGACCTGCTCAACGCCAACATTGGACACCTCGTGCGCCTGGTATTCACCGAACTGCACCCCACGGCCGCCCTTCCTCCGCTTCTCCATCCATGACCCCCGCCGCCATCGCCTGGCTGCCCGCCCCCGCCCCCGGCACTCCGGTCCAGCCCACCCCCGCCAGCACGTACACTCTCTCGGCCGCTGACATCCTAAAGCTCCTCAAGACCCTCCTCTCCTCCGCCACCGCCAGCTACCGCGGCGAACACCATCTGCAGGTCAGCGGCGTGGCCATGGGCGCCAACTTCGCCTCCTTCGCCGCCAACCTCGCCCTCGCCTACCCCGAGCTCCAGTTCATGCGCCAGCTGTACACCGCCGCCTTCTCCCCCCCACCCCCCTCCACCGCCACCGGGCATGGACCTCCTCCTTGCCCCCGCCGCCCCCCTCCCCCCGCCCTCGCACTCGATATCCTCCTCGCCTTCGTGAACACCCTACGGTACACGGACGATGTGGGATGCGTCCACAACCCCTTCTTCACCTCCCTCATGTACAACGGACCTCCACCTTCCACGGCTTCCACGGTGTCTACCCGCCAGAGCTCAAGCTCACCCGCCTCGCCTCCTCCGCCCCGACCAACCCGCTGTGCCCTACCTCAACCTTCACCATCACCGCCCACTCACACCCCACCCACCCGTCCCACGTGGTCTACACTTTCGCGCCGTACAGCCTGTTCGGGAGCTCCCCCTTTGCCGCCCTCCCCCTCGCCCGCTACTCCCCCTACGCCTCCATGACCGCCACGCACACCAAGTGCAACGTCGTGGTCCACGCCCTCCTGTCCCACGCCCGCACCCAGCTCGTACCTACCGGCCTTCACCGCCGCTTCCTCCACCACCCTCGCCCGGTCGCATCAGCGCGGGTACCCACCCCGGTCCTTCCTCATTCGCGCCGTACGGACCTTCCACCGCCGCCACCTCGGCACGGTCCCAGGCCACCCCTCCGTCGCCACCCTCCTCCGCCTCGTACCCAGGGAACAGGCAACTGCCCTGACGCCGGCCGCCGCCCCCGCCCCGCCCCTCCCTCCGCCGCCCCCGCTCCCCCTACCGCCCCGCGCCCTCCGCCGCCGCCGCCACTCCCACCACCTCCGCCGCCCTTCCCAGTGCCACCCCCCCTTCCCCCCACCGCCGCCGTTCCCGCCACCCCCGCCCCTGCCCCCCCCGCCGCCCCGCCCCACCCGCCTCCACGGTCCCCACCCGTCGCTGCCGATGCCTCCGCCGCGGCCACCGCTACCCTCCACCGCCTCCGCCTCCAACCAACGCCTCTCCCCCACCCGCGCCGCCTCCCCCGCCGCCTCCCCCGCCGCCTCCCCCACCCCCACCGCCACCCTCCTTCGCCTCCGCCCACGCCGCCCCCGCCACCACCCCCCCGCCGCCGCCACCACCGCCGCCCCCTCCCCCCGCCGCCGTCGCCCCCGCCGCCGCCACCGCCCCCCCCCTCCGCCCCCGCCCCCCACCACCACCCTCACCCACCCCCCCGCCGCCGCCACCGCCCCCCCTCCCCCGCCGCCGTCACCCTCGCCGCCGCCACCACCTCCCCCTCCGCCCCCGCCCCCCCACCCCACCCCCGCCGCCACCACCCCCGCCAAGCCCCAAGCCGCCCCCGCCCTCGCCGCCCCCTGTTCCGCTCCCGCCCCCTATTCCCTCCCCGCCTCCCCGACCACCGCCCCCGCCGCCGCCGCCACGCAGGCAGCCCGTGGTCGTCCTCCTCACCTGCCGCTGGCACCGACTCCACCCCGGCCTCCCCCCGCCCCCCGGATGCCCACCAGACTACCTAGTTTCCGATATGCTCATACAGCGCCTCGCCGAACCCTGGCGACACGCACTGGCCAGCGGGTCCCTGCCCTCGCCCCCACCCTTCGCCCGACTCTCGGCCTCCGCGCTTGCGCACGTCCGCTACCTCCTCCTTGCGTACCCCCCCGACACCCTGCGCATTAACCCTTGGTGCCACGCATGGCTACAAGCCAACATGGACCTGCACCTGTGGCGCCAGACCGCCCTTCCCCAACCGCCGCCCACGCCTACACCGCCAGCGACCCCGCCTTCTCCACCACCCCCCGCCCAAGCCCCCCCCCCGCCACCCGCCGTGCCGCCGCCGCCCCCGCCCCCGCCCCCGCCCCCGCCCCCGCCCCCGCCCCCGCCCCCGCCCCCGCCCCCGCCCCCGCCCCCGCCCCCGCCCCCGCCCCCGCCCCCCGCCCCCGCCCCCGCCCCCGCCCCCGCCCCGCCCCCGCCCCCCCTCCCGCCCCCACCACCCCCCCCGCCGCCACCGCCGCCGCCGCCAGACCCGCAACCGCCGCCGCCGCCCCTCGGTCAGCCGCCACCTCCGCCAGGCCCGCCCCCCGTCGCCGCCGCCCCACCCCAGCCGCCAGCCCCTGCAGCCGCGGCCGCCGCCCCGCCCCCGCAGCCGCCCGGCTGGCCCCCACCGCCACCCAGCGTCCTCGCGTACAACGCCCTCCTGTACGCCCACAACGCAGCCATGCTCGACCACGCCCACAGCGCCGCGTACGACGCGGCCATGCGCGCAGCCGACATCATGTCCCCACCATATGGCGCCGCCGCTGCCCCGCCCGGCGGTGCAGCGCCCGTGCCCGCTGGAGCCGCCGGCCCGGCCCCGGGCGCCGCGGCCGCCGCCCCTCCCGCCCCGCCACCCGCCGCCGCCGCCCAACAACCTCAGCCCTACGGCCCCGACGACGACCTCTGGGACTTCCTCATGCTCGATCCCACCCTCGGGCCGTACGGTGGCTGGATCCGGTATGGCCCCAACGGCACGGCAACAGCACAACGTAGGCGAAGCACAGGCTGCCCGCCGCCGTGTGCGGACGCTCCTGCGTCCTGTTCTCGTATGTGTCTGCGGTTTCCGGTTCGACGTTGGATTCCAGCGTGACCTGGTCGTATGGGGCTCAGCGCTTCGCCCCTCCGTTTCGTTTCCTTTGGCTTTCGGTTTATGCATTTTGTGACAGTCATCCACCACGCGGTGCCCTGGCGTGCTTCTTCCGTTACTGTTGGTGGCTTCAGCTGCTCTGATGGTTGCTTCGGGGACGTGGTGCTATTATGGAGCTCAGCGCATCGCTTTCCGCACCTTTCTGTTGTTCAGCGTATCAGCCTGGTTTTTGATCAGCCACGCGGAGCCGTGGCGCACCCCTGGACGCCTTGCCGGGCGCGGGTGCCCAGTCCTGTGTCGTCTCTGGAGTTCTGTGCTGCGGGGGAGATCGGCCTGTCAGGCCACAGGCTACGTGGGAGCGTGGCCGGGCAGTTGTACGCGTGTAGGGCGGGGCCCGTGTTGCGGGCAGCCGGGGATCAGCGGGTGCAGCCGGGCTCCGTCGACCCCAGCCCGCCTTGTGACTTGCTCCTTCGTTGTTGGTCTTTACGGTTGCTGTCCCCTTTTGTTCGACGCAGGACATTTGGTAGTTTGGTTTATCGCGCTTTATCTCTTGGCCGGCTGTCATCACTGGGGAGCTCAGCGGAGCCCGGACATGTAGCAAACAGGCATGACGCTTCGCCCTCGCCACCCCACCACCGGCAGCCCCGGCCCTCGCCTCCGTGCCTGGCGCCCAGCCCGTCGTCCCCACCCGGCCACCCCTCGGGCCCCAGCCCTCCCGCCTCCGTGACTGTGCCTGCGGCTATGCCGCCCTCCCCCGACCGCCGCGCTCAGCCAAACGCCTCAGGCCCGACCCTCAGCGGCACACGCCTCGCACGTCCCAGTCGCCTCGGCACGCTTGCACGGCTCCTCGACTTCGCCGCCCACCAGCTCGAGCTGCCCAGCCAGCGCGTCCAGCCATGCGCAGCTCCGTAACCACAGCTGCGACCGGTCGGTGCGGCCAGCGTCTACGAGCGCAGCTGCCTCCGACTACGCTACTACTTCCATTGCACCCACACGTATCGCCTCCCCGCTCCCGGCTCCCCGCTCCCGCTGGCCTCCTTCCGGGCACTCGTATTGCCCTAGGTCCCAAAACCAACCTTTCTCCCGCCGCTTCACGTAGCTCCTAGACGCACGGGCCGGGTTTCGGGACGGGGTTTCTTCGTAGAAGCATCTTCCGCCCACCACCACGCCCACCACGTACGGCAGCACGGAGCTCGCAGCCTTCAGGCGGCGTGCCGCAGCCGGCCTCTTTCCCCCAGCTCGCACTTGCACACACCGCACTCTACGGTCGCTTAGTTCTGCAGCTGACACGTCGACTTCGTCTCTACCGCTTGCAGGTGAGCGCTCGCGCATGATGACCATAGACGACCGGCACGCTTCACGGCTGGGGGCTTCTTCAAGCGGCTCAGGAAAGTGCTATTCGCGCCTGTCTCCCATAGGACCTGTATCAGCCTGCTAGACGTACCCGGCACAGCTCTACACCGTCACCAGCAACAGCATGCCGGTTACTCTAGCATAGCCGTTCTCAGCCGCATCCCCGACTACATCTGCTGCGCATTATGCTCCGTGTAGTGCTAGATAGCCCTGTTGCTAGTGCACTGTATGGAGGCTATGCCCCCCGACCCCCCGACTCAGCTGCCCCAACCCCATGTTCCTGAGCCCGCGCGCCGCCCGTGCCCCCAGCCCCCCACCCCCGTGCTCCCCCTCCTATCGCCTGGGTCCCGGGCTTCCCACCATGCTAATTATATTGATGGGGCGGCCCAGCAGGGGGCGTGCATTAAGGGGGCTTGTGTGTATGAGGGGCTAGCCCCTCCATATACACCCAGCACCACCCGCCGAGGCCGGGGTTGCCAGGTGACGGCTAGCCCACACCCCCTCCATACCGTAGCGGCGCTCCCTGGTCTCAATGTACCCCAGCGCTGCGGCTGTCAATCAACCTGGGCCCTCGGCTCCTGCCGCGCACCCTTGCAGGTGGTGCGCAAGAGGACAAAGAGAAGGACCCGCCCCCCAGCCTCCTTGATGATTGCCTTGAGCGCCTCTGGGCCACGCTCTGGCGCGCCGCCGTCTCCTCCATGGCAAACGTGCCTTGGCGTGAGCGCTGCCGCATTGCAGCCCCAGACCGCGACGCTTCGGCGCCCATAAGCGGCCGCAACACGCGCGCCTGGCTGGTGTTTGTGACCTCCCTGACCATCTCCGTCAGGCTGGCCATTGTGGAGGCGGTGCAGCTGCTGTCGGGATCTCTCCGATATGAGGGGGAGCACAAGACTAATGCGGCGACAAACCAGTGGTTCTGGCCTAATGATAATATAATTGTACGTACGGGTCTTGCAGGCGGCGGTCGGCAGGCCTGGGGCTTGTTTATTTCTCAAGGCTCCGTCCCGCTGCACCCATGCCTGTGGGTTGCCAAACTGCTGACCCCTCCCCTCTCCCGGCTTCCGTCCTAACGTGCAGGTGTCACGTGGATTTTCGTGGGCTTCATTTGCGGCACCGGGCTGTTCCTCCTGCTGTCCGTGGGCCGCGCAGAGGTCCGGTACCGCCGCCGCGGACTGTAAGCCAAGGAGCAGGTGTAATAGAGGTATTGTGCACTTGGTGAGGCCTAGGACGTATGGTGTCCGTTATTACAGCAGGCGTCGACCACGCTAGCAGCTGGGGCAGTCAGAGCCTGAATTCGATGGCATCTGGCATGGAGCTAATGCAGTGGGCGGCATAGCGTGGCCATGCCAAGCATGAACACTGGGGGTTTGACGAGAAAATAACCTGGCAGGAGGCCGCATGGGGGTTTGACGAGAACAAGGGCGGCAGGGGGGCGTGTGTGTTTGGGGCATGGCTTGGCACGTGATGGGACGCTTGGGGTACGCGGCCCCAGATGAGATGCCAGAGAGGGCTACAAAGACTACAGCTCGGACGCTAGAACGTACGATGTGTACCTATATGTGAGGGTCGGTAAGCCTGATTTGTGCAAGCGCGGTGTGTGTGCGATTGTGGCAAGGTCAGGCGCGAGAGGGATTTACCGCCATGTGCCGAGGCGCATGCAAGCATGGGTGACGAGATCCGAGCAGGGCCGAAGCCCCTCCCATCCAGGGGTTTACCAATGTTACAATCCAGATCCAGATCTGGACGAGTCGCCAATCGCCTTCAATCTGCCAGGTTGCTCCATGAGGGTCCCCATTGGGTAAATGCAACGTGCAGCCAGCCGGGTCTGGCCTTCCAACCGGAAATAAAGCGACGAGTTGAGCTGCGGGTACCGCCCAGGAGTCCACTGGGTGCGGGTAGACCTCGGCATTCGGCCATCCCGGCCCACAAGGGCCCCGCCACCAAGCACCTCAAGCCGCTCGGCAAGGATAGACACATGACCCCCCCCCTCCTCTGCGCAACGAACACATCACACCATGTCGCCTGGCTTGCCTCGTCACATCATCTCATCACTCGCCGCCACCCTCCTAGCATCGTCAGGCCTCTCCCGCCGCACCCCGCCACCCACCACACGAGAGGAGTGATAGATGCCCGCTTCACCGGGAGAGGGGAGGGAGGGCGGGGTGTGCCTCGTCACAGGGCAGGGCGCCTCCCGCCGCACGAGAGGGCGGAGCATGCATGCGTCACCAGTGCAAGGCGCAGGCGGGGCGCGTCCGCCTCACTCGGGCCACCAGCGCCGTGGTCCCCGCATCGTCCAGGATGCCGCTGATCTGGGGGATATATGGGGATGAAGGGAGGATGGGGGCGGTGGGCGAAACTGTTGGGGGAGGGGACGCAGCTCCGTCGCCACAGCCACCAGCGCCACGACTGCATCGACCCCACACCCCTGACACGCCGGCGCCAGAACACAACCCCACCCTCTCCCCATCCTTCCAGCCACGAGTGCTACGACCCGCACCCCGCACCCCCACGGACACACCGAGGACACGCCAAAACACAATTTCCATCCGGACCCTTTTCTTCTCCGTCCCCCCCTTCTTACCGCCAGAGCCCTCAGCTCCGTGGACACAGCCACCAGCGCCACGATGGCGTCCGGGCTCAGGCGGTGGCACATGCGCACCACCAGGCGCCGCAGCCCCGGGGCGGCGGCCGCCAGGGTGGCCAGGGCGAGGTCCGACAGGTTGTACAGCGCCTCGATGTCCACGTCCTGCGGTTTCGGTTACGCTGGGTTTCGGTTGGGGTTTCCGGTGTGGGATGTACGTTGTGGCGGCGTACGGCCGTGTACGGTGGGTTTAGGGGGGCGGGCGGGGAGTCACCTAGGCCGGTGCCGGCGCCTGGGCAGCACCGGGTGTCGTGCCGTACATTCGTACCTGTAGCTCCGGGTTTCTCTCGAGCAGGGGGCACAGGCCTGTGTCCGTGAGCTTGGTGCACCATGCGAGCGTGAGGGAGCGGAGCGAGGTGCACTCCTTGGCCTGGGGGGTGGGGCAGGGGCAGGAGTGGTGATGGTCTCAATGCGGCGGCATCAGCACCGGCGGCACATGGCGGTGCCACAAGACACCACCGTCTTGCAGCCGCCTGCGAAGCCCCCACCAGCCCCCACCACGAAGATCCTCCGGGTGTCAGCCCCAGCCCTTATCTCACTCCCCCCCCGCCCCTTCTGAACCCTACGCCCTCCACAACCACCTCCTGCCCCACCCCGCCCACCCCACCCTACCAGCTCCAGCAGGTGTGCGTCCGTCAGCGCCAGCCCCCTCACGTCCAGGCAGCGCAGCCCCGGGCAGCAGTGGCCCACCCCCGCCAGCGCCTCCCCGCCCACGCCCACACAGCCGTGCAGGCGCAGGGTGGCCAGCGAGGGGCCGCAGCCGGACAGCAGCGGGGACAGACTGGACGTGTCAACCTGGTGGGGGAGGCAGGCAGGGGGGTGGGAGGGATGGAGTCAGGCACCGTTGGGGTGATGCCGCACCACGACCCCGGCCGCTGCGTCCCCTCCCCCTCCTTCCCCCTCCACACCCACACACCCGCGGGCAGCCGCTCAGGTCGAGGGTGGTGAGCTGCGCGCAGCGGCTCAGCAGCCCCGGGCTGGCCACACGGGGGCACTGGCGCAGGATCACCTCCTGAGGGGGTGAGGGCGCACGGGTGCAGCGGGTGAACCTCCGCATACGAGGGCATGTCACTCTAGATGCCAAGGCCGCCGCCTTTGAGAACTGCCCTGCGTGTAGCAAAGGGGGCCATGGGGGCCACGGCACAGGACACAGGACTTGAACCACCACGCCGAGGTACAACCACGCACACGACCGCGGGGCCCAGGCCGGGCCCAGGCCGGGCCCAGGCCGGGCCCACGGCGGGACCAGGCAGGGCCCCACCTGCAGGCAGCCGCTGGTCGCCGCCTCGCTGGCCCCCAGCGCCGCCAGCGCCACATCCGTGACCGAGTAGCTCTTGGCGATGGACACGCGGCGCAGGCGGGGGCACAGCCGGGCCAGGGCCGACAGCCCCTCGGAGCCCACCTGCGGGTGAGGGTGGGGTTGCGGGCGGGGGCTCAGGCTCAGCTGACCAGAGCCACTGCTTGTTCTGGAGCCATTGATCATCCGCCCGGAGCCCCAATCCCGACTCGCTGGCGCCGCGCCACACAGCACGCCCCGCACGCCCCGCAGCACAACCTGCACAGCACACAGCACCACCCGCACGCCTTGCACAGCACCCCAATCCCCAGCACGCGCCGCACGCCCGCACGCACCCTTAGGCAGCCGTCCAGCGTGATCTCCTCCAGCCCCCGGCACCCCGCCGCAATGGCCGCCACCCCTGCGTCGCTGAGCGCGGTCCAGTCGGCGCACCCCGCCACCCTCAGGCGGGGCAGGCGGGCCCCCACGGCCAGGGCGGCTGCGTCGCCCAGCTTGGCGCACTTGGGCAGGGACAGGACCTCCAGGTCTGGGGGATGGAGGGAGGTAGGGAGAGATGGGAGAGGGGGGTAAAGGTAGGGGAGCTTTGTTTGGCGGTAGAGGGTGAGGAGGGCAAGGGGAAGGGAGGCCACGAAAGGGCCTCGATCCACCGGCCGGCACCAGTGCTCCCACAGCCCAGCACCTACCCTGCCTCCCGAACTCCACCCCCGCCTCCCACACCCCACCCTTACTACTGTCGCTCACTTGGGCAGGCCTCCGCCAGCGCTGCCACGTGTGCGTCCTGCAGCTGCCGCAGGGAGTCCAGGCACAGGGAGGTGAGGGCGCCCAGGCGGCGGCGGGAGGCGGGCAGGGCACACACGGTCATGAGCGCGTCCAGGCAGGCGGCGCCTGGGGGGGAAAGGGAGGGGCGGGAAGGGAAGGGAAGGGAAGGGGCGAATGGGGTGGGTGGAGCGCGGATGGCAAGGCACCGGCAGTGCTGCCGAGCTGCAAAGCGCGCACCTGTCCTGACCACCAGCCACGCCAAGCGCGGTGCCCCCTCCCTCCGCCTCGGCCCTCCCCCGGCCCCTCCCCTCACCAGCCTGCCCCCCTCCCCTCCCTCCCGCCACCCCCACCCCCTCACCCGACGCCGACACGGCCTTGAGCCCCGGCAGGCTCTCGGAGCGGAAGGCCCAGGCCAGGGCCTCGGCGGTGCCCGCGCCGGAGAGCGTGTTGAGGTCCAGGCTGCTGACGTGGCGGAGGCAGTCGGCCGCCACCGCCGCACGCAGCTCGCGGCACGCGGTGGCCAGGACCTGAGGGGGGGGTGGGGGCAGTTCCGAGTTCTGGTGTGCACAACGGAGGCTTCGGGTTGGGGTTGGTGTGGGGTGGAGTGGGGTGGAGTTGGGCGGACGGCGCGAGGAACATTGCGGGTGTGGCGGGAAGCGCGGGTGGGGCGGGGCGCGGGCCAAGACAGGGAGGGGGGTGGGGGGGCCAAACCGACGTGTGCATGCCAGGGTTTGCCAGCGCCTTCAGCTCACCAGAGCGGTGCGCAGCGGTAGGGCTTGGATGCAGACCGCCAGGCAGCCGTGCGGCAGCGCCAGCAGCGGCGACGGGTCGCATGGGCATTCCGGGCTGGGCGACATTTCTGCAGCGACGACCGGCCCCTCCATCGCTGCGTGAGTTACCGTGAGGTTAATAGGAAGCGATCCGGGACTCCAAATCGTCGCGGGAGGCTGTGCCTGGTGCCGCGTGTTTACAAACTACCCTGCCGGAAAGCGATACTCGGCCGTTGTTGCGCTAGCTTTGCGGTAGCACCGATTGCAGGAAGCAAGCCTGTGGCTACCGGAGGAGTGTCGACCACGTTGCGCAAAAGAATTAAGGAACTGCTCTTCCTCCGCGTGTGCTTTGCTCGCGGTCTGGAGAGCTGGGCGATGGCTCCCAGGTCAGTGCAGGCAGTGGCTGCTGAGCGGGTCACTCCGTCTCGTCGTGCAAAGCTTTGCCTGGGCCCGCCGTTTGCACGGCAGAGTGCATGGACTGCGCTGGGCATGCCTGCCCTGTCCTGCCGCCTTCTGGGCCGCCCCTCCCTTCGGCCGCACGGCCCCTGCGAGCACAGAGCCCCTCCCTCACTCTCTCCTGCCGGCGGACCAGAGGCAACCAAGTGCTTACAGCTAGGGGCCCCGCGCCCCCGCCTGGCACCCGAACAAGCGCCCAGGGGTCACGGCCTCGGCCCTGCTACCACTGCTGTAGCCCCGGCCCTCGTGCCCTGCCCTTGGCTCCCGCTCCTCGCGTGGTCACGTTCTCGTCCCGCGCCCCTCCGGCCCTACCCCTCGCGGTTCCCCACCGCTAGCTCCTCCTCGCTCCGCAGCTCCTCCCATCTCCGCCACTCTCCAGTCAGCCCCACGCTCCGCCGGCCCCAGCCCCAGCCTCCCCGCCCGAAGCTGTCGGCCCAGCTCTGTCCGCTCCAGTCGCCCGCCTGCCGCTTACAGGTACTGCAGGGGGAGAAGGAGGGGGGCCGCGCAAGGGGCGGCGCATGGGTGAGGTCACAGTCAGGGGTGGCGGAAGCGAAGCGGCGGATGCTGCGTGTCCTTGCCAATCCTTGCAATGCAGTGCCTTACCGATAAGGCTTCGCCGCCGACCCCTGGCCGAGCGTAGTGTAGGGCAGGACCCACCCTCCCCATCCATCCCATGCACCCCACATCTCCCCAACACACACACACCCTCCTGGGGCCTCACCCTGCGGACCAGATCGTCTCGGAGCTCCATCATCACACGGACCTGGGGGGGGGGCAGGGCAGGGAGCCAAGACCGTGGGGCAGGGCGCACGTCGCAAGGTGCGGCTGGGCGGTACAAGGCAAAGTGCAACGAGGGTGAGGCACCCTCACGTGGCCCTTTCACCACACGCACGCCCGGCTCGTCCATTCCTCCCGTCCCCATCGTTCGACCCTGCCCAGCCGCCTCCGTTCTTCCCCTCCCCCCACCCCCAACTCCCCTTCGTCCCTTCCCTCCCTCCTCCCCCGGTCCTGCCCCACCTTCTTGGGCAGCACGGCCGCCTCCGCCGCCCCCAGGTTCTGCGTGGCTCCGTCCTTCATGAGCGTGTAGGCGCGGAGCGTGTTGTCCAGCACCAGGAAGAGGCGCTGGGGGGGGGAGGAGGGGGGACGGGGTGTTAGGTCGAGAGAGTAGGGTATGGCGAGTCGAGAGGAGAAGGGGGAGCACGGAGCAGACCGGGTTCCGTTGGCAGTCCTGGCGGAGGATGTCCAGCCATTGCTTCCCTACGCCACGCTTCCCCAGCTCAGCTCCTAACCCTGTCCTAACATCACAACCCTACCCGCCATATACGCACCTGCGGCGTGGAGTAGAGGTAGTCGTGCGTCTCCGTGGCGCGGATGGGCCCGGGGGTGACGGCCTTGTCCAGCATGTTGCGGCGCTCGGTGGGGTCGGGGATGGTGAGGAGGTACTCGATGATGCGCTTCTCGGCGGGCTGCTGGCGGTCAAAGTAGTCGCGGGCCTGCGGTTGGGAGTTGGCGGTTGGGGGTTGGCGGTTAGGAGTTCAGGCGGTTGGTGCCAGGCGACCAGGTGGATGACCTAAGTGTGCAGCCCGGCCGCAGGGGGTACGGCCGCAGGCCACAACCCGCTGCCCCGCTGGGCCGGCGCACGAGCAGCCCGCCCACCCGACATGGGGGGCCCCCAACCGGCCGTACTCACGTTGCGGTACATCTTGTACGCCACCCACTTAGCCTCGTCCTTAGTCATGTTGGTGTCACGTGCCGCGCCGTACGCCTTTGCGCTGATCTGGAGGGGCGGGGGGGGGGGCGCAGGCAGCCCGCATCCGATCAGGTGCCTGTCCGGCGTCCTGGATCCAGGATCCTGGATCCGCTGGATCTGGCGCGCACCTGCAGGAAGGCGGGGTCGATGCGCCCCGACGTGGCCAGATCCGCCATGCGCTTGTCGAGATCCTCAATGCTGGAGATCTGGGGGGGGAGGGGATGAGGGGGGGAAGGAGCTTAGGCAAGTAGGTGGGGGTGGTCCCCTGGCTCAGTCCCCACCACACGGGGTGGCGACTGGCGAGAAGCGGGGGTAGGGGCCAGCGAATGAAATCTCTGCCTCTCTGCCCGTCTCCGTCACCCACGCCCCCCGACGTGATTCCAGGCCCCGGCCGGCCTCTCGCCGCGCCACCGCCTCCCCCCGCTCACGCAAGCCTCCCAGCTCCCACCCCGCCCCTCCTCGTCTCTCGCTCGACAAACTTTCCTCCCCTCCCCCCCCCCCCCCCCCCCCCCCCCCCTCCTCCCCCCCCCCCTCCCCCCCCTCCTCCTCACCGATGTGAGCAGGTCCCGGTACAGCTCGGCCGCCTGGTCCAGCTTGTCCTGAGGGGAGGGGCAGGAGGGGGGGGAGGGGGGCGGCCGAGGGCAGGGGAACGAGTGAGCAGCAAACCACACGGGGAAACTCCGTGGGGGGTTTGCCCGCGGGCAGACGCATGGCCCGCAAGGCGAGCTGCCCTCCCTCCCCGTACTTTCCTCCCTTCGCCTCCTCCCCGCCCCCTTTTCCCTCCATACTCTCCCCCCTTCCCTCCCAACCACCAACCTCTGGGCTATCCAGCCTCTCCCGTCCCCCCCTGTCCCCAGCTCAGCAACAAACACCCCCCCTGTCCCCCTCCCCTTGTCCCCCCCCCCCACCTGGTCCGCCGCCACCGCATCGTGGTTGGCGATCAGCGCCACCAGCCGTGTGTTGAGGAGCACCAGCGTCTCCAGGCGGGAGGGGTCCTCCTGGGGGGGGAGAGAGGAGAGGGCAGGGGAAGGAGGGGAGGGGGGGCGGTTCGTGAGGCGGGCATGTGTTACTCCTGCCCCAGCCCAGACGCCCTTCCTTCCCTCTTGCCTCCCCCTTGCACACCGCGCTCCCTCTCAACCCACCTCCCCTTCCCCCGCCCCCGTTGCCCCTCCCCCCCTTCCCCTCTTGCCTCCCCCCCCCCCCCACCTTGGCCGCCGCCATGAGGCACTGCACGTGCTCGAAGAAGGGCTTCTGAAGGTCCCCCCGGTAGGCGGCCACGATGGCCTCCCACTCGTCGTCCCCCGCCTCCGCCAGCTTGCCCAGCACGCGGTTGTAGCGGGCGACCTCCTCAGCCACCTGAGAGGGGGGGGAGAGGGAGGGGGGGTGAGGAGACGGGGGTGAGGAGAAAAGGGGGGGAGGAGGTGCGGGGGAGAGGCGAGGGCGAGGGAGGGCCCAGCACGCGGTTGTAGCGGGCGACCTCCTCAGCCACCTGAGAGGGGGGGGAAAAGAGGCCGCGACAGGATTTGTGCGTCGTGTCCCTCTAGCCTCAGTCCGCCCTACTACAACCCCACGGCCCCTCCTATCGTCTGCATCGCCTCGTGCCCCAAGCCCCACAACCCTCCCTCCCCGCTTCCCCCTTCCCCCCCTCCCTCCCTCCCCCCCTCTTACGTTTTGCAGCGCCCTGAACAGCTTGCGCAGGGCCATCTTCTTGTCCACGTCAGCCTCCGCGTCAGACAGCTCCTTGATCCTGGGGGGAGGGGGAGGGGGGGGAGGGGATAGCGGGAGGTGGTGAGCGGGAGGTGGTGATCAGGAAAAGGCAATGACCAGCTCCGATCGCACACACTCAGCCGACCACCCACCACGCCGCACGCGACAGCACCCCTATCCCCCTTTCTCCCGCCCCTATCCCCACATCCGCATGGAGCACAGGATTCAGGATCCAAAACCCAGGATCCAGGATCCAGCCGTACAGGCCCCACCTGTCGAACACGCCCTGCTGGTGCGCGTCCCACTGCTTGGAGAACACGATCAGCTTCTTCCAGTCGTCGCGGGGCCGCGTCTGGAAGATCTTGATCAGGCGATCGTAGATCTCCTTGTACTGCTCCAAGGTCAGCTGGGCCTCCTTCTTGGGGGAGACGATCTGGGGCTGTGGGGTCATGGGCCGGAAAGGGGGGGAAGAGGTCAGTGGGGGGGAAGGGGGGCGAGGAAAGGGGGGGGGAGGAACGGGGGGATGGGGGTGTCCTCCGCCCTCCCGTTTCAAACGCAATACATTCGGCCTTTCGGCCTAGGACCCTCCAGCCCTCAGCCGCTATTTCCACTATATCCACTGGGTCCGACCTTGCTCCAACCCTTCCAAACCCAGCCCGCCCAACCCCTCCTGCGCTCTAACCCCCTCTGCGCCCTCGCCTGCGGGACCCGCAGGCGCAGGCCCCCCTCTCTCCGTCCCATGCCGCTTTCCCCCGCCCATCAGCCGATGCCCCTGCCTCAGCCCAGCCCCACGCAGCACCGCCTAGCCCCCAACCCAAGTTCCAGCCCCCAGCCCCAGCCCCAAGCCCCAGCCCGGACCCCGCACCCACGTCCTCCGGCCCCAGGGCTTTCCCCGCAGCGCCCGAGGTCTCCGCCGGGGCGCCCGCCGCCGCAGCCACCACACCGCCCCGGGCCGCCGCTCTCCCCCGGACGGACCGATGGCCTGCGGGGGTGACGGAGGGGTGGCGTGTTAGGGGACCGGGACACCGCTGGAAGCAACGGCGGAGGCGCGGGTCTAGCTGTGCTCGTGAGCACGGTGCCGTGACGGGCTGGAGCCTATGTCCAAGTGACGCTGCGGTTCTAGGAGTGGCGTAATCGGGGGTCGTCGGTTGTGTGGGTTTGGCAGGTCAGGGCCCTATGGCCCGGACCACGCACCTCGTGCTAGGGACCAGGCAGCGCCACACGCCCCGTCGACCGTGGTCCCAGAGGTGGACGCGACGCCCCCAGCCGCAGCGCTGCATAGCACCAGCGGCTTAGCAAGCTGCGAGGAGCTGCCGGCAGCTGAGGCGGCTGGTCGCGAAGTTTGCAGCGTTCCGGCGGCTGCGTGAGGGGCCATCGCGGAGCTGCGACGCGACACAGCCCGCCCGGCTGACTCCAGCGCCCCGCGGCGCGCTAGCACCTCCATTTTATATGCTTGAGGCGTCCAAGCTCGCACTACTGCGGAAGGTCGCACGGATGGTGGATGCTCGAGAAGCAATGTGGAGTTGAGCGTGTTACGAGGCTTGCCACACGTGTGAAAATATAGAGCTTCGACAGCACATACGAGAATGCGGTATCTGTTACGAGACCTAGTCGTCGGTGTCCCAAGGACCGCGATGCACCTGCAGTCCACACGCCCGGGCACCCTGGCCGGAGGGAGCTGGAGGGCTGCCGCAGCAAAGAGGAGGGGTGCTAACTGCTAGGTGGTGGAGCTGGGGTTGGGGTGAGGGTTGGTGGGGGTGAGGTGGGGACTGCAGCCTACAGGTCCGCTGCTTACACAGCAGGCCTCCCCTCCTGTCCCGCACCAGGGATCCTGTCTTGCACCGTGCCATCCAGCGTTGCCGACCGGTAAACCCCTCCCCTTCCTCTCCAGCCCATATATGCCGTGGTGCTGGAGGCCGCCAGGCTCATGCCTCAAGTGCACGAACCCAGTCCCTTCACTCCGAGCGCGATCATCTGTCCTCCAGCACCCGCGAGCTATCCCGAAACCTGCATGGATACACCTCACCACGCCCCTCCATCCACAGCTGCATCGCCCATGGCGTCCGACCCTGCCGCCCCTGGCACCCTCCTCGCCCCTCCCACCAGCCCCTTTCCCCTTCACTGCCGCGCGTCCCACTGCGCCTTCACCCACTCCCGCACCCCCCTCCGGAACGTCCTCCTCCTGAGCCGCGCCCATCGCTGCATCCCAGTCCACCGGGCACCCCTGGTCCAGCAGGCACTGGAGAGCCTGCACGCCGCCCCAGGGGTCGGAGTTGGAGACGGACAGGGCGAAGGTGTCGGCATCGCCAAAGGGCAGGCCCAGGCGGCGCAGGACGGCGAGGGTGCGGAGGTCCCCGTTGGAAGCGGCGTCCGCGTAGGCCTTGCCCTCGGTCTGCACGAAAGGGGAGGAGAGAAACGGATCTCAGGCGATTCGTAAATCGGAGAGAAAAAGGGGAGGAAGGAACAAAGGAGAGGGCAGGAGTCGGGCGCGCTCTGCCCACACCCGGCCCCTATACCCCCACCGGCAGCCGCAGTTCCTCAACAGAGCCACCGAGCTTGGCCCCGTCCCTGCACCATCCCCCCACGGCCCCCAACCCACCCCCACCCCCTAACGCACCGGATGGGGGCAGCCGTACGCCGCAAGCAGCTCCAGAGCGGCCTCACACCCCGCCGACGCCGCCTCGGACCACGCCGCACTCGACCCAAAGCCGCAGCCGCGCTCCCGCAGCCAGGCCAGCACCTCCACGCTCCCGGACGCAGCTCCCCCGCTCTCCAACTCGTCTGAGAAGCCGCCCAGCCGCTCCGCCCCATACGTCTCCACCAGCCACTCCAGCACGCCCAACTGGGCGCCGGAAGCCGCTGCCCTGGCGCACTCCCCCAGGGCCACGGGCTCGCCCGGAGCCGCCAGGAGGACCTGGAGGATGGCGAGGTGGCCCTTTCGCGCCGCCTCAGACACGTCAACGGAGGGTGAGAGCCGCAGCCCCCGCCCCAGAATGTACCGAACCGCGGCGAGGTTGTTCTTCTCGATCGCGTCGGTGAGAGCGCTCGCGTCGGGCGGCCCTGGGTCAGCGCACCGGCTGTCGGCCCATGCGAATCGCTCTAGGCTGCCGTCCCCGCAGTTGCGGGCGGCGGAGCCGTGGGCACAGCCGCGTGCGACCTTGCTCAGGCGGCAGTGGCCCTACGGAAGGGGACGGGCCGGGGCGGGGCGGACCGGGGCGGAGCGGGGTGGGTGGGGGGCTGGGCAGGGGCTGTCAGTGGGCTGCATCGCTGCCCATGTAGGCAGGTCCGCTTCCTGCACCCAGCCCCATGCCACCCAGGCCCCCCCACTCGCCTGCTCAAGCAGCCACTCTGCCTTGGCCTGCCAGTCGGGCGTGGGGCTGCCGATCGCCGCACTCAGAATCAGCGACTGAGAGACCTCGTTCACCAACCCGCTGCCCCCGGGGTCTGCCCACAGCCGCGCCAGCGTTGGCAGGTCACACCCCCTTGCGATCGCCTCTAGCAACACCGTCTTCTGCACGTGCTCAAAGTCCGCCGGCCGCTCCGTGATCAGGCAGTCGAGGAGCTCCACGTGTCCGCCCCGTGCCGCGCCGACTGCTGCGGAGGCTACAGCGCCATAGTGGTACCCATGAAAGTACCGGGGGGGTGTTGACGCACGCCTCCGCGCCGGCCGTCAGGCTCCAGTTGATGATGTGCTTGTGACCGCCCTCGCCCGCGCTCTCGCAGAACGCGGCCCATTCAAACTCGGGCGGCGCTCGGACTGGATCCAGGAGCCAGCGGCAGCTGTCCAGCTGGCCGGCGGAGGCGGCGTGTTGACCCGCCTCCGCGATCAGGTCTGCCGACAGCTCGCAGCCTGCTGCCGCCACCGCCGCCTCCAGGTTGGCCACGACGCCGCTGGCCGCTGTGAGGAATATGAGCTTGTGCCGCTGCGCGAGGGTAAGCCCCCGGCAGGCGTCGGGGGCGGACCAGTGCGCGCCGAAGGTGTCGGTGGGAACTGGGCGGGAGAGGACAACCCGCGTGTGCTCCGGCAGCCGGAGCGTGGTGGAGGCCTGTTTGCTGACCAGGCGAAGGATGCACGCGACGTCGTTGTTCGGCAGGCATGCGGCCACGCGAGCGATAATCCCTGGCAGCCAGACTCGCGAGGCATCGACCGACTCGCGTGCACTGCTGCCAGCGTATCCCATTCCTGCTCCGCGTCCTGTGACTATGACAGAATGTCGCACCGGCGGGCAGGGCCTCGCCCGGAGCACAAAGTGTGCAGTTGATTTGAATTGCCGCGCAAGTGCGGGCTTCGGTCCGGCCCAGCGGCTGGGTCCTTGGTCAAGGCCCTAGATTTTAGTAACACGCGGTAAAATGCAGGGGCCGTGCATCAGTGTCTGCGGCAGAGATCGGGTGTGGACACCCGACGGCCCCCCCCCAGCTACCCGACCTCTGACACGTCAGGAGCCACGGTGCCAGCCTGGCACTGCCAGGGTGCTAATCTTCGAATGAGCGTACCCGGGGCTGGGGTCTGGCCACACTCGCAATAAACACCCAACAAAACACAGAGCTATGTATCCGCCCAGAGCTCTCAAAGCAAGCCTTTCCTTCCGCCCGGACATGCCACATCCGCCAGACCGTAGCCAAGAAGATGTGCTGCTAGATCCGCAGTTTTGGCTGCCGCCCCTCGCCATGCCCCTCGCGCATGGCCGGCTCCACACCGGAAGGCCCCGCGTTGCAGAGTCAAAGCCCCTCGCCTTGCCCGGCGCCCCCTTGTAAGGTCCAAGCCCCCGGCCTTGCCCTGGCTAGCCCGGCGGCTTGGCCGGCTTCTTGCCGGATGCCGCCAGCAGTGCGGTGGTGGGCTGCGAGGTGTTGAAGCCGCGCGCCTCCTCCAGCCGCTGCTGGGCGGTGTTGCGCTGCAGGGTGGGAGCGGGGTGGGGGTGGGTAAGCAAGGGTGGGGCCGAAGCGAGGGTGAGGGCAGTGGCGGTCCTTCGGGCGAGGCCGCAGGCATGGGGCCGGGGGGCAACCGCGTGACACGGGGGGGTCCATCAGGGGCGCGGGGTTGCGAGTGGACTTGGCCTGTGCACCCCATGTCCACGGGGCAAGTGGACAGCCCGAGGCGACGGTCCTCCGTCACACCCACCCTCTGCCCCGGCGTACCCGGGCTTGACCGCCCCCACCCCCACCCCCACGCCCCAACGTAACACCCGAGCGTCACCGGTCCCCCTCCTGCTACCGCCCACACCGTTCGGCCCGGGCTGTTCGGCCCAGGCCATTCAGGGCCTAGCTTTGTCCTCTGTGCTCACCCCGCTCTGTGCCCAACCGCTCACCATTAGCTTTCCCGCCGTGTGGCGAGACTTCTGAATCAGCGCCCGCGCCTCCGCCTCTAGGTTCTTCACCTGTCGGTGGTGGGTGGGGCATCAGGGTCAGTGGTGAGAGGGTCTCAGCAGCTGGGCTTGGCAGGCGGCGCGAGGCTCTCCGTAACAGGCAGCAGCCTCTGATTCGGCAGTCTGACCGCCACCCTTTATCACAAGCAAGGGCCGGGAACCCCCAGTCATGCATGCTCCCTGGGCAGCCTTGGACACACACGTCTGCTCTCGGGCTTTCGGTTCCATATCTAAGGCCGGCCAGCTATCCACCGCGCCTACGCTTCCCAGGCTCACGAGCAGCCGCTCACACGTCTGCCCTGGCAGGCGTATACTTGCGCGAGCAAGCCCCTGGCCCCATTGCCCCTGGCTTGCTGGTCTGCCTAGCAGCGGCCCCTCCCCGCCCCATCGCCCCGCTGGCTCGATCACCCCGTGCACCACCGAACGCCATGCAGCTTCCATTGCGGTGACTATCGGTACACGAGCTGGCGCTTCACCCTAAGACGCACCTTGTTGAACTCCGAGTCGCACTGCTGCTTGAGGTGCTCCCGCAGCGCCGATTTGGATGCAATGGCGCTCTCTAGCCGGGCCTGTCGTGGGCATGGGTTGGGGTTGTCGGGGGATGCGTAGGGTCATTCAGACAGCGGTCTAGTCACCTGTTTGGTGAAGGGTTCGGCCCCAGGGGCAGTGCCCTGGGCTGACTCCCGGAGCCCGTGGCTACCGAAGCCCGTGACGAGAATCTCTACGCCCCACACCCCTTGCGACCGTGCAGAGACGCAGACCGTGCCGACCCCCCGCCCCGCCCGTGGTGGTCGGCCCAGCTTCCGCAACCCGTCACCACGGCCGATGCGCCCACGCACCACGTTGGGCGTGATGTGGGTCTTGATCTCCTCGTCAATCTTCTCGATCTCTTTCTGTGATGGTCGATGGGCAAAGGCCAAGAGTGGGTCGAGCACAAGAGGGTAGGCTCATGAAGATTGCAAGTGCCGTGGCCTCGCAGACCCCCCAGCCCACGTACCTCCGCATCCTCGATTTCCTGTTTCCGCTTCGCCTTTTCTCGCAAGACCTTATGCATGCTCTTGTCGAGTTCCTGTGTGCCGATAGCAGCAGGCGTGGCAATGGGGCCGTTGAATTCGTTCGGGGCACGGCCACCCCGCCCACGAACCCCTTTGGCGGCACCACCCCGCTCCGACCCTCGCTGACACAGAGCAGTGCTTCCCGCCACGCCGACCGCGCGGTGTGCCTAGTCCGCTCAGTCCGATCGGTGCGGCACGGGCGCCCCTGAGGCATGCGTTCCGACGATTCGAAGATGCCGGGCTCCATCACCGACACTAGCCTCCCTCACCGAGATAAGCCTCGTGATAAACTTAGGGTCTCTTCGCATCAGGATTTTAATCTTCTCGGGGTCTGCCGCGAGCTTCGCAGGGTCTAATTCCGGTTCCGCGCCGGGCGCCGGTTTGCTCATCCTCGCTGTTAGTTTATTGGGTTGGTTTTACTGGGTGAATTATAGGGCACTAGAGCGTAGAGTTGAGCGCGGACTTTGCAACTTGACCTTCGCAGCAAAGGGCTCGGGAGCTCACGAAGTATGGCAAGTATGGCATAACTACGTGTCGCATGCGCTTCCTATGTTGACTCTGCGCGCGGCCGTGTGCATAATGCAGGGTCTCACCCCCCCCCCCCCCCTCCCCCTCCCCCACGACGCTCGACCCAACTCATCGCTCATCCCCGCCTTGACCCGCCCGCCCGTTGTGCGCCGGCACTCCCGGCAGCGCCGCACTCCATCAGTAGGCCACAAATCAGGTACGAGTACAATGACCGCTGCTTGAGGCCGCAGATGCGGCGCTCACCCTGTGGGAGCCTGGGCCCTGGAGGCAAGCTGGGTACAGAAGGCGCAGATAGCAACGCACGGGACGGCCCCTCTGGCAATGGACGCATGAGACTCATCAAATACATTACACAGATTCCAGGCCGCCTTGTTTTGGCCCGTGAGGTAAGTACAGCAGAGAGTAGCGGGTTTCATGGGGGGTTCGTGGTGACCCGCCTCGCTCGCACTTAAGCGCCCCGCCTCCCGCCAACACCAACACCAGCAAAAGTGTGGCGCGTTCAGATGGCGCCTATGCCCCTGCCTATGCGCTCAGCACGCTTATGTCGCCCTGGGATGCACGGCCGCACGCCTTGGGCCCATCCAAGAATGAAGCAGCCAACCTCATAAGGGTACATGCACCTCTGCCGCCGCCGCCACACCCACGCAAGATCACCCGCACGCCTCGAGGACAATCAGATCCGTTACGTCCAAGGCGCAGCGGTCGGCGCGGCCCGAGTCCCCTCATGATCATGCAGCTATGTGCCGCGTGGGGATGCAAAGCCAATACCTGCAGCAGATTGCTTAGGGAGGTGGCAGTGCCGAGTCGTCAAATGCAACAAACTTGCAGAAATCTCGGAGGGGCTGCTGCCCATCTCGGCAGACCCCCCACATGCGCAACCCCCCCTAAGGCCAGCAGCGCCGGCGCACCTCAATACAAAGGACCGCACCGGCCGCAGCATACTCGCGACCACACCTATCTAGCCCTGCCATGGCGCACACACGAAACGGTACTCACACCAGAGGGGTCAGACCACGGCCCTCGTCTCGTCTAACAGCGTTGGAGTCAGCGCTTTCTTTCATGGCCCAATCAGATTTCTAGGCGCACACAACGTCCCCAGTTTAGGACGCCGACACAACAGCAAACAAAGCAAAGGAAGACCCGAGGAGATCTAAGGCTCTTGAAGAGCGACTGTCTACACATGGTCAGATGAAATGCACCCGAGGAAGGCCGCTCGCTCACCATCTACCCTGGAATGAAGGCAGATGTCGAGGTATTTAGGAAGAGCTGGACTACGACTCCTGACGATAGCAGACACTCGTCGCTTTAGGCAGTGTTTAGGTGCAGCTTTAGGTTATCTCGGGCAATCTTTAGGGTTTATAGCACGCGCACGCCAAAACCAACGAACGCAACAAGGGCACAAGTCTACCATATACCCCACAGCAGTTGCCAGGCACACAAGCCAGGCCCCTGCGCAAAGCAAAAGCTATTCACCCACATATCTTGTTCCCAGGCAGGCCCCTAACAGTACCTGCGCTCTCAGAAACCGCAGACTGCAGACCGTGATTGCGATAGCCGACGCCTCATCTCTCTCGTCGCGCAAGAGGCGCAACAAGCCACACGGCCGCAGCCCGCAGTCCTGCTCGCTCCACTCGTCAAGATCTCGGCTTCGAGCTTCTTCCACGCGTCTCGTTCTTCGACACCCCATCCATCAGCATGCCATGTTGAACGTGTTCCCAAGCTGTGACTGTAACTGCCACACCCATCCTCGTTTCGTGAATACTCCCGATGGCCACAGGCCATCCATCATCCGTCAACCCATCCCTCCAGCGGTCAGCTGGAGCATTCCACAGGACTCTCGCGCCCACACACGCGTATACCGCACAACGAGCTCAGCGCCCCGTGAGCATCGCCGCCGCCGACGCCAGCATGTCGAGCGGGTCGTACGGCGCCTCCTCCTCGTACGGCTCCTCGTACGGCTCGGCCTCGTACGGCACCTGCTCCGCCTTGACCTTAACAGGCTGCGGCTGCTGCTGCCGCGCCTGCTGGGCCTTCTGCGCAGCCCGAGTCGGCGGCGGCGGGGCTGGCGCGGGAGCTGGCGGCGGCGGTGGGGAGGACCGCGTGACTGCGGCCGTGAGGGCTGCCCGGCTGAGAGCGCACTTGTGGTGACGGCCGCGGAGCAGCCGGGTCTGAGGCACGGCAACAGCAAAGGAGGGGCTAGGGTTAGCCAGGCGCAGGCAAGCTACGCAACCCTCACACAGGCTAGCAAGCAACGGCCGAGACACCCCGACTCAAGTGCTACGCCCGCGCTGCTGATGAAGCTGTAATTAGCCACACGGCACCAGCCCCTGGTCGTCCCGAAGGCCCCGAACCCGGCCGCCCCCCCACCTCGCAGCGCGGGCAGCGCTCCAGCTCCATGCCGTGCCCCCGCTCCTTGCCGCTGCCGCGCACGTCGGGGCGGGCGCGGTAGTGCACCTTGAGGCGCCTGGGGGTGGGGGGTGGTGCGGGCAGGGGGGGCAGGGCACGGACCGTGAGCACAGAGCGCACGCAGCTCCACAGCACAGCACGTCACGTCACGGCAGCAGTGCTAGCTCGCACGGCGTACGGTACGCAGATGGCCCCAGACGCTGCGCTAGCTCCCCTGGCTAGCCTTCCGGTGCAGTGTGGGTAATGGCACTCACCAGAGCTCCTTGAAGCTGCGGGTGCAGCCCGGGAAGGGGCAGTGCACTCGGTCGGGGTCGACGCCGTCGGGGTCCCCGAAACCCTCGTCCATGCACCCGCCCACAACCGCAGCCTCCTCCGCATGGTCATCCATGGGTGCGGCGGCCGCGGCAGTGGTGGCAGGTGGAGCGGCCGCGGGCAGGGGCGTCAGCAGCGACGCCGGCAGCGGCGGCGGGAGGCTGGGCGACGCCGCGGCGGCGGTGGCAGCAGCGGTGGCGGCCTCCTTGCCGCGGTCGGCCCGCCGAGACGCGGAAGCCCAGCCGCTGCTCGCCTCCTCGCCCTCGTCATCCGCGTCGCCGCTGCCGCTGGGGTGGGCCACGTTGGCGGCAGCGGCGGCGGCGGCGGCGCTGCCAGTGGCGGCACGCACCTCCGCCGGTGTCCCTAGCGCCAGCGGCGCAAGCTCCAACTGGGCCGTCGCCGGCACCGATGCGCCGGCGGCGGGCAGGCGGCCGAGGATCTTGGTCAGAGCCATGACGTCGCCGTCGCCGCCGTCACCGACGCCGAGCGCCGCCGCCACCGTGCGTACGAAGGCCTTGGCCGCCGCCAGCCCGAACGCCGCCGTCGGCTCGGCGCCGTCGGCGCCCGGGGCGCCGCCTGCACGGGAGAGCAGCTCCAGCAGCGCTTCCGGAAGCAGCGCCCCCGCAGCCGCTGAGGCGGAGGCGGAGGAGCTGACGTCCCGCTTGGAATCGGGGCTGCCGCCGTCGGTTTCAGCGGCGAGAGCCACTGCCGAAGAGGATGACGCGGGCTTGGCTGCGCCCTTCGCCGGCGCGGTTGAGTGGTCCTCGCCGCCTGAAGAAGCGCCGTCGGCGTCCGCCGCGGCGGCGGCGGGCGTGTCAGAGTCCGCGCGGGCCCCCGCGGCAGAGATGTTGCGGCGGCGCTCGGCCCGGCTGGCCGGCGAGGAGCCGTCCGCGGCGCAGTGGCTGCCGTCGGAGCCGTAGCCCTCGGCCGCGACGTCTCCTGCCGCATCGGCGTACGCCGGCTGCAGCTTGGCCCAGTGGCCGCTGCTGCCGTGCATCGCGAGCGGGAGGGTCGAGTGGGCCCAGCCCGACACAGGCGCGGGGCAGCGAGCGCTGGCTGAGCTCTTCCCGTGCCCCTGAAGTGCCTCCATTTGCGACCGCGCGAAGCTAGGGAACGGCAGCTCGGGCGTTTCGACGGCCCGCGGGCGCTGCGCGCGAACATGGCTCTCCGGCGCCCAGTGAGCAGGCCGCTTGGCCACCACCCGGCCAAGCGGGAGGCATCCGTCCAGATATGTTGATGGCAGCACAGTCGCTGGCTTGCCGCCTAGAGTAGTTTTCGACACCAGTAGTCTCGGAGCATCCGCGTTTGTTGCGAAGGTCCTTGACTGCTGGACGCAAGCGCCCTGCCAAGCTGCGGCAATGCAGTCGGCGTCATCTAAGGCAGCTGGCGCTTGGTCGGTCAGGCTGTCGCCGCGCCAAACTCCCCGAGCACCGTCACTGGAGACCGGGCTCGGAACAAACGCTTGTCGTGATGAAGGGCTCTTGAAGCCCTGAGCCGATGCCAGGTGCTTCTTGGCGAGCTCCAGGAGCTCCGCGGGAAACAGGCCGTCCATCGGTCGATTCACTGGGAAGTCAGCCGAGGGCTCCTCGGTGATGTTTGCGCGCGGTTTAGAATGCCATAAGTAAGCCCGGAAGCAGATGTGAGTGTGTGCTCGCGCAGAGAGCTGGGCGTCCGTTTCTCTCCTTCCGAGTAGTTGCGCGCCGGAACGTAGCGATAGCTAGCGATGGGCTTGGCTGTGTGTGTATGCATACGTGAGCAGCCTCCACTCGCAATAAACTTGGCGCGGCGGCGTGGGGCGCGCACTTTTGGCCCCGGTACGCAACTGTATGGGATTTGCGCGGCGACGCAATCTGCGCCCCCCACCGTCGAGACCGCAAGTCGCCTTGCAACCCGAGCTCCTGGCCCCGCAAGCCCGTAGCCGCCCGCAAGTTTTGTCTACCAATGCGCGTAGCGGTGGTGTCCGGCGTGGCGCGGCGAGCGGGGATCGGCCGTGCGGTCTGCAGGCAATTGCTGAGTTCACGTTGGAGGGTTATAGGCTGCGACTTCGCAGCGGAAGAACCGCATGAGCACGAAAGCAGGCAAGCAGCTACAGCTGTGTCGACATATCTTATGACTGGCCGCACGTACCCGGAAGGCTCCACGTGTCCAGTCCGGCGCTCGACGGTGCCGCCCCTAACCCGCCCAACCCGGCCCGCCTTCTCCCCTCACTCCCGCGCCCCCCGCCCCCCGCTGCCCCCGCAGTCCCAACTACTCCTTCCTGCGAGTGGACATCCGCCGCGCTGAGGACGTCAGGGCCCTGGCGGCGCACGTGGAGGCCGTCGCAGGGGGCGCCAGCCTGCACGTGCGTGATGGCCGCCACGGGCTCTGACTCAGTGGCTCTGACTCACAAAACCTGCAGCCGCCCCAACTCAAGCACGCACAGCGCACCATTTCTCTTGGGGTCCGGATACAAGCATCGATGTGGTGCTGCTGGAAGGAGACTTTGCGGTACAGGACCGCACGAACCGGACTTTGAGCACGTGAGAGCTTCCACCCCCAGGGGTAGGCTGACCCCACCCCACTCGTGCCCACTCCACTGCCCCCGCAGCTGCTGGTCAACAACGCGGGCCTCTCCTCCGCCACGCTGTCGGCCGTGGACCCAGGCGACCCCGTAGCGGCCTTCAACGCCTACATCGACACCAACCTCACGGGTGCGCACCGGGTGGCCTACGGTACCTGCCTACTGCCTACTTCCCAACCGGGCTTATTATGGACAACGCGGCATAGTGCCGCGGTGCGTACCGGGCGGTGGGGCGGCTGGGGCCCTCCGATGAAGGGGCGCGGCGCAGCGCGTGAGGGCGCACTGCCTTTGCCTCAGGTCGCCGGCAGGCAGCAGCGGAGGCTAGGCCAGAGGGCGGCGCACTGGTCAGGCATCCAGGAGCCGCGGGGGAGAGCCGCGGGGTGGAGATTGCTGGAGTCTGGACTCTTCCCGGCACGGCGCTTCCGCCTGCCCTGCGGCTTGGTGCACTCCCACGCACAGGCTGCTGTTTCTACACCATTCCAGTACCCGCGTCGGCCCTACCCTCCCCTTTCCTGGCCGAGCCCTGCCCGGCCCCTTCCTCGCTTTAGCCCCGCGGCCCTGGAGCCCACCGCGTGCCGCCCCCGCCCCCGCGGCCCCCCCGCCCCACCGCCCAGGCGCCTTCCTCATGTCCCACACGCTGCAGCCCCTGCTGGCCCCAGGGGCCTCCTCCATCGTGCACATCGCCTCCACGCGGGCGCTGCAGTCGGAGCCCGGATGCGAGGTGGGGGCTCTATGCTCGCAGGGGCCGTGCAGCGTAGCGAGGTGGGGGCCCCGGAACCCCCGCACCCCCAAGCATGCGCACGTAGCGCCTGCAGCCTGGGCGGAGCTGACTCGGGGGTTGGCGGTAGTGCCCCCTGCCTGTCGCGGTTGGGTGGCCCTCAAGGCGTAGCTATCAACTGCCAAAGCCAACTGCTCCGCTCGTCCTGTACGGGTGGTTGCAACGGACTGCCTGTCCAATCACTCCCTACATTACTCCTCCACACGCCGCCGGCCCTCGGTCCTTGTCTCGTCCCCAAACCTCCACCCACCAACGCCCCTCTGCCGGGTGGCCGCTGCAGGGCTACGCGGCCGCCAAGGCCGGCCTGCTGGGGCTCACACACGCGCAGGCCGCCAGCCTGGCGGGTCGCACTCGGGTCAACGCCGTGCTCCCCGGCTGGATCGACGTGACGGGGGGGCAGGAGCCCATCACGGAGGAGCAGCACCGCTGGCAGTGGACCGGTGCGGCCGTGCGCGCTGGAGGGGTGGGCGGAGTGGGGAAGGGCGGGTGCCGTGACAGACGGGGGTGAGTGTAGGCTCGAAGGCACCGTGCGATGACACCGCTGGCAGGGGCGCGGCGCAAATCCAGGGGAGGGTGTGGAGAAGGTGGGAGGGAGGAGGGTCAGGCGGGGTAAGGCAGCAGCACGGCATGCGTCCAACGGGCCTACCCGTTGGGCCCCTGATCACTGGCCGGGTGCCAGGTCAGCTGGGCGTGACCCCACGTGGTCGAGCCGAAACCCAGAGCCACGACAAGCATTCTAGCTCGCTGTGCGCCTGCGCCTGCGCCTGCCTGCTTGTC